>OU015748.1:78912675-78925809 GCA_907169655.1 Acomys percivali | reverse complement strand
CACACACACACACACACACACACACACACACACACACACACACACACCACTGACCAGGTATTAGAGGAACACTCACAGAAGCTACTGGGTAGGAAACTCAAAGCTCTGACCTCCCACAGGAAGATCTCTATTCAATCATGTGGCTCCGGGCTGGACTGTCTAGGTTTGTGCTGCATCTGTGAAGCAGGGGCCTGGCCTCACAGTAATCTACAGCGCCCCAGTATCCCCAGTCCTGCCCAGCATGCCTGCTGTTCTCACCATCTCCGCCTTTGCTTGGGTTGGGGTTTTCAGGAGTATTCAGTGGCCTGAGGGGAATGATGACATCGTCCACATTGATCCCTTCTTCCCCGTGCTTCTCAGACACGTGCGTCAGCAGTTCTGACTGATTTGGTGAGAAAAGATTACAGCATTTGCACATGAAGATGGATGTGTTTTCTGTAATAAAAAAAAAAAATGTTAATTCTCTATCATATAAACAAGGTTACTCCAGAGAGACAGAGAGAGACAGAGAACTGTATGTACTGTCATCAGTGTCCTACAGACTATTTCCTCTGCAGACACTTCAGGTGGCCATGATGACTAGAAAACATTTCATACAGTATCTCAAGACTTTCTCCTGAAGAGACTAACATGGACCCTCCTGTGACCCAAATCCACCCAGCAGCCCACACGCCAGAAAAGCACAGTCAGTGAAAACACCGCAGCCCTCGAAGTTAAACCCTGCCCTGAGATGAAGGAAGAAGCACGCAGGGGATCTCTCAGTACTCCAGCCAAATTCTCAGGCTAGGTGCAGGGAAAGCCTGGCTAAGGCAACACTTCCCAAGAGCTAAGACCCTCAACTGAAGGGCTGCCTCCAGCACCGAATGAGACTCAGTCTCTGGAGATGTGCTACCTCAGGCCACTACATGATCGCTTCATAACAAAATGAATCATGCCTCCTGTCCCTAACACTGTATTAGGTAAGGAGAAATAATGAGGAGGAAGAACTCGTATTTCAGTTGGATAAAATAATTACAGACAAATACAAAATAGTACATTTAGGACCCCAAAGCCATGAAGAGACAGATTTTTATTGACATTTTTACATGTTTACTGAACTGGAGAGACTGGTATGATACAAAAGACCATGGTTTTCCACCCAGAAAGACCCAGATTAAGTTTCCAACTTTCATCCCTAAGTACTGTAAAGCAGCATGACCTTGGAGAAGTTCAAGTACCCTCCGTGGCTGAAGTCAGTGGGCAGAGAAGTTAAACATCCTGCTTGACAGCCGATGCCAGGTGATGCTGCCATGCTCTGAGCCCATGTTCCAGCTGCCCTTGGCCTGGGCCCACCAGCTGAAAAATACACTCTGCCCAGCTCCCCGTGGGATTCACATGTCAGCTGTCACAGCTAGGTGCACACCCATCAATGCCACCGACCTCTAGGTCCTGGTACCTGTTAGGTGGGTGTCACACGTCTCTCTCAGTTTACCTTTCTGCCCATTTCGCAGCCAGAAGCAGCTCCTTCTCCACAGAGCCCTGCTAGGCCTGCTCATCTCCTCACCCATGCCAGATGCACTCCTGCTGGTGTTGGTATCACAAGCAGCACAAGCGACGGCACTCAGTGTGGGCAAGGGGGCAGCGGTCGGCCTCAGAGACAGCACACAGAACCCTGGGCTCTAGAGATGGTACAAGGCAGCCTGCCACAAACAGCTGCATTATTACCTCTAGTTACCCAAAGACAATGCATCCCTTTGGCTTCATCAGGAAAGCAGCCACAGCACACCTTTCCCCCGCCCGGCAACACTGCTGCAGTCACCATTGCTTCTGTCTGCAGCTCATCCACTCCTCCCTCGCTGCTGGAGCTCTCCACCTGGCTGGCAGACATGTCCACATCTCCCCCTTCTAACAATGAAAACCTTGTTGATCCCCACCTTCCAGCTCCATTTTTCTCCTTCTCTTTGCAGCAAGAAAGAGAATATGGGAACCAAGGTGACCAGGCACGCAGCTCTGCTAGAAGGAAGACCAAAGCCAGCCAGGTGCAGGAAGTCACTGGAAGGAGACCCTCCCTGGATTCACAGCAGGGGTCTCACCATGAACTGGTAAGAGAGGTAATTGCCCCAGAGATCAGTTCCTAGCAAATATATGAAACAGAAATTTAGCGTGGCAGAATACTGCCTTGTCAATAAAACATTCTCATGAGACCTATCAGCAAATCTTTTCCAGGAAAGGCTTAATTCCTAAGGAACATATTCTGCATAGAAAGAATGCTTTCTATTCTTTCTCAACATGCTTCTTGCTGATCATACATCAACATGGTTTAGACATAAACTGGCTGCTAATCCCCAGCCCACAGCAGAAAAAAACAGGTTAGAGAGGAAACTTGCCCAGAGGCCAGATGCCCTGTGGCTCAGTTACTCCTGTGGTTGTAATAAAACACCCAACAAAAGCAACCTAGTGAAGGAAGGCTTTACCTGGTCTCATAGTCCACATGGAGAAGAGCACAGGGTGGCAGAGGCTCAAGGCAGCTGGTCACACTGCCAAGCAGGAAGCAGAGAAGGTTGAACGCTTAGTTCATGTTTGGACTCTGGCCCAGGGAATGGAGTCTCACAGTTAGAATGGGGCTTCACACTAGATTAACAGATGGTAGATTATTCTTTAGAGGTGTGATCTAGGTGAGCCTAGGTCCTACCAAATGGACAGTATTCACCACCAGACCCTAACACCTGGTTTTGACATGGATATATGTATGGCTAGAAACCGTGAACTGAGCTCTACCAAGTTACAGTTAAAATATTCAGGATACCTCCAGGACTAAAGCCAGTCATGTCTGCAACAAACTTAAACATAGGCTATTGGTAAGCCCTGATCCAATCTGGGCATACAAAAATGAATCTAGGCCCAGGCCTGTTGAGAGGTAACCTTCATGCCACCATGACATAGAAATACAGAGCCACCGTTGCTTACATTTGCCATGATGTAACTTCCTGGCCAGCCTCTACTAGTCTAATGTTCTAACATCATTTCACAGATTTCTCAGGAAATGGAGAACCTTGTGACATTTAGCAAGGGAGATTGTCTGGAAACTGCAGAGTTATTACAAGGCCTTTCTCAATTGAATGGCATAGTAAACATCATGTGGAGAATAAATAAATATAAAGACTTTTTGTATGGCGGCACAGCAGAGGGCCTGGGTACCCCAAGTGGTAGCTACCTTGGCCATCTGCTATTCGCTAGCATGTACTTCCCAGGTACCCACTGCATGCTCAGCTCTTGGGCATGGCACTACGCCTTCAGTTTTGAGTGAGGACAAGAATAAGCACTGAGACCCAGGGCTGCGTCCACAAATGTGTGATCAGCCAAGCAGTGTGACCATGAGACAGGGTTCAGTGAAGAAAAGTGGACCAGGAAAGGCCACCAGGGGCAGAAGCAGCTCAGCAGGGACCGCTGGAAGTCAGAGCCACAGGGCAGCAAGAGACAGACCCTAGAAGACACCAAAAGAGAAGGGAACTCCCAGGTATTGAGGTATTAAGAGAGCAGAGTAGGGCAGAAACCAGCGTGGTTGAAAGGTCCAGCAGTGATAGCTTTGTTCTCAGCACTAGTCCCCAGTCCCTCACTCAAAAGCTATAGCAACTCCCTGGAGTCCTGCCCTCCTGAGCAGCCTGCACACACAAATGAAGGAATTTGTTTACCTACTGTAGTAGAAAACAGCAACAGCCTGAGCTGCATGAGGTATAGAGAAATTGGGGATGGGAGGAATCCAGTATGATAGAGGAGGCCAGGAACAGAGAGGAGACATGAGAGCCTGAGCAACTGGAAATGAACAACAGAGGGCAGGCAGGTGAGGGCCTCTGCTGTGTTACTAACAATGGAATTATGTCTTCAATAACTGCCTGCCCCAGACAACCAGGACAAAGCACAGGGCATACCCTCTTGAACAGATCTCTGACACAGAAGGGAGCACGGCACTTCTTGGAGACGTTTTTAAAGCCATGCACGGACAGTAAATGCCAAGGCATATAAAAGGGGGCACTGTATTAAACTGTACCCCTCAAATGTTAAGGATTATTAATACACCAAAATAGCAAGAGGAGAATCACTTTTATTTCCACAGTGGCCAGATAGAAAAAAGTGTATCTTATATCCTGAAATATAGTCATAATTATGTTGTCAGCTAGCTCTGATGAAGATGTGATAATTTGGATGCATTTTGGGGTGCAATTACTATGCTCTCATCTTTAACAAAAGAACTCAAGAGAGACCCATAGCAGTCTGGAGTACAAGCTTGCACTCCCCTGGATAATGTGCTGGCTGGAGGCAGATACTCTGCAGTGTTACAGAGGCAAGCCCTAAGATGCTGGCATAAGCAGTCCTCATTTTAAACTCTAACTTAAAGGGCCGCCAGGCCCTCTGTGGACCTTTTACCTACCTGGACTAGAGACGCTAAAATGAACAAGGCTCAGCCCCAGCCATACCAAAAGGGGACCATGAACTAGACTGTCACTCTGGGGCCCCAAGGGATGACTGAGTGTAAATGGAGCTGTAGTCTGAAGTCACAGGTTTTAGTCAGTGTGAAGAATATTCTGGCACCTGGCACACCATCTAACACCTTGTGCTGTTGTTCCTGCTAAGTTCATCTAGCATGGCTAAAACAAAACAGAGTTCTGGTATCTGCGGTTGCAACCTTTATGCTAGCCCCTCTCTTGATAAGGGCATTTACTACACAAGTAACAATAAGTTCTCGCTCATTGTGAAACAGCGACAAACAGAATTAGAGGCAATGGAATCACCGAGTGCCCTGGCATATCTCCTTCAGACCTGCTGGACATCAGAGACGCAGGCAGGACCCTTTTCACATCATTAAGAGCTTTCCTATCCTTTCAGGGGCCCCAATACTCACTCCAACTCCAGATACAGATGGGTGGGGGCAGAAGACACACTGGCATGGATAGTAGGGTCAGGAGCCCCGGATGAAATCTCACAACACTCTTACAGGCACATCCTTAGTGACATGTGACTGTCTAGACTATCCTGTGAAGCTTCTCAGGACTGGCTGTCAGGATTCCTGGGTTCCCTCTGACTGCCTATGCATCTATGGGCAGTACTTAAACTTTTCTAACTCAACACTGAAGGGCTGAAATGGTGGGGGTAAGTGGTGTTTGCCTATAATCCCAGCACTAGGGAGGCAGAGGCAGGTGGATCTCTGTGAGTTCGAGGCCAGCCTAGTCTACCAAGCAAACTCCAAGGCTATTAAACAGAGAAACCCTGTCTTGAAAAAAACAAAACAAACAAGCAAACAAACAAAAGGCTGAAGGGAGGTGGACTAGAATACTCTGAGGTCTGTTTCATCTAAGCAAAGTGTGAAGCCTGAGCAGACCAGGAGTCAGCAATCTGAGGAAGGAGGCAGAGATACAGATGCGCCTGGGGCAACACACAGTACAGGGCCAAGTTCTCCATCCTACACTCTCCTGCAGGGCACTACAAGGCTGACTGCCCCTCAGCTAGAGCCTATGAGCCTAATGAGGCTGGACTCTGACAACCCAGACCATGACAAGAGGGAGACAGCTGCTGGTGCCTTCTCAACACCCTGGATTCCAAACCCTCCTGAAATTGATTTCATCAACACGAAATTGACTGAAATGAAAAAAACTTCAGGCATACTGGCAGCAAAACAAGGCATGGCAGATGAGTGGCCCATGGACCACTGAGAAGATGCAGCAGCTGGGGTCAGAACATGCCAGTGGGCTGGCCAGAGCACCCTGCACAGACATACACCCTCAGCCAAAGGCAGCCCAGTGCACACCTACCATTCCAAACACTGAGGCAAAAGGTCCCAGAAATGAGGTAAATAAACTCTTTCTTCTCGCTAAGACCAGCTAAAAGCTCTGGCTCTGCAGATAAGACAAACATAAGGCAACTGAAACTTGAGCTCACAACCACGGGACCTAGGGAACAGTGCAGCAGTGACACGTTTTAGGTTTCATCCTGCCTCCAGCAGCTACCCTGCAACCAAAGAGGCCACAGATCTGGAAACTCCAGCAAGAGCTTGTTTTCAACCCAAAAGGCATGTGAGAATTAGCAAACAAAAGCAGCACTCTACACCCCACCACAACCAAACAACTCAGTAAACACTGGCCCTGGCCCCATTCCACATTCAAGGGTTGAGGGGGAACCAGAACTCTCTCACAAGTATCCAGCCATAATGCACATGCAGCTCTCCACTAAAGTCTACAGAAGGCCCGTCAGCCCTCTTGGCCCTGAGTGTCCTTGATACACAGCAGCAGAGGTACTATACAGCCTAGACCCCACTGTCCAATCCAATATTAACTGAGTCAGTATGGGCCTAGATTTCACAAATTCACCCCAGAGTCAATGGAGGTAGTGTAGAGCCTAGAGTCCACCACCCAGCCCAGTAGGAGCCTGGGCTCTACCACCCAGCCCCGTGGGCGCCTGGACCCCATCACTTATTGAATTGGAAACCTGGATTCCACCACCCAGCCCGTTGGGAACCTAGACTCCATCACTAAGCCCGCTGGGAGACTGGACTCCACCACCCAGCCCAGTGTCAAAAGAAAAGAACAGAAAAGTTGGTGATGCTGACCACAGTGTAGAGTAACAGGACACTTTCATGGCCAAGAAAAGGCAATGAACAGAGCGCAGGGACCCAGGAGCCACAGCAAAAGAGCTAACACTGTGTCATCAAAGCCCAGGGATGAGAAAAAGATGCTGAAACCGGATAAATGTGCTAAGAAATGACAACTGAAAACTTCTAAGATCTTAGAAAAATAAAGAAGCTGAGCAAATCCCAAACAAGATAATCAAATAAACTTATTCCAAGAAATATAAACAAACTTTTGAGAGCTAAAAACAAAGAAATACACAGGAAGAGCAAGGGGGAAAAACTACTTCCTATCAGAAAAATCATTCAGGAAACAGCACATTTCTCACCAGACAATGGAGGCCAGAAGGAAGTGACACAATCCATCTAATTTCAAGCAAACTGCAGAGCTCTAGGGGGATGGGGGAGGAACACAGCTCACAGAGGCACAGCCAAGGTGCAGTCCAAGCTATACGCCCATCTATGAGAGTTGGTGCAGATATCCAGATTCTGAATTCCTAACTGCATAGCCCACACTTCCACTCATGAGCTACAGTCTCACTGTTCCAGCATCTTCCTCTTAGTAAGAATGCCAATTGAGATCCATTAAGAACCCAAATCGCTTAGATGAACTAATGACTGTAAAATGCTTAAGCATTTATCAATAACCACAAGATACTACATTGCTCGGTTATTAAATTACTCCATATGAAGATTATACTTTAAACATCTCTTACTTCTGTACCTTGATTAGCATAACTCACCCTCTCTGCTCTCCAACTGTCTTTCATTTGGATGTATTAATTGCAAGAGAGTCAAATAGCCAAAGCCAAGTCCCTATTGAATTGTCTGTCTTAGGAGAAGAGATGGCAAGATGTCCTTATATCTTTGTTTTCCTGCTTTTCATTTGTCTTTAAGTTATTAAATTCATAGGCGCTAGCAGCTTCCAAATAGGACTGGAAATATTTTAACAACAAAAAGCCAGGCTGCTGTCACATCCAACATAATGAATAAAGTCTCATGTTGTGCAGCTATATGCAATATAACACCCCCTGCCACCTGCCTCCCTGGTGCAGCAGGCAGTGCATCGGTCCCATAAAATACTACCTTCTATTTTCTTTTATGTATGTGTTTTGCCTATATGCATATACATATGCATACTACCTGTATACAGTACCCTTGTAGGTCAGGAAAGGGCATCAGAACCCATGGAACTGGAGTTACAGATGGACCCATGTGGGTCCTGAGGATGAAATATAAGCCCTCTGGAAGAGCAGCAAGTACTCAGTACCACTGGCCTATTTCTCCAGTCCCCACACCTCCTTCATTCCATTTACTATGGATGAGTAAATGGAGCGTTTTAGGATGTTTCCCTTCATTCCATTTACTCTGAAGGACCTTTAACCCCCATTGTATATATTCCATGAGCACTGTCATCATCACTGCCACCATCATCATGGTCATCAATGTCACTATCATCACAAACATCATCACCATCACCATGACCACTATCATCATGATAACTACCATTACCATCAACATCGTGGTCACTTAGCATCACCATTGCTGTTAGCAGCGCTGTCTTCATATCACTTTACCACTTTTTAAAAAAGATTTATTTATTTATTATTTATACAGTTATTCTGCCTGCATGTGTGCCTGCATGCCAGAAGAGGGCACTATATCTCATTATAGACGGTTATGAGCCAACACGTGGTTGCTGAGAATTAAACTCAAGACCTCTGGAAGAACATCCAGTACTCTTAACCTCTGAGCCATCTCTCCAGCCCCCACTTCACCACTTTCATTACCACCACTGTCACCATTATTATCTCTACCATTATCACTGTCACACTTATTAAAACTTGCTGGAATTAAATTTTTAAAAGGATGAAGTAGACAGGAGGAAGCTTAAATTCATTAAGCTCCACCAACAGCCAGTACCACACAAGGCTCACACTAAGAATACTTGGTTTTCAAAGCAATCTTCCTCTTTAGTTCTCCACCAGAGGACAACATTTTTTTTAAAGAAGCACTAACAATTTTCATGTCACTGAAAGGACAAAAACACCGGTAAGTAGACTAAGATATGCCAGCTTCTTATCACACCCATTGAAAAATGCCTCTTAGTGCTGGGAACTGCTTGAATCAACAACTTTTCATACTATTCTCATGACTCAGTGATGGCAGCTCAGGCACAGCACACACTGACTAAACTGGGCAGGCTGGCTATAAGCTCAGGAAAGGCTGCCTGCTGCTCCCCCCCCCCCTTACAACCTCACTTCCCACTCCCACCCCACCCACTACGCTGCAAGCTACTCCTGCAAGACAAGAACAGAGACATGCAAATAAAACAGCAGCAGGTAGTATCACACTCCTGTCACACTATCTGGCCAAGATGCTGCCAGCACAAAAGGTACCCCTACAATTTTTTAAGACATTAGTACCTCATCAGAAAAATCATAATATATGAAGATTATTGGGGTTTTTTTTTGTTTGTTCATTTTTTAAGACTTATTTATTCTGTATACAATGTTGTGTCTGCATGTATACCTGCATGCCAAAAGAGGGCACGGAACTCATTATAGATGGTTGTGAGCTACCATGTGGTTGCTAGGAATTGAACTCAGGACCTCTGGAAAAACAGCCACTGCTCTTAACCTCTGAGCCATCTCTCCAGCCAGGGAATATTATTGTAACAAGTTGCATTTTTACCATGTGTACACCTTTCATAATACAAAATGAAATCTACTGTGTGAAATGAGCTATCTTCCTTAAACACGGCACCATTGTGCCATGTACAACCTGGACAGCTATACAGAGGGGTGCAACTAAGCCAGACACAAAGACATTATCCTGTGTCACAGGCAAGCAAGTGTAACTATTCTAAGAAGATGGGCTATAGACTGTTGAGTTCTAAGGTGATATGCTCAGCTCCAAGGATAAATTTAAAAATCAGGACACAGCAAATGAGTTCTATCCACACAAACATCTACATAAGAGCAACCGTGTCTGGAGAAGGTGAGAGCACCCACGGACACGGAAGTGGCCTGTCAGGAGAAGGGGATCCATAGGGCGCAGGAGGTTCAGATACAACTCAGCAGGATCTCAAAAGGCAGCAGTAGCCAAGAGACAGAACCAAGACCCTGACTCTTGCAGAGCAGGCACCTCCATGCAGGCAGCCAGCCCCTCACAGACCACCATGGATAAATGGCCAGCCAGGAAGGGCCAGGAATGGGGTTGTCCAGGAGGCCGGAGTAAGCAGGCAACACAGGAAACCTGCCGCCATCTGTGCCCTAGGCCTAGGCAGCAGGGGCCCAAGTGCTGGATGTGGACTAGGGAACCCTTGAAAAGAGCTAAATGAGACTGGCCAGCCACAGGCGACAATGCAGTGCAAGGGCTGCAGATTCTCATCAAAGCTTTCACACCTTGGTGAAAGCTGGGAGATAGCTGCTACCTTACAGGGACGCAAGGAACCAGAAGCAGAAATGTAGCTTGCTGAGAGAGAGAGAGAAGTGGGTAGTCAGATTCTGCCCATCTACACAGCTCCTGACAGCCAGCTCCAGGGACAGGCCCTGGAGAGGGAGCTAATTAATGGGGTATTTTGTGCATTACAGTCTTACTTGAGTTTTCATGGTTCTAAAAAAAAAAAAAAAAAAAAAAAAAAAAAAAAAAAAAAAAAAAAAAGATTAAATTGAAAAAAAATCACTTGAGTGCTGAGAAAACAGCTCAGTGTTGCCTATGGGGGTCCTGAGTTTGGGTCCCTAGCACCCATATAAAAAGCCAAGTGGTACTGCACTCCTGTATCTGGGGGGTAGAGACAGATGGATCCCAGGGGTTCAGCAGTCAGCCAGTCTACCCAAAATAGCAAGCTCCAAATTCAGTAACAGACCCTGTCTCAAAATATGAAGTAGAGAAGCAATCAAAAATGCATCCTAATGGTAACCTCTAACCTCCATTTGCACTCGCACAGGCAAGTGCACAAGAATAAACATATGTAAACACAGACACACATACATACCTACCTACACATATACACAAACACACACACATGCACACACATATAAAAACATTCATTCATACATATATAGAAACTAACACACACATATATATACACACATAAACATTCATGCACACATACACACACACACACACATATATATATATATACACACATACTTACACAAACACACATACAGCACTTGAGTTGGTGTCAAAAAGAATTAGATAATGACACAAAACAATAGGGTGTGTGTCTTGGGGGAGAGAGACCCCAATCCCCAGACTGAGGAAGACAACGAGCCCAAGGCAGCTCTGGACACAGTGGCAAACCAAGCCTCAGAGCTAGACTATGAAAGTTTCCCTGGTGGAAGTGAGCTACGTGGAGATATGTAAGGGCCTTTCCCTGCCTTCCTCTCAGATGGACAGGCTACCCTGACAACAGGACCCCCCCCCCCCAAAAAAAAGCAGGAAACTGGTTTAACCAGTTGCAAAGTCAACTCAGATGAGGAGTAAATGAGAAAATTCACTTTGACACAGAAAGCACGGGTATTGCAACTAGACCCTTTGTGGGCGTGATAGGTGTAGACTGCCTAGCCTCAAGTGCTGTAATGTGTAGGCCAAGTAAGGTGAGGAGAGAGTCCAGGTAAGAGAAGACCCAAGGGAGTGCAGGACACAGGTGGGTAGAAGGCGTGGGGAAGCAGAAGACCTGTGAGAGTTCAGTGTTTTACAAGTGTCCACTTGCCTTCCACAAGAAAAATACATCAAGATTCCGAGCCCAGCGTAGCATCTCAACTTTCGCTGCCAGCCCAGCTGCAGAACTACGCTACCCCAGCACTGATGAACAGCCACACATTTCTTCACATCTGGGACTACACTTGATCATCACTACTGTCCTTGGAAGTAGCCAAACTGGTGGAGCTGTTACCACCACCACCATTATCATCACTACTGTCATCACAACCACCCTCACCATCATCATCATCATCATCATCACCATCATCCCTTCACCTTCATCATCACTATCACTCTCATGACCATCAAATTAGCACCAGCAGCAGCATCACCTACATCACCATCATCACCATCCCCACTTACAGAAGAGACTCCTGCAGCTAATAGCTATTACTGACCTGCCAAGGAGCTCCCATCCAGATAAATAATAGCAACGCCAAAGCTTCACCAAGACCTTCCAAGTTGGCTGCCACATCAGCCAACCTGTGGGGCCAGCGTGTTGTTTGATGGAACACCCATAGTGGTTGCTGCGAGCGAGGAATGTGAGTCTTGGTGCCCACGACCCAAGCAGCATCATAAGCAAAGGAATAACTACAACTTAGAAGAAGCAGTAGATAGAAAAGGAACTTTGTTCCTTCTGTGTCACTATTTGCTACAGAGAATCAAGCAGCAATAATCTGGAAAATAAGAAATAACTTGATGTGAATTCACCCAGACCATATATATTTACTAATCTCGCCCACCACCCAGCTTGGGGACACACCCTAAACCAGGCAACAGTGAACCACCATTTCAGGTAGACAACTTATAGTAAATATATGTGCTAGCACCACCCTCTGCTGGCCATCCATGGCAGTACAACAAATAAAATCACAGCTAGGACACTTTTGCTAGACACCAGTCTGCCTATAGCCCTACTTAATTAGCCTTTTCATTTACCTCACCAAATAGAAGCATTTGTGTCCACTTGACAATGAGAAGACTAAGCCATGTTAGGGATTACTGGGTCACACAGCAGGAACTCAATCCAAAGTCACTCTTTGGCTGTTCTTCCACAGCCTGAACGGACTTGTCCTGGCAGCCCAGGTGCCCCTGGTCAGCCCTGGCAGGTGAGTCAGGCCAGACTCAATTCTAACAGACTGGCCTCATAACCACCCACTGCCTGTGCTCATCTTCCTTCACACCTCCCCCCCACAAACACACACACCCCGTTTTGGTTTTTCAAGACAGGGTTTTTCTGTGTAGCCTTAGCTGTCCTGGACTCACTTTGTAGACCAGGCTGTCCTCCACCTCACAGAGATCTGCCTGCCTCTGCCTCCCAAGTGCAGGGACTACAGGCATGCATCACCATGCCTGGCTGCCTGGCCTATTCTTAATCTGCCTGAAAGTTATTCTCAAACCTGGTGCTACCCATGGCTACAACTCAATTCTGCACAGCAGCAGTGATGCCAAGCAGGAAGCTTGGCACTGGTCTCGTGGACGATGATGTGAGGGGCAGTACAGTGGTCTGAGTAAGAATGGCTGCCATAGGCTCACAAACGTAAATGCTTACTCAGTAGGGAGTGGCACTATTTGAAAGGCTTAGAAGGAGTAAAAGATGTGGCCTAGTTGAAGTGTGTTACCTGGGCAGGGCTTTGAGGTTTCAAAAGCCCAGGCCAGGCCAGGTGCTCTTTCCTCCCCCTTTCCCAGTCCTCCTCCCTCCTCCTCCCTCCTCCTCTTCCTTCTTCTTCATCTTCCTTCTGTCTCTCTCTCTCTCCCTCTCTCTGTCTCTCTCTGTCTCTCTCTCTCTCTCTCTCTCTCTCTCTCTCTCTCTCTCTCTCTCT
>OU015748.1:78871812-78903918 GCA_907169655.1 Acomys percivali | reverse complement strand
CACACACACACACACACACACACACACACACACACACACACACACACGTCAGAATATCTTGTGACAAAAGATAAAAAGCTTTAGAATCTATTGACTTAGCAGGCAACTAGCTTTTACAAATCCTAAGGCTCAGGATGTCATCAGACAGCATCTCGAGCCTACACGAAGCTTCGCCTGTCTTGATATTCCTGCCTCTCTGACGTACTCACGATTGTACTTTAAACGACTTGATTTATGACTTTCTCTGTTCTGTAAAACTACAAAAACTTTGTGAAACTGCTTCCACATTGGAACGTGGAATTTAGAGAGACCTAAATCTGTGCTTCCAGGCCTGGGTCACTCAAAATGACTCCAAAATAAATTATCTCTTATTCCCTTAAAGATGAGAGCTGTGTTTTTTGTGTCACACTTGTCTTGCCACATTGGTATCTACTCTCTCTTACGACCCAACTCCACTACCTCATACTTCAAGAAGCCTTCCCAGAATCCCTACATGGACCCCGACTGACATCTTCAGTATTCAGAGCTCACATCAGGGCTCCGAATACCTTCTCCTAAAGGAACTTTTTTTTCCACTGCTATGTCTGTGTGGCAGCCTCAAGATGGAAACGGCTATTCCATAGTTTGGCAAGTATCTACTCAGATAGGGACCCCACTGCTAAAGAATAAGAACAGACCTAAAGGCATGAGAAATGGTGGCAGCTCATAAAGATCCAATGGCAGTTTAGAAAAATCGTATCTTCTTAATAACAGCTAAGTGGTCTCTAATTGCCTAAAATAGCTAATGCACTATATCAAAATATATAACTTTAAGTAAGGAAAAATCCACATAAGATTAGATTTTCGTTATGTCTAATTGTAATTACTGTACTAACAAATCATTGACTCTAAATTTTTGATTACAAAAAATATCACCTTCAGTTGAAGAGAAAATAATAAGATAACTTCTCAGAGCTATCATGTTTTAAATATATTCTTAAGCATTTATATTTTGGGATATGAAGCTAGATGAAGATACAAATAATTAGTTTATAGTGTACATATAATGAGCATTTTATATCAATATGTCTGTCGTTAAAAGATGAAAATAAAACACACACACACAGAGATACAGCCAAATGGACAGATCATTTTCCATGGTTGAGGGGGAGTGGGGACTGCCTCTGACATGAACTCTGGTGTCTGCAATTTGATCACTTCACCTGCTGGCTCACAGAGGAAGGGGATGCAGGGTATCCAGATGAGACCTGATAGCCTGCAGTCAGAGGTCTAGGGAAGGGAAATAGGGCAAAAGAGGGAAGGAAGGTAGGAAGGGGAAGATATGAGTGAGGGGATAACAATCTGGATGTAATATGAATAAATTATAATAAAAAATGTGGGAAAAAAGATCTAGTGGCAGCAATGGGGCAATATGGTCACCAAGAATCTAGCCAGCTGGAGACCTCAAGACATGTAATTTGTCAGGTGTGGTGGCACATGCCTTTAATCCCAGCACTTGGGAGGCAGATGCAGGTGGATCACTGTGAGTTCGAGGCCAGCCTGGTCTACAAAATGAGTCCAGGGCAGCTAAGGCTATACAGAGAAACCCTGTCTCGGAAAACAAACAAACGAGAGAGAGAGAGAGAGAGAGAGAGAGAGAGAGAGAGAGAGAGAGAGAGAGAGAGAGAGAGACAGAGACAGAGAGAGACAGAGACAAAGAGACTGGTGACTTAGTGGTGCCAGATACCATAAGCTCCCTATGCTTCTTGGCTCCAGGCTTTTCACCTCAGTGTGTCAATGTTACCTGCCTCTCCAGAGGGCCTGTAGCTCTGTCACCAATTCTCTGAAGCAAGGTCCCCACATACCTTCCTTGCTTCTGTCTAGACAGGTTGGAACACAGAGGTACTAGATTCCAGAGCTCCCAGTGTTTTCTAAGGCCAGTTGTAACAGAGTTAAAGGGATGAAAACAGTCTAAGGCAGTGGGCAGAGGCACCTGCACTCCGTGGTTCATTGAAAAACTCGTAACAACAGCCCAAGCAAAGAATCACCCAGTGTCCATAAGCGGATGAACGAAGTGTGTGAAGCAAGCTCATACAATGGAGTATGCCTCCACCACCAAAGGACCTTACAGAGGCAGAGAACAGACCGGGGTGGAGAGAGATGGGAGGTGGCACAGGAGCCAAGAGAACAGATCCTCTATTAGCAGAACTGTGTTTTCACTTTCTGCGTGCTATGCCACACATCCCAGTGAACAGAATACACAATGCATTGCTCACTTCAAAATCACTGAAAGAATACATTCCAACTGTTCTCCTCTAAAGAACCGATGACAGACACTTGAGGTGGGAGACTGGACTAACCTACTTATCTACACCACGCTCACATGTCACAGCGCGTGTGTACCACAGGTGTCACTGCTATAACCGTCAAATTATGATTTTTTTTAAAAACATTACAAAGGAGAAAGACACTTCTGCTACTCAGCATTAAGCCCCGCTTTACATTAATATGCCAAGTATTATCTTTTAATGAGCAAATTCATTTCTCTTTATATTTTATGTTTTTTTAAGCCAACTTTGGATCTGCAATAGATGTTTTAAATGTCCACTTCTCTTCACTCCAAAATTACTTCACACACACACAACCCCCCGACCCTCCCCCCAACGCACCCTGCTTCAAAAAAAAAATCATAATTATGCTGGGCACAGTTATTAGGATTCTGCCCCAGTATGCCTACCTATGATGTCACTGCCTACCTCCCACTGGGAGTGGCCCTACCCAGGGCTATATAAAAGGACAGACCCACCTACCTTCCTCTCTCTTACTCTCTTACCCACCTCCCCTCTCTTCTTCTTCTTCTTCTTCTTCTTCTTCTTCTTTTCTCTCTCTCTCTCTCTCTCTCTCTCTCTCTCTCTCTCTCTCTCTCTCAGGTACCCTTCCCCCTTTCCTTCTCTCCCCATGTGCTCGTTTAATAAACATCTCCATCTAATATATATTGTCTGGCATCTTATTTTTAAACATAAAAGCAGTGCTGAATGCTTCTTGGGAAACCCATCTTGAAAAAAATCATGATCAAACTTTACTCCACCTTTCCATCCACCAACACTTCCCAAAGCAAGTGGGTGTAATGAGCACCACCTGGAGTGCCGCCAGCATGCACAAGGTAGAGGCACACATGTGGCCCTCAGCAAGTACAATGGGGAATCTCAGTCTCTCCAGCCACGCTTGGCCTCTTACAGTCCTACGGACAGTGACTGCCCTTGAAGGGAATCCTTCTTGGAAAGTTTCACATGCTGAAAGCTTAACAGAACAAACAGGTGACAAGGTACAGACATTACTCTAGGCTAAATCCTCAATTTAATTGGCCCATGTTGATACACAGCTTTTCAGGGGCAGCGTGCATGGAACATCTATAAAAGAAAATGTAATTAGGAGAAACGATTTAATACACCAAATTCTGACCAGGCTTGCCCTTAGTAGCCACTAAATTCTACTTAAATTCTAGCGTAAAAGCTGTATGTAAATTACAGGAGAGAAAAATGCATCAGAAACCTTTGCACCATATGCAAATGAGATACCATGAAAAAGAGACCAAGAAGGAACAGAGCTCTAAGTGGGGGCAATGACACCCCCAACTTGTTTACCACCCAAAGCCACCCTTTCCCACTCTGCCTCTGCAAAGTTAACCAACACCAAAACAGGAAAGTTCCCAGAAATTAGCTAACCATGAGTTGAAAGTACATTTTATTCAAACTATGACCCCTGTTCGTTTGTCACGGCTAGAAACAGAAAGGTAACACATGTTCAGGGCTTGTTTTGTGTCTTTGACCCATATCCACTCTGAAGCACCAACAGACTCACTAATTCTAGATGCTTTCACAGATAAAGCGATAGGTTCTCAAGTTAACGCTGGAGGGGGCAGTCATGGAGGGCAGGAGCCAGGAACCTGATTTTTCTGTTCCCTGTGAACACAGGCTCCAACAGCAAACCATTGCAGGAACCATACTGACGGACTGAGTGCTCAGACAGCGCCTTCACTCTGCTCTTCGGTATACAGTAGTCCCTACAAAGAGACTGTCAGAATGACAGGGAACAGCGGCGAAGGCCACACAACATACAGCTCACATTCTATCCAAAGCTGGTAGAAGTCTGATTTCCCTTAAGCCTTGCCTGTTAGGAATATGGAGCCTCTCACCTTTTCTGTTCTTCAGTAATTGATCACCAATTAAGAGCAATCAGACATTGGCTGCGACCCAACGGAAGTCAGGGGCCAAGAGTCAAAACTGGTGTCAATCACAGGCCAGGGGTCACAACCTCAAAGTTGGGGCCAGGTGGAGACCAGGGGTTAAGTGGGGAAGTCCACCCTTCCAATAAATAAGTCCTGCCAAAGATGCTGCTTCGGGGTAGACAGTCAGGGCTGGCTGCCTGGAGGAGGGCCTGGAGCCATTTCATTTAAGAGCATGAGCTGCAATGCCCTACAAAATGGGCCAAAGACAGGATGTAAATAACTACTTGCATGGGGCAGGGTCACTGGAGGGACCGCCGATCTCATTTACTGTCCCCTCTGAGTCTCACTAGGGAACTTTACCACAGAAGAATGGACTTTCAACAACCCCGTTCAAGAACACGGATTTGATAACTGGGAGAGAAGTCATCTACTTTACAGAGGGAAACCGTGACTAGACAAGAAGTCAACTCAGCCAAGGCTCACCCAGCCAAACTGCTGGAGGCGACACGGGATTCGAACACCTGTCCAACTACACGCAAGCGGCTCGCCGCTGGCGGGCGCCTGGCACCGCCCACTGCCCTGGAAACACACGCGCGTACAGCGCTCCCCTTGCTTGCTCTCCCCACTAGTTCCCTTTTTTCCTCTCTCTCTCTTTCTCTCTTGCGGCAGGATAAAGGCAGCTGCTGAACGTGGACCGCAGAACACTGCGACGTCCGCGCTCCGCCCGCCCGCGGATCCCTCCGCCGCCCCGAGCCTGCGCGCGGCCTCCCCACAGCTCACCACGAGCGGTTTCCCGCGCCGCGCCCCACCCCCACCCCGTCGCGCCCCAACCCCCATCCCGGCTCACCTGCCGCCCGCGTCTCCATGGCAACGCCCCCACGGCGGAGGAAAAAAAAGCCTCGGGCTCTTCCTGGCTCCCTCCCGTGCCGAGCGAGAAGGCCGGACACCCTGGGGAAACTTCGCTCTTTATTTTTATTTTTTTAGGGAAAGAGCCGGAGAGGTTATGGCGAATCTGCGGCATCCAATATGGCGGATGGAGTCTTCGCCCTCCTCCCCACGGGGATCCGCGACGCCTGCGTAGCGACGTCCGCCGCGGGGACCCTCCCTCGGCATCCGAGGCACACTGCGCATGCTCGCGGTCAGCGCAGGCGCCTGCATCTCTTCCCGGCGTTCTGCGCGCTCTTCTGAGCCACACCCGGGAAGGGACGCGGAGATGCCGGAACTTGGGTGTCAGGATGGGGAGTGTCCTGAATCCGATACCGTGAGGGAACCGCTGCGAGGGGCGAGCGAGCAGGCTAGTGTATTCTTTTGCACACTAGCTTTTCCGGGGCTCAGTTTCCTAAGTTGCCCATCGGGTTGGCTAGGTGTGGTTAGTACGGGTAGGCCGGGCGTGCAGTCTCACGTGAGGACGCAGATCCGCTCCCGATCTCTGGGAAGTGCCGGGTTAGATGTGGGCGTGCCTCGCATTTCGTTTTCCCTAAAGCTCTGTAATCCTCGCTTTCATGTTACGAGCTTAGAGCTTCATCCACACGCCATACGTAGGAAGTGTCTGTCCCAAGTCACTTTGGTAGAATCTATTCCTACCAACGACGAAGTCGCTTATCCCTTCCTGTCTTGGTCAGCCTTTTAGCATTCAAAACTGGGAATGAGATGAGTTTGCGTTGGTGGATAAATATGTATACAATAATAACCGTCATTTTTGTGCTAGTAAAGTTATCCTTTTTCAAAGAACTTATTTTTAAGTTAGCCATAGCAAGGAAAACGCCACACATGCAGAAACAAGACAAAAATAAGCTAAAAAGCAGAACGGAAGTGAGATGCGGAAATGTGCCCGGCGTCTGGGCAACACAGATTAGTTTTTACAGCACTCCTGAAATGCCAGTGTTTCCTGGGAATAACCCTTCCGTGCTCTTGAACTTGAAATGTGCATCAAACAGCCCTGGGTTCCTGCCTGTACCCAGACAGGTCAGAATCATGAGTTCCTTACTCCCCACTTTCAGGTGCACCTACCTGTTTGCATAGGCCTCCCTGCCATGGACTGAGTTTGCTGAGCAGAGAGAGTCCTGTAGCAAAGGCCCCTGGGTCTTTTAATTTTTATCTTCCCACCATAGGTTGCATAGTAATGTTACCGAATGAATTCATTCATTTTGTTCATCACTTTTTTTTTTTAACTGTTGAAGTGCCTTTGGGCCCTGAGCGTTAAGATGACTGGCCTAATTCTCTGTTTTTTCTTCTGTTAAATACATGTTCAAAAGCATCTCCTTTATTCCATTGGACAGGTGAGAAAGGGACAGGTGCTCAAGGGGGTTGTATAGCTTTTTGAGAACACACAGCCATATGTGGACCCACCTTTCCACACCCCTTGCTTTTCTCAGTTTACCACATGACCCTGCAGACTGTACTCAGTTTGCATGACAAGCCTCAGTAAGAGCACCATGGAACTGTTGCTTCACCGCTTCTAAATTCTGCCTCACAGATGGCTGGGAGGTTAGGGGAACACCAACATTTCTCGTTTGAAATTGAACCATCAAAATGCTTTATCGATGAGCTTTCCTCTTAGAACTACAACTATTTACAATAATTTCTGTCGGGAAATGAGAGTTGTTCCAGTTGCTGGCAATATTGGTTTTGTGCTGGGCTGCCTTTCTTAAAGCAGCATTGAAATGTTATTTATTGATTAGCACGTGGATCGATATAACTCCTGAATGTTGTAACCAAAATAAGTTTTGGAAATGAAGCAATTTAAAATATATCTCAAAACCCAATTGCTTCAGAAAATTTAAGCCAATAAAAAAGAAAGAAACTGACTATAGATTATGGTCTTGGGGTTTTTGGGGTAGCTATGATTTTTTTCCACTATTCCTCTCTTAAACCCACTTATCATTCAAAAACAAAAACAAAAAACCTTACTGGGCATCTGTTTCCAGGAACTGGGTTGGCCCCAGGCAGGTGGAAATTAGTAAGGAAAGATAGGGAACCCAGTTGTGTGAGTGGAGACATGACTCCGGGCTGGCTTCTTGCTTCTGGGTGTGGCCAGTGAGTGTACAGGTTGAAGCCAGACGGTGGCTTTAGGTCTCTTCTATTGTCTGTCTACCTCATATTTTGAGATAGGGCCTATTGCTGAGCCTGAAGCTCACTGTTCGGCTGCACTGGCTGGCCAGTGAACCCCTAGGATCTGCCTGTCTCTCTCTGTGCTAAGATGATAAGCCCACCACAGCTAGTTTTTTTGTTTTCTATTGTTTTTGTTTGCTTGTTTTTTGGTGCTGAGGATCCAAACTCAGAGCCTCAAGTTTATGCAGAAAGCACCTTACCCACTGAGCCATCTCCTCAGCCCTGATGGACATTTTTTATCTTTACATTGCTAGATGCCTTCAGTTAATAGAGAAGCATTAGGGGGGTTCAGTGTAGATCCCCGAGAAGCTCATATCGCCTGCTGTAATGCTTCCTAGAGGAGAGAAGGCCCAGCTTGTCCACCTTATGGGTAGCTCAGGGTTTTGTGTCAAACCTATGGACAAGAGATGGTATTTAGTTATATGAGAAATGTTGACTTGGAAAACTAAATATATTTGTGTCAATTTTAAATAATTATATCAATGGCTGCCAAATGCATTTGTATGAAGACATAGTTTATGTACATAATTTTTACAAGGTGCTGATTGAAAGCAGTTTTGAAAAAGGATACATATGACCTTAGTATGGGTTTTGATGCACACAACTATTAAAAGCCACAGAGAAAGAAGAGTTTTAATTAACATGTTAAAAACCTAAATACAGGTGTTATCAGAATTCATTTAAAATTGTGTACAAGGTGGTGGGGCTTGGCCTAATGTTCCAAAGGTTACCCCCACACACACAGATACAGTCACACAAGAACAGTATGAGCTGTTATATCAGCATGATTGTGGCCTTAGGAAGTGGTAAGGGACACAGAGTGTCATTTCCTCATAGAACTCCATCTCTCATCCACCTGTGTGTACTCAGCACCTACATGTTAGCATGAAGATTTTTATTGGCCATCGTCAGGCCCAGTCAAAGAAGCTGATTCCAGTGTTAGCAGTAAAGGAAAGTCAGGATGCAGTGAAAATTTCTGACCTGCAGGAAAGACAAAGGAGCCAACTGAGACATAGGTCCCTCTGTGATGTGCGATTTGCAAGCCACAGGCAGAGCTGCAGTTGGTAGCTGTTGATCTTTAAGAACAAGACGTCTCTGGAAAACCATGAGTTCTTGAAAACTGTGTATTCGAGTTTGTGTGCCCACGTGTGTACACTACAAGTAAAGGCTAGAGGTTGCAGAGTGCCTTCCTCTGTCGCTCTCCACTTGGTCTCCGAGACAGGCTCTCGCTGAACCTGGAGCTTGCCCACCAAGCTATGCTGCCTGGCCAGTGAAGCTCAGTGATCCTTCTGTATCCACCTCATTCCACCCCTCAGGCTGACTACAGTCACATGCTGTCCAGCCTAACGTTTACATTAGGGCTGGGTGGTAAATATGAAATATGCGCCACAGTTGTAAATGATATGACGTATTGTAGAAACACGGGAGAGGAGGAAATGGGAAAGGTGCACCCCAGGGGAACAGAGGCAGACAAAGCAAGAGAGAGTAAGAGAGAAAGCAGATGTGTTGTGGGCAGAGAGGGGTCCAACAGTATAAGATAATGGGATTTCCCTCCACATGCAGGACCACCAGTGTTAAATATGAAATGTGTGCCACACAGCATAATGGTATAAGACTTACTGTAGAAATGTGGATGAAGAGGAAATGGGAAAGGGGCACCCCAGGGGTACAGAGAGAGACAGGGCAAGAAATGGGCGAGGGGGAGACGGAGTCAGAGGGGAGGTGGGTTTTCCCTTTTATATCCTGCGCAGGAGCACACACCTGGTGGTGGGCAGCCTGAGATGATGCCAGAAGTTGCTAAGTCACTTAGAGGCAGGTATGCTAACACTGGGAAATCCAAGTTCAGGTCCTCCAGCTTGCACAGCAGGTTCCATACTTACTGAGCCACCTTGGTGACAGGGATGACACTGTATGTGCCCTGGGAGGTTACATGCTTTGTATGCATAATGCCTTAGACTTGATCCCCAACACACACACACACACATACACAAAATCCTATGGACAAAACTGCAGTTGCTATCTTATTCACAAAGCTATTCATACTTAACAGATAGAAACTGTATGTTTTAGCAAATAGGTAAGTTTGATGTGGGGGTGGTTTGCTCTTGAAATTCTATGTATCTCTCTATTTAAAAATGGTACATGTATGTACATTGAGGTCATGGTGATTGTTAAGAGGCTTCCAGAAAACCCGGGAACTATGAAAACCAAGGAAGCAGGTTGGGGCATCAGTAACCAAATGGAGAGAGTTAGGAGATTTGTGACAAGTGAATGGGTTAGAAGAGTAGCTAAGATAGCAAATGTTTGACCCTGCTATTTCTTTGTGATGCTCCTGCAGACGCGTATATAATCAAAGGCAGAGCGTCATATACCCAAGATGTAAGTAAGGTCCATAAATGTGGGTGGCACAGGAGATTTGAGTGTTACCGTGCCTTTCTCAGCCTTTGCTTGCCTGTCCCAGGGACCTACCATCCTAGGCACTGACAGTCACCAAAGATTGACCCTGGACAGTGACTGAGTAAACTGCCAAAGCACATTAGTGATGCTGAACCTTGTGGGATTCCTCAGAGCAGACTGAGCAATTAAAAGTGAGAGATCCTCTGAGAATGGACGGGGTTTCCAAGATTGGGAAAAGCTGTTGGAGTTACTTTTTCTAGTGTTGTTTGTGTTTCTGTTTTACATTTATTTGGAGGAGGGCTGAACCAAGCCTGTTATGTAGAGATCAGTAGACCACTTGTAGAAGTTCTCTCCTCCTACCTCATGAGCTCTGAGACTCAAAGCTCAGGTCACCGGCTTCAGTGGCAAGCACCTTTATGCACTGAGGCATCCCAGCTGTCTTGCTGTCTAGGAATTTTATCAAACAATATCAAAAACTGGACAGAAACTGAGGTAACCTCAGAGTAGTTAATTCTAAGCTTTAATGGACTAAGCCAGTGGAGTGCCCACATGCTCTGCACATGTTCCCCTGGCCCAACCAGGTAGTTGATCATGCACCACCCAGAGTATTTGGAGCCCTTCTCTGTCCATCTGACTCCATCTTTAACCCTGACCATCTGCTAGCTGTTGGTCACTGGCTAGTGTTATGGCCCTCCAGCTTTGCAGGTGTCTCAAGTTCTGAGGATTGTACTGAGCTCTCTTTTCTTGCATGTAAGTGGTCAGCTTGTAGTTTGCCCATGGCAGGACGTTAACTACATCCCAACTACCAGATACATGTGCAGTCTTGGCTACCTTATGTTTAGTGCCGGGTACATAGGAAGGTCTGTAGTCTTTCCTGAAGTGGGGATAGGCTTGCTAGTAGCCATCCATATAATTCAGTCTGTTAGGATTAGCTGTACTAAAAACAAGAAAGTATTTAAAGACAATGGTGCCTTACGTGTGTTCCTTAAGGGTTTGGGGTGGCCTGACATCCTGAGCCCTGAGCCCTGTGAGCCCTCTTATCTAGCTTGGCTATCTCTTACCCAACTGCAAGTCCTCTTGCCTTCAGTGCTCTAAACTATCATTTTAATTCTTAATCTTCCTTTGTCCCCAGCCTGTTCCCACTGCAACATATATGAGCAACATAGAGTTGACACAATGGGCCCTTTTTCCTCACTACCTGCCGAAAGCAACTCCTGCCCCAGCAGCACTGGGAAAACGTGTTCCTGAGTCTTGTTGACACAGTGATTGAACTTGGACTGAAGTAGTACCAATCAGCAAACACAAACTTCCATTTAAGTCACATTGGAACAGGGCCTTGTAGCACAGGCCTATAATCCCAACTACTCAAGAGACTGAGGCAGTTGTATCAAAAGTAAAGTTAAAACATTGTTTCAAAATAAAAGGGTGAGGATGTGGTAGCTGGGACTATACAGTTCAGTGGTAGAGCATTTATCTAGCAAGAACAAGGTCCTGGATTCACTCTCCAGTTCAAGAGAGCAGGAGTCACCTTGAAGGACTGTGTTCTAGGAGTCTATCAGCCAGTGGCCCAGAGAGGTGAATTTAATTCACCTGGGAGGAAGATAATCCTCTTTGAAGTCTAATAAGTGCACTTCTGGAAAAGTACAAAAACCATGAGTTTTACAGAGATAAAGAAATTGCACAAATCAACAGCAGGGCTTCTCACAGACCTAGATATGCACGCAGGAAAGACCTGCGTTCTTAACATGCCCAAAGCATGTAGGAGCAGTTCCTTTAGACTTGGTTAAAATAGGATCTTTTGACTGTAAACGTTTAAAACATTCTGATGTTTAAGGTTTTAAATTTTCTCTCATCAGTTTCATTTAACTAGGGGCATGTGGCAACACTTAAATTTGTTAAAGGTATTTTAGGAGTAAGTGGGCCATGGAAAGAAAAAGGGGTAGGATGGTCCTGGAGTCCCAGCAACAAGGAAGAAAACAAAATCGCCAAGAGCCTGGAGGGATAACAGACCCTGAGCAAGGACCCATAAACACTGGCTGAAGAAAGGGATGGCTAAGATTGATTTAGAGTGAAGACAGTAGATTAAAAAAGGGGGGGGGGAGCAAGAGGATTAGACATTTTGCAGTGTATAAACAGCACTGTTTTGGGTGTCAAAATAGAGAACAGAGTAGGGGAGGGCTTACTGTGTGGTGTCTAGCCAGGTGAATGAGAGTTCAGCCCCACATGGAAATAATCATGCAACTATTGGAAAGATTTTGATGACCTGTTGAGGATGAGTTGCCCATCCACCTCTTTAGGGCACAGGCAGGGTTTAATCACTCTTAAAAATCACAGTCAAAGTGAATGATAAACTCTTACATTCTTATTCTAAGCGCCACTCATCCTCATTCATCTTTATGTAAATAAGCAAAAGTGGCACGAGATGGAGCAATTTGACTCCTAATTGGCACTTGTTTGCCTTTCCTGTGCTGCCCTGGCTGCCTTAAGCAAAAGGACTGTTAGTCACCCAGCCAGCTAAGTCTACCCTTAGGTGCACACCAGCCACACTGAATCTCCAGGAGTCGCTTGAGAAAGCTACAGAAGACTGCAGTTGATTTCCTTGCCTCCTGAGAATGTGGTCTAAGCCAGGGCTGTTGAAATAGTGTGTACAGCAGCTTTTCCCTGTCTGAGGCTTCTGTAATCTCCTAATTATCCTGCAGCCATTTCTACCCGGCCAGAGCAGGAGCACTTAACCCTAAGGCCTACTGTGCTAGAGGCAAGGGCTATGACAAGCAAGCCATGCAAGCTCTTTTGAGGAGTCCAATAGGAGACACTCCTGTGCTGCCTTCCCTGGTGTTACAGTAAAAGCCATAATCAGGTAGTCATATTTTGTACCTTTTTTTCCCCCAGTAGTACAGCCAAGCCGGTGACACAGTAAAAGCAGCAGCGGTAATAAGAGCAACAGCTGAGCAGTAGGCAGGACAAGCTGCAGACATGGCAGGCCATCTGATACATTGGCAGCCAAAGAAGCAGTGTAACGGGTCAAGTGACCAGGGCAGAGAGAAGTGCAGTTAAAGAAGGGAACAAAAAAGGTAGAGGAGACCAAGGCAGGACAAAAAGCTGTAACAAGCCAGAGGAGAGAAACGCAGGCCATAGGTCACCAGGAGAGTACCAGAGGCTGGCAGGTCTTTAGAGCCAACGGTGTGATCAGCCCTGCCCCAAAGAGCTATAAAACTGACCAGAGTTAAGGCAGAGGAGCTGTGGCCTCCTGGGTCTGTACCATAGTTAGAATACTGTCTGATGTCAAGGACTGAGGAGGCCTAGCTTCCTAGGCCTGTGCAAGAGCTGTAATACTTGTGCGACCAGCGTCCCTGATGCTGGAGGTTGGTGACACTAGAGAGTATGTTCTAGGGCTGCAATGTCTTACACGGCCCCTTATCCCTGGAACTGCAAACACTGGCTGTGGTTTTCTTCCACTGGGATAACTCAGCATGCTAAGGAATTTCTTCTCTCTCTCTCTCTCTCTCTCTCTCTCTCTCTCTCTCTCTCCCCTCCCCAGCCCTCCCCCTGCAGTGTTATTCCCCTGCTTTCTGGCTTGCTCAGCCCACTTTCCCATTGAACCTAGGACCACCAGTCCAGGAGTGGCCCCAACTACAACTGGCTGGGTCCTACTCCATCCACCACAAATTTTTAAGAAGCCTTATAGCTGGACCTCAATGGAGGTATTTCCTTAATTGAGGCTACTTTCTCTCTAATAACTCTAGCTTGTGTCAAGTTGCAAACAAAATCTTAACACAACTGACCACTTGTCAGTTTGACACACAGACATCACTATTAAGCCACAACCCCTTTCCTTTCTTATTTATCCCAAAGATCTCTCATTAATAACAGAAATAACTTTAACAAGTCCAAGTCTTTACAAATTCAAATACATTAGAACTTCAGTCTCAAGCTGAGTGTGGTGGCACACACATTTAACCACAGCACTTGGGAGGCAGAGGCAGGCAGTTGCTGTGAGTTCAAGGACAGCCTGGTCTACAAAGCGAGTCCAGGACAGCCAGGGCTATACAGAGAGACCCTGTGTCGAAAAAACAAACAAAACCTTCAGTCTCTTTAATATCCAATCTCTCAAAAAAGTCACACCCTCTTTTAAAAGTTCAATGTTTTTTAGCTGTGGATTCCTGTAAAAAATCTAAATTAAATTAATTACGTTCTTCAAGAGGGAAGAACCAGGGCACAGCCATAATATTAACCAAGCAAAACCAAATCCAACAGTATAAATAACTCAATGTCCAATGTTGGGCATTCACACACAATCTCCTGGGCTCCTCCAAAGGCTTGGATCACTTCTACAGCTCTGCCTTCTGCAGCACACAGGGCTTGTCTTCTAGGCTCTGCCCGGCTCCACTTCACTGCTGCTGCTACACTTGGTGGCCATCCATGGCACTGGCTTCTCCAAAATTCTATGGTCCTCTGCTGCAGCGGGCTGCACTTTCTTAGGCTGTCTTCCTGGTGCCAAACCCCAACTTCTTTGTGTGGTCTCCAGTCCTGGGCCTTCCACTGTCACTGAGGCTGCACTTTGACTAGTGGCATCTCCTGCCCTCTCACAATGCCAAGCCTCAGTTTTTCTTCACAACCCCTTCAGGCTTTCAAAACCAGTACCACCTGGGTGACACATTTACTAAGTCCAACTGCCAACACAAACTACAACCATGGCCACCTCCGGAATGCAGTACTCTGTGGTATCAATAAATACTTCCCAGATTTCATCTCAGGGATGCTGGTCTCTCCTTAATCACCCCTAATTTCTTAACGCCAGCTGGCCAGCATCAGTTGTCTCAGTAGCACAAAGGTTTGACTTCAGGAGTTCTGCTACACTGTTGATCACAGCTGAATGAATTCTTCAGCTCCAGCTGACCAGAACTATAGAATCTTAAATCAAAATAGCAAACAGCACTAATAGAGTCTTTAATCTTCCCTCAGAAAATTCACAAGCCAGGCCTCTATCTTCTGCACTGCTCCCAACATTCTTATCTTCCAAGCTCCTACAGAGCACCCGACTAGGTCTCAACACTCAGTGGCTTTTCTAGTCGAGTTCCAAAATCCTTCCAACACCCTCCCAAAAACATGATCAGGTCTGTCACAGAAATACCCCACTACCCTGGTACTAACTTGTCTCAGGGTTTCTATTGCTAGGACAAAACACTATGGCCACAAAGCAAGTGGGGGAGGAAAATTTTTATTCTGCTTACATTTCCAGATCATAATCCAGCATTAGAGGAAATCAGGACAGGCGCTCAAGCAGGGCTGGAAGCTGGAGGCAGGAACTGGTGCAGAGGCCGTGGAGGGGTGCTGCTTACTGCTGGTTAACATGGCTTGCTCAGCCTGCCTTCTTATAAACCTAGGGCTACTAGGCCAGGGATAGCCCCACCCACAATGGGCTGGGCCCTCCCCCATTGATCATTAATTGAGAAAATGCCTTACAGCTGGATCTCATGGAGGCATTTCCTCAACTGAGGCTCCTTCCTCTCTGATGACTCTAGCTTGTGTCAAGTTGACACACAAAACCAAACCAATACAAGCTGTAAAAGATGAGTGTGGGACCATGCACTATGCAGGAGATAGAAAAGCAAGAAATGTACACCAATGGTGAAGAGTCAGGAAGAAAGCTGGAGGTGAACTCTGAGGACCTGGTGGTCCTTCAGAGATAACACACTCTGGCTTAAGAGCCAGAAGCAGGATAGAGAAAACCAAGCTCAGGTTTGTTCAGCCATCAAGGGAAGCAGAAACATAAGAATCACCCTATTGCATTCAGAGTCTGCTTTCCTTGACAGACACCGTTTAAGTGGCTCTTTGGCGTCATCCCCAGAATCCATACCCACAACAAATGGCGCCTAATTCAATATGACTTGTCTTTCTAGAAAGGAATTTAGTGCACAGACATGGTAAAAGCCATAGGAGGATACAGGAGAAGAAATGGTCACCTACAATCTAAAACAGGGTTCATAGTAAAATCAACCATGCAGACTTCCTGGTCTTTGACGTCTAGACTAGGACTTCCTCTCAAACTGGGGAGTAATGGAGGTCTGCTAGTTAAGGAAGCCATTTTGATATTTGCTATGTTGTCCCTAGCCATCTGATAGATAAGCTTTGAGAAACAGACATAAGACATTAATGCTACCTGTTAGAATGTAGAATAATTTGGGTTCAGATTAGCTAACTTGTTAACCCTCCATGGTTCATATTTCATCTCCATTCCTCCAAAGAGCACTTTAAATACGCCTCATACCACATTGCTAAGTGGCACAGGTGAGTTAGACCTCCAGGAGAAAATGGCTGGCACCTCAAACTAGGCAATCTAGGCAGAAGCTATTGCATAGGCTGAACAAAGATTATTTTAGGGGTTTAAGAAAGTAGAAAGAAGCTAGTACAGTACTTCCTTGCTTTCCCCTACCTCTAAGCTTCCAGGGAGGGAAATAGATCCTGGGATACCGAGCCTGGAAAGCAACATGGCACCAGCCCTTGCACTTAGCAAAGGAGACTAGGGAACAAATGCTCAGATAGTGCAGTCTTCCCAGATCCCTGGCCTCCTTCCAACGCCTCTCTTTGAGCTGAGGCCAATCTATACACAAGTCTTGGCTGCCCTACATTGTGGGGGGTGAGGGAGGCATGGGCCATGGGTCATGGTGCTGCTTTTGGAGATCAACTATCTTTTATGCTTCACACATAAACGACAAAGTTCCAACAAAAGCATATTTCACCTGGGACAGAAGTAGATAGCCAAAGCCTGTCATCAGAAGCACCTATGCACTCAGGCCCTACAGGACAAAGCTCAGAGGTAAATGCTGAACAGCTAACAGAATGTGTGTGAGGAACTCTGAGAGGGAGAAGTGCCCATGGAAATTTCATTCATCAGCAACTGTTTAAAGAGTGTGGCATACAAGACGCTTTGTCTTTTCCCCATACATCCCTATGTCCAAATAGACTTAAGGCTTTAGCTATGTGTTACTTGGCTTTGTTCACTTTCCTTTCTGAGAGTCGTGGGATGGTTTTTGGTATGTCTCGATTGGTACAGAATCCTCTGCAAGTTGGCACAAGTACCAACCACAATTCACCATCCACAATGCACAATACACTCAGGAGGATGAGTGAGATAACTTTAGTATGTTCCTTGTCTTCAGCTGCCACGTCTCCTACCTAGCCCTAGAGAGTGATGGCAGTTACCCTGCTAATTTTTGGATATGGCCTCTCGAGAGGCATCGAGATGGACTTAGCTCTAAACCAAGTGTGGTAGTCACTTTCCTCGGTACCATTGCAAACACATAACAAAAGCAACCTAAGAATGCTTTACTTTGGCTCAGGAACTCAGCACAGATAGCCAATCCAGATAGAGAAGGCATGGTAGCAAGTGGGTGCAACTAGGTGTCCTCACCGTATATCTCAGTGGAGCTAGAAGCAGAGACAGCATCCTTCCTTTTTTATTTATTTATTTATTCAGGTTGTATCTTACATTCATAGAATGCTTCTACTCATTCATAATTGTGGATCTTTCTGGAAATATCTTCGCATACCAAGATTGCATCTCCTGGTGATTCTAAATTCAGTCAAGTTGATAAGATTTTACATCTAGTCAAGACAACAAAAGAAGGACACTGAGAGGCTGGTAATCCAACATGCCCCTTGTTTATAGGCATAGCACTGATGCTGACTAATCAGAGGATACACTGCTGGTCCAACGTTCACCCCTCTAATTTTAGCATCTGAGGCAAGAGGTCCTGTGGGCCCCAGGCCAGTGTTACTGGGACCTTATCTTGACTCCATGGTATTTGTCATCTCCACTGAAAGAATTAAGACACAGAGAGTGTAATGTAGAATATAGAAAAAAATTATTACAGAATAAAATGTGTCAACTTCAAGAAATAAGAGTAGACAGACCTTCACAGGCATTTTCTGCAGAGACAGAGAAACTCACTAAACTGCTCAATTAAAATTCTGCTCTCCTGATAACTCAAGCCGATGGTACTTTCCTATCCAGCTCCAGTCAGATATGTGCATGTTCGTTAAAAGGCTAACATACTCTGTACTGTAAAAGTCTATTTGCTTTTTTATTATTAAATATTTTTTCTTCTTTACATATACATTTATATTATTATACATATATTCAATAAACTGCCTACAACAAGAAGACCCATGAAACCATCAGTAATTATATATATGTTGCATTCTTAGTGTTTTGGCTATTTGCATTTGGCAGCTTTGAAAAAACATCTTTCCTATCTTGGTATGTCTAAAATTCTGAATGTAAATCAATATCTATCATATCTTGTCATTATCAACTTAAAACATCTATCTACATCTAAAAGCATCTTAACCCCTAAATAACTAAGCTTAATTGTAAAACTAAACTGTCTGGTCTTCAACTCCATCAGAGACTTGAGAAGGAGTAAAATAAATTACCTGAGTATACAGGGGGTGCAGGTTAGCAGCTTCCCAAATGAGAAGATGACAGAGACAGTTTGCTACCTGAATAGTCACCCAAAACTCTCTATAACATTGGAGCATTATCTTCAGCCTAGAAAAGTCTATTACGCCATACTCTCCTTTGGCTGGCTTATTTTTATCTCATCCTCCATGTCTCTGTGTGGCATTTCCTACTCCTAGATGTTCAGACCTAAGTAGGTGGATGAAAGCTAATATCCTGCATCTTTCCTGGGTGTTCATTGCTGAATAGTCTCATACTGTCATCACCTGCTTAGGATTTTCTCCCTAGAATTGTAAACTTCCTTGGGGTACCAGTTCCAGTGGCTGACAAGGAATGGCCATTCCACTAATTTTAGATTAATCAAATAGCTAGACAGAAGCTAAGGCATATAGTAAGTTTGACCCTTCTGATGTCCTAAGAAAACTACATGACTGCCAGTTTGGTATTTGTCCCTACATCCTGTGTCAACAAGAAAGCCTTACCTTTAGCTTTCCACTGTGAGGCAATGCCTAGTGCTGAGAAGAGCAGAAGCCTAAAACTCAGTAATATGTGGCTGTTAATTATGCAGTTATTCATTCCTTTACTTAGTTAATGGAGTTACTTAATTCAGTAATTCCATTCATTCCATTAGCAATTCATTCCACTAATACTGTCTTTTGCTCTGAGACAAGTCCAGGCCCTGAGGGTACCATGAAGAATGAGAGGGACAAGGTCCCTTCTCTCATGGCATCTGGGATGATGCTCACTAAACAAGCACGGAGAAATTCATCTAAAATGTGGCATATTGGGTGGGGTGTGGGGGAAAGGTGGTGAGTGTAGACTGTATGTGGAAGATAAAAGGAAATAAGTCTTTGGAATGAGTAGTTTGGGAACAAAAAAAAAAAAAAAATCTCTTCATAGAGGTGACATTCAAGGTGAAGCCAGAGTGATGAAAAGGAAACAGCTAGGTGGGAATTAGCCCATACAGGGGAAATGGCTGGTGCAAGGGTTCTGAGGCCAGAAGAAAAGCTCTGTGCTTGAGAATACAAAGGAAGCAGAGGGTCTCTGCAAGAGGCAGAGTTAAGGGCCCGACTGCCTTTTTATCATTCCTCACCTCTGTGTCTCTGTGTTATCAGAAGACCTTTGCTCCTCTCCTTTTATGGAAAAGTCTTTTTTTTTCTTGTTTTTTGTTTGTTTTGTTTTGTTTTTTGTTTTTGTTTTTCGAGACATGGTTTTTCTGTGTAGCCTTGGCTGTTCTGGACTTGCTTTGTAGACCAGGCTGGCCTCGAACTCATAGTGATCCACCTGCCTCTGCCTCCCAAGTGCTGGGATTAAAGGTGTATGCCACCACTGCCCAGCCAAAAAGTCCTCTTTTGGACTTTATACACCCTGAAATAAAACATTTTTTTAAAAAAAGTTCTAGTTCTACTTATTGTTAAAAAAAATAAAAATAAAAAAAAATAAAAAAAAAAAAAACAAGCATATGAGCCAACGTTATGGCTACAGACTAAACCCACCTACTGATCTCAGAGGTCAGCCAGATAGTGTGCATAGTTCTCAGGGTGCCGGCCATAGGGCACCTGCTGAAAGGCCGCCACATTTCCTTGTAGACGCAGCCAAAGGCAAGTTGAGAATGCATGGATTGTGGCTGTGTCCAGTAAAACTTTAGATACAAAACCAGACAGCAAGAACTGGCCCCAACTCATAGCCAACTTCTAATAAGTTTATTATTTTAAAGGAGTTCATTTTTGTTCATTTAGCACTTACTATGGGCCAGGGAAACAGAGAGTTTGGGCGTATCCCTGTGATCTAGGACTGAGCAGTTGCACTGAACCAGGCACAGTCACAATGGAGCCCCTGAATGGAAATTCATTGACTGTCCCTGATGCCGTTCTATTGAGACCTTTTCCAGAGACTGCCATATCACTGTTGTGTTTGCTGTTTGAAACAGTCTCAGGATGTAGCCTGCTCTGGCCTGAAACTTGTTCTATAGCCCCTCTGGCTTCACACTTCCAGCATTTTTCTTGCCTCGGCCTCCTAAGGTCTATGGACCACCACAGCTTGTTCAGTTATTTAAATGAAAACATGTTTGTTTTTTCTACAGCCAAGCCAACACCACTTTTAATCTTTGCAGTGGACTACTACCATTACTGTCAGAGTGGGAATCACTGCATGTAACATGAAAGGGAGAGCAAACCTCAGATGGAATTGTGCAAAACTTGTATAAGCCAGTAAGGGTAGGCATGGGCATGCAAGCTTTTCCTGAAAGCCTGCAAGATCCTGCTTTTTACTCCTGTGATGGTCACACTTGATTGTCAGTGTGATTGGGTCTATAAGCACCTGCAGAGTAGCTGGAGAGGCGGCTCAGCAGTTAAAAGCACTGGCTCTTCTTCCAGAGGATCCAGCTCTATTCTGAAAACTTGGTGCTCACAGTTATCTCTAACTCCAGGTCCAAGGGATCTGGCACTCTCTTCTGGCCGCCATGATCACTGCACACAAATTGTGCACAGACACATATACAGACAAAACAACCATACATAAAATGAAATAAATTTTTTAAAAATAAAAATGAGTCATCTAGGAGAGTAGTTAAACATACTGTGTGTGTAAGCTGTGTAGCATTTTCAAAGGAAACTAACTAGGGGAGGGGCAGGACTACCTGCCCTGAATGTGACTGGCACCACCCCACAGGCTGGTAGCCTGCAATCAAAGGAGGAGGAGGCGGTATCCAGCTAGTACGTGCATTCTCTATGTGTTTCCTGGCCACCAAATGGTGACTGCTTTGATCTACCAAGTCCCATACCAAAATAAGGTTGAAAACATAAGCCCAAATAAATCCTTTCCTAAGTTGTTCTTTTAGGTATTTTCCATAAGTTGATGTCTAAGCCACTTGGACTAGACAGCAGCTTAAAGCACATGGCCTAGTGATCCCTCAGCAAGGATGAGCTCTTGGGGCTGGACTAGCAGTAAAGTCCTGCTGTAATCTCCAGGCACGATGCTGAAAGGGGTAAGGATTCATGCTCACTGACTTCCTGCTGCCACCACAAAGGGTAAGTGGGTGTACATAAAGTGCATGCCCATGCCGAGATTCTCAAATGCCTTCTCCTAGTGGGAAAAAATAAGGCCATGACTTAAGGAAATGTTTCACAGCTTATGGCAACAGTCCTGAAGTTTGCATTCCTGAACAGAGTATTCACATGTTGGCATTTTAGTGTTGTGTTAAAAGCTACACACACACACACACACACACACACACACCCCAAAGTGTGTATGGGGAGATATTTTAAATTATACAAAGTACAGTGCATTTCTTTTCCTTTGTAATCAATCCTTTTTTTTTTCTTTTTCCAGATACTTGTTCTAGATCTCTTAAGTTGAAATAATTAGTAAAATTTATGACTATTTTTATTTGGAAACTTTGTCAATCTATTATAAGTAATTATTGTATTCCAAAGTCTAAAACAATCCTTAACTGTTCTTCTTGGAACTGCACTGTAAAAAAAGCAAATACCTCCATCCCACTAAGAAGTTTCATCAAACTAATCCTGTATGAAGGGTGATGATCTGTAACACAGACATGTGCAAATCAAACACAGGAGATACACTGACCTCATAAATCCTTCAAGCATGAAGATTTGGGACATGGTTTCCATCCAAATGTAGGGCATGTGAAAAATTAAAAATAAAAACTTGTTTATGATCCAGCAAAATGACTTGGCAGGTGAAGGTGCTTGCTGCCAGGGCCAGGGTCCAATCCCTGGGACCCACACAATTAAAGGTGGGAGCTGATCCCTGTAAGTTGTCCTCTGCCCTCCACACAGAGCATACACACAATCAATATGTAATTATGATTTTAAGAGCATGTTAGATGGCCATGCAATCTACATTTAACAGTTTTAGTGAAGGAGTTGTGTTGGTCAGTTCACAAAGCAAGACAACTTAGAAATGGCCAAGATAGGAAAGTTAATGTATTTAACTGAGCATGTTCTGAAAGGACACAGCAAAAGAGACAGAAAATTAGCTTTGCTGAATACAAACTGCCAACACAGTCTTTCAACAAACATCCGATTATAATAGCTCCATGGGGGTTGGCTGTGAGTCAGCTGATCTGGGTTGGGTTCAGCCAAGCTTGCTCTCCAGCGCAGGTTGAATGGGGACTCTGTTCTAGGCTGTGCTCAGCTGGGACATTTTAGCTGTGGCAGCTCTGCTCCGCGTGGCTTCCACCTTCCTGCTTGGGGGTGGAGGGTGAGTTAGACTTAGTTTGTCCTTCTTTTAGGGATGGCAAGCACAAAAGTCCCCTGTGCTTTCTAAGTCTCTCCTAACACATTGGCTAAAGCAGGTTAAGTGGCCACCTCAGAATTAAGGGGCTGGGAAATGATTGTGTTCTGCTTTTGGCAAGAAGTTGCAAGGTGATGCAGTACGAATGTACCTATAGGGTAGTGAAAATGTGCTGTCATCAGCGCCTTGCACTCTCCTCACCATCATCTGTCTCCTACTCAGCTGATGGTATGTTTGCCTGGAAAGAAAAGGGAGCGCCTTCTTGCTCAAGGTTTAGCAGAAAGAATAAAGTTCAAAGAACCACTGATTCTGTTGTAAGCCAGACTTGAGTCCATCCCACTCCCTGTGCCTGCAATGTGACCTTGGGAGACTGAGCCTTGCTCCAGATGAAGGCTGGCCTACCTAGCATTCCTTGCTCCTCCTGCTGACAGCAAACTGCTTTAAGGGACTCTCCCTCCCCTCACGGAATGGTTATTTGTATATCTGTTAGTAGCACTGTAAATACATCCTCTGACCTTGGGACCCTCTTCCCTAGTTTCTGAAACAACGCAGCTCACTGTCCTAACACAGAGGTAGACACTTGACTACTGCCCAGTTCTGACCTGCAGTTGATGGTCTCCTCGAAACATGAAGCTTTCCGTTGTCACACCTACAGTGGCATCATGTTTCTGGGGAAGGACGCGAGCTCGGATGCCTGAGTATGAATACTGGCCCCATCCTCGAAGGAGTGCCCAGGAGAACCCTCAGAACCTCCCAGCAGGGGAATAAGGGTGCCAGTATCCACTGTATGGAGCAATTGTTAGGCTTACTTAGTCAACACTTAGGAGCTGTGGTTTTGTTTTTGTTTTGTTTTTTTCCCCAAAGATGTTTAAAGTTTTATTATTCTTCTGTGAAATTTAGCAGCTTACAGGCATAATCATTATTTTTTCTTTATCCACCCCACCTTTGCATTTTGGCACAGTTTGGGTCAGTTAAGTAAGACCTGTCTCTGCCCAATTCAGAATTCAGAGGAACACATGTCAGCTGGACTTGGTGACCTGTCCTCTGGTCTTTACACACTGGTCAAACTTGTGCCACAGGAAAGCAGAAGCTGAAGTCTGTCCTGGGAATTATTATTTTCTTAGTTTTACTTATTTTTAATTTACTCACTTTACATCCTGATTGTGACCCTCTCCTTGTCTCCCCTGGGACCTACCCTCTTCTCCCTCCCCCACCTAGTCCTCAGGAAGGAACCCTCCTCCCCTACCATCTGACCTCAGTCTATCAAGGTTCAACTGGACCACCTGCATCCTCTTCCTCTGTGGCAAGGCTGCCCCACCAGGGGGAAGTAATCAGTGGTGGGCAACAGAGTCCACGTCAGAGTCAGCCTCTACACCCCATATTATAGGACCCACATGGAGACATGGAGATGATAGACTCCATCTGAGCAGAGGGTCTAGGTCCTCTCCATGCATCAGTATCTGCAGTGCCCCTTTGGGCCCAGATTTGTTGGCTCTGTTAGTCTCTTTGTGGAGCTCCTGTCCCCTCTGTGCCCTTTTATCTGCTGAGAATTACTTTTTATAAATGCATTGTGGCCTGAAAATGTTCAGGGTGAAGCCAGCACTACCCTATCTCCAAAGGAAGCAATGTACCAGGCCAGAGCCCCAAAGACAGGATAAAGGCTAAGCCCACTCCTCCCTTCCCCTAGATGGCCACTTAGCCTGCAGCCTCCTATGATGTTCATTGATCTCGACATTTCCCATGACTCTTGCCTTTTAAAATGCGTTTGGCACAGTTACCGCCTCCCATGGATGCCACAGCATCCCACAGCCATACAATCCACTTCCTGCTACAGCAGTGTTCCTCAGAAGAGAGACCTCTATCAGGCTCGGCATCTTGAGGGAAGGGCTGCTCCAGAAACATGCTTGTCACTCAGCAAGTGTAAATGGAGGAAGGTGTCCTTTCTCCACTGTTGGTGGGCAGCAAAGAGAGCTGCGAGCTGTGCTTCAGAGATGCAGTGATCTCCTGTTTAAAAGTATCTGAGGCTTGTCTTCAAGAGTCTGCAGTGCTAACATTTACACAGAATGAAAGAATTTAAATTATCCTACCACTCTTTGTGCTGAAATCCTTCACTTCATAGAGAGGGACCTAAAGCTCAAAACACTATATTCATTTAGCTGCTAGGATGACAAAAGTCTGAATACATATAACTGAGCAATGTTGAAGAAGCTGGAAATACTTAGGCTTCTTTTCCTAGAGATTGAGGCATTCAGTGTGAAAAATAAGCACCGAGTTTTAAATGTCTGAAGGGTTACTGTATGCAAAAGAGTTTTCTAAGAGATTAGAAGTGTCCAGAATGACATGTTTCTCCCAGAGGCTTGAATGCTGTCTCAAGGCGTCCAATCACAAACAGACAGCAAGTGGAGAGAAAGGAAGCATAAACATGAAGGCAGAGGAAATGACTGAAACAATACACACCGAAATGGCAAGTGTTGAAAGGACAGGAACAACGGGAAGTGGCCCTGACCCCTGCTGGGACTGGGACAGCATGGAGCACAGCAGTTACAGTCAGGTTAGCTTTCATCTTCCTTGTGTTCTAGCAATTCCATCCCTAGGAGCAGGCACATATTTCATATGTATGCTTTGGCCAAGGACATACATGAGCTGTGCTTGCTATTCTGAGCAGCCCAAAGGAAAGACCGACTGCCCAAGAGAAGAATGAATAGACAAGGGCAAATATATTCACACAGTGGAACACTTCTCAGAACTCAAACTTTTCTTTGTATGGACCGCATAGCATTTGCAGCCTCATACACCATATGTTTGTATTTCAGCTGCTCAGTTCTGTCAGTGTAGGGCAAGCGCAGCTGCAGACAGACATAGATAGAAATATATGCGCAGAGCTATTTCAGAAGAACTTTACAAAGGAGACGGCACACATAGTGTATTTCTTTTTGCAAAAGTTCATTAAGGTACAGCCTTTTATGTGTACATGAAAAGATGTACAGTTGTTTAAAGCAGATCTTTAAGGCTGAGCATGGCGGTGTACACCTACCGACCCAGCCTTTAGGAAGCTTAGGTAGTAAGACCATCATTCTGAGGCCAGTTCTAGGCTAGTCTATTCCATAGTCCACAATCTAGGCTATAGGGTAAGCTCTGTTTCAAGAAAATAAAATAAGCCAAAATATTTAATAACAAGTTTTAAAATAAATAAGAACAGAGAACTGCGTGTGAATTCATTACACTTTAGTGCCTAGTCTCAAATATCAAACTGGAACTGAGCCTCTATCTTCTAGTAATAAAATTCATAACTAGTGAGCAGGTTCTGTGTTCACAGCAACACTCCTCCTCATGAAAACTAAGAGAAGGCATTATGATACACATTTTTATAAATGAGAAATGGAGGCCAAGAAGTCGTGGACTTGACCAAGATCACTATTTAGAAGAAATAATGCTACCACTTAGGCCCAGATCAGTCTGATTCTAACCCAATTCTTAAGCTGCTTCCACGGGCTTTAAATGCTAACATGGAATCTTATATCAACAGTACAAAAATAAACCATAAGCCCCACCCCCAAGAAACACTATCCATCTATCACTGGGTTCTTAGGCTAGCAACCAAGGCTGTTAAATCTTACTAGGTTGTGACTGCTGCCGAGTCAAGCACTGGCCCAGCTAGGACCCAGGCTACTCACCGCCTTTTCTCCTTGAAGCAAGCATGAGAAGGGGCTGGAGAGAGAGGAGGAGTACAGGATCTTGAGGAATACTATTCCCACAGTTGGTCAAGGCAGAAGTATAAGTATGCTAAGGGCATAAGTGTAAGTATGTCAGAAGGGCCCCCAAACACATCCTTGTGGTAGTCACCCACTATTCAACTGTATCCCTATTTCTTAGACTCATTCCATCACTTCCCTTCCTTGCTCTTCTTCTTACAAGATAAAGGTATATATCCTCACAGAATTCCGAGAACTGCATAAGTTAAAGGTCTGTCTTGTTGAGTTTGGAGACTGTTGTGTGACAACACTTTTCCTGGGAAGACACCACAGATAAAGAACACACTACAGACCAAGGTATAGATAACAACAAAATCCAACTTGGTGATGAACCAACAAGTTTTATTGGGAGTTACTTGCAAGAGCAGAAATGACTCAGACAGTTGCATCATCAAAGCCCACCCCAGCATGTGAGACAGCTCACAAAAGCTGGAAACCTAGAGCACACCGCACAGTCTTCAAGCAGCTCAGCAAACTGGAAAATGTCCTTTCCATGTGACTCTGGTCTTCAACCTCTTTGAGGCAGCTTGGCTGGTCTCTGGCTATTCTGGTCTCAGACTCTTTTTTGCAGGTAAGCTTGTCTGAGAGTGACTTTCAGCATCTTGGCTTGTTCACTCTGGGAGGGAGGGGTCTAGTGAACTGGTCAATTTCAGAGACTTTCTGAAGTTATTTTGAGTTCTTTTGAGCTATTTTGAGTTGTTTTGAGTAAGACTCTTCCCTGCAGGATGGAATGTTTCAATATTGGAGAAAACTGTTACCCAAGAGAAAATTTCAATGAGTTATCATTGCTTAAAATCAAGAAGTTTACATTAACACATGCATATTACTAGGTGAAAAAGCTAGTTTTTTTTTTAAAGGCCATATGCTATGTAGTTCAAACTAAACCAATTTTCTTAATTCTATGGTGGTACAAAGTGATAGGCATTCAGTAGACCTCTATTTCTAATTCTGACCTTTTCCTAGACTAGTAATATATGGTCAACACTTCTGATATTTAGGGGTGGCAGCAAGCCACAGATCTCAGTTAGTTGTATGCTCCTGAGAGTAAACAATCTACACTTATTGCTGGGGAGATGGCTCTGTTGGTTACATCCTTGACGTATTAGCATGAGGACGTGATTTCCAATGCTCAAAACTCATGATAAAAGCTGGACACATTTGTAACCCCAACATTAGGAAGAAAGAGACAGGAGGATCCCTAGAACATAACCAGCTAAATTGATAAGCTCTACTTTAATGAGAGACTTTGTCTCAGAAGATAAGCTGGAGAGTTATTGAGGCAGACAGTAAATGTTGACCTCCAACTTCTGTATGTGCAACTGTATACACAATTGCATACCTACATACACCTACACAAACCACCACCACCGACACCACACACATGCATGCATGCACGCACGCATGCATACACGCATGTGCAGAATGGGGGTGGGGGAAGTACCAATGCTAAGCTAGGGGATCTGGAAGCTTAAATGTATTAAATAAAATTTCTATTTGCAATGCTTTTAATTTATGATAAATTTGTTGCATCATAAGTTAAGGAGTACCTGCCAATATCACTATGGACAGGCAAAGATACACAACAGGTAAGATATCAAGGCAGTCAAGTATTTGTGGCTGGTAGAGGCTACAGAGTGAGTAGAGCTCAGTGCAAAGTTAAGGAGTACCTGCCAATATCACTATGGACAGGCAAAGATACACAACAGGTAAGATACCAAGGCAGTCAAGTATTTGTGGCTGGTAGAGGCTACAGAGTGAGTAGAGCTCAGTGCAGTGAAACCTTCTGTATGATTTTGAAACGGTACATTTGTAAAAAATCTAAAATGCAATCCAAAGAGTAAAACCAAATGTGAACTACAGACTTCTACTAGTACCACACTAACTTTTTAGTAATGGGAAATTCTAGGATAGACAAGTAATATATAAGAGCATATTTATTTATTTATGTATTGGTTTTTTGAGACAGGGTTTCTCTGTGTAGCCTTAACTATCCTGGACTCACTTTGTAGACCAGGCCGGTCTCAAATTCACAGTACTCCGCCTGCCTCTGCCTCCTGAGTGCTGGGGTTAAAGGCGTGCGCCCCAACTCCAGGCTGATTTTTATGCACTCCTCGACAGTTCTTTAGTCATATATTTGCATGTGTATGTATATGTATATAATTTGAATTCACCAACAAACCACCACCGCTCCCTTGATTTCTGGTTTGATTGGAAAAGTGTAACTATGAATTTGGGTTCATGCTCCTAGACTCACCTAAACCCTCTGAAAGTATAGCTTCTCCTATGGGGCTCCCTCCAGTAGAACAAGCCAATTTTGCCATAGACCTAATGAGCCAGTGTTACCCTCTAGTGTCTACATCTAGCCTTTGGAGCTTGGAACCCCAAGGGTTAAGTATGCAATTCAGTGTGGTGGTCTTCAAGGGATCTTGCAGATCTCAGTGTTCCTTAGAGATCATCCTGCCCCTGGAGTGTCATCTGGGGCTCAACATGGGCAATGCTCTGGGCCCCTGCAGATCACATCTGAACTTCCTGGATATGACTTACTTCAATAAGGTGGCCTATGCAGGACATACATATACAAATCAGTCTAATGCTTTCCTTTAACAGAGATGGAAACCAAGGCTCAGAAAGCAGCTAACAGAGGTTGCTGTGAGACAGAGCTTGTGCTGTTTGCTAGTTATCCTTCTGACGTTCCACTAGGTGCCCTGATTTTTCTTCTGCCTCTAGTCCTTAGTCAATTACCAGAGGACTCCCTTTTCAGATGTAATGACAGTGTGAAAGAGGTCACTGTTATAGAACAACCTTTGCATCTGCTCAGGGCTTCCCGGGTTGCTGGACAAACTGTCCATCTGCTCTACTTCTCCATGAGGCCATCAACTCTCAGTCAAGGCCACAACTTTTAATTGAAAGGAAATGCAAGTGTGAGGCATGACTAACTTTAGCCCATGGATGCCTTTAGACAAAGGGGGCCTGTGTAAAATTTCACATTCAGAATGTTCACCCCATGGATGTGGGAGGACCTTCCTGTTCTGAAATGCCATTGAGAGCTCGTACCACAGAGCTGCGTTGAGAGCCTGGCCTGTAGTACGGAAGTGTCTCCCACTCTTAAGTTCTCCAGCTACATCTGCTCCAGCTCTCCAGCAGCTATCTCCTCTTCCACAGTGCCTATCTCTTCTTCCAGTTTCTCCTGCTAGATCACATTCATTCTCTATATCAAGCTTCAGGCAGCTCCTAAACTCTGACCAGTCTTCATTTTCAGGAAAGACGTTTTCATGAATCTTGATGCTCCCTAGAGTGTTTTCTCTCATCTCAGGCCCTTACTTTTAAATTTATGTTAATTTTTTACTTTTTGGGAATGTCATGTATGAGTACTAAGTTTATATCATTTCTCCTCTTCCTCTCCTCCCTCCAACTCCTCCCTTGTCTCCTACATGAGAGGACTCATGTATGTATGTATGTATGTATGTATGTATGTATGTATGTATTTGGAGCTTACTAAATGGGGTTGAATAATGTATCAGGGAACTCACCCCTAGAGAAGACTGGTTCCCCCTCTCTTCTCAACAGCCATTAATTGGCTATAATTCATCTAGGAGTCAGGCTTCATGAGACTTCTCCAACCCACATTGTATGTCAACCGATGTCATTTTTCATGTCTGCTTTAAGTAACTGTATTTTTGAGGTTTCATGGGTGTAGCTTCCCTGTTATTCTAGAAGACATTCTTTTTTTAAAAAAATATTTAACTTGTATTGATTCTTTGTGAATTTCACATCTTGCACTACAATCCCGCTCATCTCCCCATTTCTCCATATCGTCCCTTGAAACTTCCACACCATGAGAAAACAAGAAATAAAAACAATTTTAAAAAATGCTCTAGCCATGGACACTCTGGTGTGTCTTGGTGTATACCCTTTTGCTCAAACAGCTTTCCTTGCAAATGTTCATGGCCATGAGCCATTGGTCTGGCTTGAGGCCTCTGGCTTCCGCTACACTATCTATACTGGATCCTCACTGAGATTTCTCTTGGATATCCTGTTGTTGCCCAGTGTCATGAAGATCCTGCATCTTTAGATCTCTATAACCAGCCCCTTCATGTGCTCCAGCAGCTCATAGATGGTTTAGATGTTAGGGTGGACCAACTCAAAGCCCTGGATCTGGGCCTGGGTGGTAGCTGAGCTGCTCAGCCAATTTCCCACACCCAGACCACCAGGTTGAACTCTCCAGCACTGCCTGGGAAAGCTCATTTAATGCTGCAGCCAGCAAGGGACAGGGACAGCTCTATTGTGCCGCCCAGGCAAGGGGCTAAATGCTGCAGGAAGCAAGGGGCAGGGTCAAGTCTCCTACTCTCACGACCTCAGGCCCAGTCCTCCTGCCTGGGTTGAGGGGTGAGAGACAAGGGTATGTGTGGGTATTCTCTCCCTAGGAGGCATTCTTACAGCACATGTCCAGGTCCTCTGACTCTTGCTGTCTCTCTGGCCTGTCTTCTGCCATATTCCCTGAGCTTTAGGTGTAAGGGATTACATTGCAGATGGATCAGTTTGGGTTGGGCACACCAAAGCCCATTCTCTGTATTTTGACCAGGTATAGCTTTCTGTAATGGTTTCTATCTGCTGAAAAAAAAAAAAACCTTCTTTGATGGGGTGTAAGAGCTATACTTCTCTGTAGGTATAAGGATATGTATATAAAATGCAGTTTGGGATTATGCTGGTTTAGGGAAGTGGCAGTAGTTGGTGAACTATGTCACAAAGCCCTCAGCATCCCACAAAGGTTTATAATCAATCATAACCAAAAGCTGCAGGGAGCTGGCCTTCATCTTGGTAGGAAAAAAAATTGCTAAGACAGGCAGGCATGGTGCCAGGCCACACAGGAGGGAGCAGCAAAAGCTATCCCAGAATTAGGTTGACAGTTCAAAGGAGCTAGAACTTGACCCCAGTCTTGCAAATCGACTACCTCCTTCATGGGAGGGGCATGTTCCCCATGGAGGGCACAGCATGGCACAGGCAGAGTACGACAGAGCACTGTGTATTCAGGGGAAGACCGCTGGCTTAAGGGTGCTGGCATGCAGCTATGCCCTAGACAGAGAGACATTTTCTAACCGAGAAAGAACAAGCTCACACAGCTGCTCAGTGGAAGGCATTGGGAAGGGGGGAGGGCAGCCTAGTAACCCAATCCTCTTATCAGATCAGCCAGGGCTCTGTGCCACCTCCAGTTCTCTGCTCTGTCTGTCCTCCGGTCAGCAGCAATTCAGCAGCCAGGTTGTGTAAAACACACCTGCCATTTGTCCTGTGCTCAGTTCACACTGGCAAAAGTGAGATCACATGGGTGCAAGTGTCTGCTTGTCACCTGCTCCTACTGATGCGTGATTAGGATGGGCTGTCTGACTTTTGAGCCTTATATACTATACCATGTGGCTTGGGCTCTTAGGATCATTCTGAGGTAGTGGCAGGATGGCAAAGATTTTAGAGCAGGCTTTGGGAGTTTTGTTTATTTCTGTTTTATTTTTAACCAAGGACCATGGCTGGAGGAATACAAATACAAAATCTTGCTGCTGTGGGTGTCTTCTGAGGAAAAGGCTCCCAAGCTTTTCCCTGAGCCCTAAAGTGCATGTAACCTTTTAAATTAGAGCAATTGCCAATCAGCTCTCTCCCACAAAGAGTCACAGCGTCTTTTGCCAAAGAGCACCATGCAGTGGGCAGCAGCTGTGTCAAATTGTGCCAGCAGAACAAGACTCACTTAAAAACAAGCAAAGCAAACAAATAACTAAAAAACTACCGAGAGTTAGAACTTAAGATGGAGCAAAGCTTTAATCCTTGACAGAACTTGACAGATATTATGAGAGATTTGACTGGATTTTTCAAGCATCCACATCTCCCGTGTGTGTGTGTGTGTGTGTGTGTGTGTGTGTGTGTGTGTGTGTGTG
>OU015748.1:78850244-78868669 GCA_907169655.1 Acomys percivali | reverse complement strand
GAAACTGAGATTGAGATTGGTTATTGGTTTCTGGTTGGAACCTAGCTCTCCATCACTATTGATTCCTTTTGATCTTTCATCCAAATTCAAAATGCTCAAGTTCTTATCTCTAAAGCACAGCCCTTGCTCATTCTCTTCCTCTTGCTGCTTCCCTTCCTGTATAGACCAAGTTTTTATTCACCGAGCACTTACTCCATCAAATCACATTTCTCTAGTTTCTCTGTCCACACTTTGGCCAAGGTCTCATGGAACCTGCTGGTCATGGAGTCACATGACCTCCTCTGAAATCTGTGGTACCTGGCTCTCATTATACCAGTGTCTGCTTTTCTTTCTATACCATGTGCTGTTCCATCTCCATTTCCTTTGATTCTCTCCTGGATGATTCCTAAATGTATATGTTTCCCAGGACATTTCCCTGCCCCGCCCCATATCCCAGTTCTCCCTGCACAGTCTTGAGAGTGGAAACATGACCACAGATTTACTTGCCATCTTTATTAGTTGGAGCTTTCTAAAGTAGATTTGCTGACATGACCAAAGGTCCCACAATGGGCAACTGAAGGCTACAAGCTGAAAAATCAGGAGATGTTCAACCTAACAAGCTAGACACCTCAGAGTAAGAAGGTAAATGTCTGAAGGTGGGGGCCTACTGATGCAAGTTCATGTGTAAAGCTAAAGACTCTGGAAATAATGTCCATGGGTTATAGCAGTAGCAAACATGCAGCAGCTCTAGAAAGATTGGTGCCCATATGCCTGAGATATTCTCTCTCATTCTTCTTTACTATACTACATCAGCCCCAGCTCCTAGGCTACTAGGTGGTACATCCATGTTCAGCCCAGGCCTTCACCACTATTTACTGTTCTTCATAAAAAATCCTTCTGGAAGCATTGTTAACAGACACAACCAATTGCATACTATGCTGATTTTCTAGGTATCCCTTAATCCAGTCAAGTTGAAAACAATTAACCACAAAATTGTCCTATATCAGTGCATTCTACTGTCATATCCAGCCCAGCCTCTCTTCCTAGCTCTGGATAATAAGGTGGTTATCCCACTAGCAGCTCCAAAATGAAAGTCCCAAATCATAACTCAGTATCTTCTCCAGCCTTGCTTTTCATACTCTGGCCCTAACGCCAGTGGCCAGCAGCACAATTTACCAGTTACTCAAGAAATTGATAGTAGTATATTTTATCTTTCTATGCTTCATTAACCCCCTCTCTCACCCTGTCTTGTGACATAAGCAAATAAGACTTCTGGGCAAAGGAATTTCATCAGGCGATAAGAAACTAAAGTTCTGCCCCCAACCTTTGATGCCTCATGGATCTTGGATTCAGGGTCCCGTTGAATGGAGTCCCCTAATGGTGACCTGTTGGAACATGATCCAATAATGGAGTTGTGTGAGATTTCTGAGTACTTGAAAGAAAACTCCAAGAAACAAAGACAAGAGTCTTATGACCTCAGTTTCTTCAAAAAACACTAAATTGTTCTTGGAGCATGCTTTTTTGCCCCTATCAGGTGTAGTGGATAGGATTGATTATACTTCAATTATTCATTACAACTGGCTATTATTATTTGTTTATATGCCTCTATGGAAAAACCTGTTTCTGCCACACATAATTGGTCTGCCATGTGCAGCTTTCCCACCATGTGAGGCTTGCCCTTGTGATTGTACACTTTATTCATGTGATTATTTTAATCCCTCAGAGGATAAACTGACCAATGCTCTGAAAAAGTTGGCTATGGCATGAGATTTTAGTCTGCCTCATTTATCAGCTCCATTCTCCCAAGTCCCACCACCTCTGCAGTGATAAACAGTTACCAGCAGCAACTTTACTTTATTTGATCACAAAAAAATCTTACGAGGTTGCAGATGCACTTCAGTCGGTAGACTGTAGGGCTAGTGTGCAGGATATCATGGATACGGCCCTCAGCATTACATGAAATTGGCATGATAAAATAAACCTCTCATTTCAGCATTTGGAAGGTGGAGTCAAGAGGATCAAAAATTCAAGTTATCTTTAGCTGTGTATTGAATCTGAGGGTTACATAAAACTGTATCTAAAGGAAACACAGCATGAACACAGTAACTAAAAGGCCTGTGGGGTGCACATATTATTATTAATTTCCTACTTTACACACAAAGAAGTGGAAACTCAGAAAGGTTCCATATCTCAAACTTCCCCAAATCACAGAGCTATGTAGTGATGGGAAGTAGGCTGGCTGCAGGGAGCTGCCTCCAAGACCTTTGGGGGATTCCATTGATGAGGCCCTATCATTTCCTCAGCCCCTTTGCATACACTCTTCTTTCTCTCTGAGTCTCTTTTGCCTGCTATTTTACAAGGAAGATTATTCCAGATTTCTTGATTTTGATAGAATTCTGTTGTAACTTGAAATACACCACTATGAATTACATCTTCATTCTGATTCTTTAAAAAATTCAGAAGATCTGCCAGCCAATGAAAAGAACCTTCTTCTGGTATCCATCCATGTATATAACAGCTCTCTCATTCTAAGATGGTATCTCTTTTCTTCTTTTTTAAAAATGTATGTATTTATTGAGAATTAGTTTATTCTATACCTAGATATGAATGACTATAGCCCAGCCCAGGAAGACAGGTTCAGGCTATCACTATTCCATATTCCACTGTGGTACAGCTTTGTAAAATTGTGACAGTAGCAGAACATAGACCTGAGTCAAGACACCTTAAAAGTATATTGGAAGGTCAGGGAGGCAGTGTAGAGTCAATCAGAGATGTCTCAGATAGTCCCTAGGAATATTCTTACCCTTTGGGTTGGAAGTTAGACATCTGTTTGCACACTCCAAAAGAATGTATCTAATAATCAAACAGGTGTTAGGTCACCTTAAATAGCTATTTATGAGGTCAAAATAACCCAAAATAATTTGGTCCTGGATTTGCAACATTACAGCTCTTCAAAACCAACAGAAGTTCAAATCAGTCGTTCAGACTTGTAGAATGTTTTTTATTTAAATAATATATTTTAATTGACTGAGAATTTCATGAAATGTAGGTTTCTAGGACCTTCTGGATCCTTCTATTTCCCCATTCTCCCATGCTTCTCTCACCCAATGTCTCAATAGGGTGTCCTACCCTCTGACCCACTTTCCTGGTAAGTGAAGACTTTCATGGGACATGCCCCTTGGGCTAGTGTCTAGATATAAGTGAGTATATACCATTTGAGTCTTTCTGCTTCTGGGTTAAATCACTCATTCTGATCATTTCTAGTTCAATCCATTTGTCCACAAATTTTGGGAATTCTTTGTTTTTAATAACTGAGTAGTATTCCATAGTGTATATGTACCACAGTTTCTTTATCCATTCTTCTACTGAGGGAACATGTTTCCATGTTCTGGCTATTATGAATAAGGCCGATATGAACATGGTTGAACATATGTCCCTGTTGTGTGGTGGAGCATCTTCTGGGTATATTCCAAGGAGTGGAATAGCTGGGTCTTGAGGAAGCCCTATTCCCATTTTTCTGAGAAAGCACCAGATAGATTTCCAAAGTGGTTGTATCAGTTTGCATTCCCACCAGAAATGAAGGAGTATTCCTCTTTCTCCACATCCTCGCCATCAGCTCTTTCTTCAACACCATGTCTGCCTGCAGGCTGCCATGTTTCCTGTCATGATGATAATGAACTAAGCCTCTGAATTGTAAATTGGACCCAATTAAATATTTTCATTTATAAGAATTGTCATGGTCATAGTGTCTCTTCACAACAACAGAAACCCTAACTAAGACAAGCAAACAGAGATGGAGGGTGGGGAAGAGGAAGGGAGAGAAAGAGAACTAGGTAAGAGAAAAGGGGATCTGGGAAGCTAAACTCCTATAACAACCACTCCTAAGACATGGACATTAATCCGTCCCAAGGATGGTCCCCGCAGTGGCCTAATCAGTTTCCACTCTTAAAAGGTTCTACCACTTATAGATACAATTACAATGGCACCAATATTGCAGCACATGAGCCTTGGGGAAAAACCATATTTAAGACTGTTATATTTCCTTCTGAAATATACGGTACCTTTTAGATAGCTTTGGAATGGTTGAAAGCCTTGTCCTCACATAGTGTTCCCAAGAGTGTGTGTGTTCCTACGGTGGCATTATATGAAAGTGGTGTAATCTTTAACATATAGGGCATCATAGAAGGTCATCAGATCACTCCAGTCATTCCCTTAAAGCAAATAATGGAACTGTGCGCACTAGGTTTATATCAGCCTCACATAAGCTAGTGGCATTTGTTAAGAGGGAATCTCAATTGAGAAAATATTCTCACCAGATTGAATCACTGACAGTCTTGTCATGCATTTTTGTAAGACGTGACTGATGTGGGAGCACCCAGTGCACTGAGGGTTGTGACATTCTTAGGCAGAGGTTCCCAGGATGTATAAAAAGCAGGCTGAGCAAGCCTTGGAAAGCAAACCAGTAGGCAGCACTCCTCCATAGTCCCTGCCTTCAGTCCCTGCCTTCAGGTTCCTGCCTTGACTTCCTGCCTTGACTACCCTGTGATGGAGTGTGACTAACAGACATTTCAGGCCTTTTTTAATTTTTTTTCCTTTCTGTTTATTTCTCTGCTACCTATCCAAGCAGCTATGGTTTGTGATCCAAAACTTTTAAACAAATCAAACATTTTCTCTTTGTAAGTTACTTCAGTATTTTGTTACAGCAATAGGTTTAGGGACAATGAGATGGCTCAGTGGGTGAAAGTGTTTGCTATCAAGCCTGACAACCTGAATTCAATCCCTAGGAGTGACATTATGGAAAGAGAGTGTTTACTCCTTAAGTTGTCCTCTGAACTCCTCACACACACACACACACAATCACACACGCTGTATGTGCACACATACAGAGTATGATAAAATAAAACATACGTTTAAACATCCTATGTGAATGGTTATATATGCATATCTTAGTAGATTTTAAAATATAACACTATACTAATCTAAAACACTAAATCAACAAGGCCCTAACAAGGTTTAGCACTGCTATTAGTTGTAACTTACATACTATCTTAGTTAATGTTTCTGTTCCTATGATAATACAATGCAGCTTCCAAAGTAAGATGTTTATTCTTTTCTAGTATTATTTCTTTCTCTTTGTTTTTTTAATTTTATTTTTTTGTTTTCTTTGTGGGGGTTGTAAATACTTTTAATTGCTGAGTCAAGGTATACGCAAATACACTGAGCTTTGAAAGATACCAGTAAAGGCTGAAATTGTGAAGAACAAATTTGGGTAGATCATGAATTGTCAACTGTCCATGATTGAAACTAGGCTTCTTAGTTTTCTTAAGTTTTTCTCATATTTTTTGAGGTGGTATAATTTTGTTTGAATTTATTATTATTTATTTATTTATTGGTTTTTCGAGACAGGGCTTCTCTGTGTCACCCTGGCTGTCCTGGACTCATTTTGTAGACCAGGCTGGTATTGAACTCACCGCGATCTGCCTGCCTCTGCCTCCTGAGTGCTGGGAATAAAGGTGTGCACCAGTGTGCTCAGCTCTCATTCTTATTTATAATGAAGGTACTGTCATTGTATTGAGGTCTAGACGGACCACTGGAGATGTGAATTAATGCTACTATTCTCTGATGCTGGCTGATGGGCACCTAGGCTTTGACACTATGAAGTCCAAAGGTAATAATAAGAGCCAAAGTTTGCTCCTTATTGTAAATGTCTTAAGTCTGTTCGGAAGGATCTAGCCCTTTCATCACCAATATATCCATTGTGTCTCAGGAATGTCTGGAGTCTGGTAGATTTTATACAATATTTTAAAATTTAAAATGTGTTATGTGAAAAATGTATAAAATGCATCTGTCCAGTTTGTTCTGTGGTTATTAAGTTAATGCACATGCTATCTAGAGAAGTTCCCTCTTATACCACATGCACAACACCCTCTGCCCCAAGAAGCGACCAGTGTCTTCTTATGGTAATAATTTCCTTATTTTTCATTGTACATTTATTGTCTGTGGACAAATTGCTAACAATATATATCAGTTTTATCTGTTCCTGAATTATTGAAATGTGACTATGCTACACTATGTTTATTATGCATTTCCGCTCAGCATTGTAAAATTTATCACATTGCTGGATAGAACTGACTATATTTCCTTGCTGTATAGCAATACACAGCATAAATATTCCTTATACTGAGCCTTTCATCTATTTCTGTGTTTTGGTGATTATGAAAAATGTTGCTCCCAGCATTCTTGTCCGTTTTCTTAATCTATGTAGATATGTATATTGTCAAAATCCATGCAGTGTCACCTACATTCAGTAACACCACACCAATGATTTTCTTGCCTCACATTCTTATCATCAAGCACATGAGTGTCTAAATCACCGTGGCCTGGCCCACATATGATATTGCTGGGCTTTTTTATTTTTGCCAAACATACTGGTCCTTTATAAAATTATATACATTACAATTATTTTCTTCTATTTTATGTCTTATAGTTTAACTCTTTGTATTACCTTTTGATCAACAGGTAATTTTTAATATACCCTTATATTGTATTTTTACACAAATAATCCAATATTACTAAGAAATTCTCTCACATAACATTCTAAAAGATTAGAACTCATACTATGTCTCTTCAACTTCTATAGTAAAAGAGCTAGTAATTTATAAATAACAGAAATGTATTGTTCACACTTTTGAAGGATCAAATTCCAGGATCAAGGATCCAGCAGTGCTGGTGTTTGGTGGACACCTTTTCCTCATGGATATGGCCTCTAAGTCTCCACAGGGTAGAAAATGCCAGCGGCCCTCCACCTCTCAAAAACATTATACTGGCATGACACTTGTTGTGGGCTAGAGCACCTTCTGGGTGTATATGAACACTGGTGCTCCATATTTGACCACGTCCCCTTGATAGGGAGGCCCGGTGGCACTCAGGGGAAGGATAACAGGCTATCAACAAAAGACTTGATATGCTATGATTATATAGAGGGGGAGGAGGTGCCCCTCAGTCACAGACATAGGGGAGGATAAAAGGGTAAAAGTGGGAGGGAGGGAAGAACCGGAGGAAACAAGGGATGGGATAACAATTGAGATGTAATATGAATTAATAAAATTTAAAAAACTTTGAAATACCTTGAATTCAAAGAAAAGTTCATCTATTTTTATAAAAATAAGGAATTTTTAATTAAAAAAATTGTACTGGTGATAGCTATAAACCTTTCTAAGTATGCTAAAGCCCACTGAGATGCAAACTTTAAAGTAGCTTAAATGGTAGGTTTTATATGAAATGAATTAATTATATCTCAATAAAGAAAACAGAGCTTGACAAGTAAAAGACAAGAAAGTAAAAAAAACAAAAAAAAAAGAGCTCAGTATCAAGATGCCAGCCTTGATGTATATTTTTGGGACAAGTAAAAGGGACTCAGTGAGAACAGAAACCATGCCAGTGATAAGACAGACTCAGGAACCTATAACCAGCACTCTGGCTTTGACTCTTGAGACAAAAGAACACAGGCACTGTCATAATGTTACAATACATCTGACTTAGCCAGGATAAATCTCTTTTATCAGAAAGAAATTTGTACTGGGACCGTAAACAGGACTGTATTTGCAAGAGAGATCAAGTAGTATACTGTAGCAGGGGTGTGACCTGAAAACTTGGATCCCTAGAAGATACTTGGGCATGGTTTGAAGGTCAGAGGGAGAGAGACTGAGCTTGGTCCCATGAGAGTAACCAAGTCCTCCCAGAAAAAGCTGTATCCATTCAAAGTCCAGTGCTAGAGAATATTATGACCCACAGAGATACATGTAGAAGTTTAGAGCCTGCCACTTTTATAACATATCTCTCACCTCTTATTTGTTTGTTTGTCTGTTTGTTTGTTTATTTATTTATTCCTAGACAAAATCTCTCTATATAGCCTTGGCTGCCCTGGACTCACTTTGTAGAAGAGGTCGGCCTTAAACTCACAGCAATCCACCTGCCTCTGCCTCCCGAGCACTGGGATTAAAGGCGTGCGCCACCACGGCTCGCCTCGCCTCGCCTCTTATTTATATAACTTCATCCTATACCTTAAGCATATATTTTTTAAAAATACATCAAGCATCTGCCACTGCGACATCCACAGTGGCTACAAAGCTGAATCCTTAGAGTACCTCTCTTTCTTTGGCGACATCCCCATCTCCCATAAGGGATAGTCATTTGTATGTGTAGCACAGCTTTATCTGAGTCTGGAGCCTTACTACTACTAATGTTCTCATGCTCAGTGCCATAAACGATGTACTAAGCTTTGACTCAACTTCTATTCAAGGTAGCTCTATTGAAAATTCCTTCACTTCTCTTCCTTCCACAGAAGGAGGATATGAGTAGGATTTGTAAAGAAGAGGGGGAAATATCTTAAATGGTTACTGCCATACTGTCAAGGAGTGAAATGTAGAAAGGTGATTAGACACACGGTCTCTGTTGTGAATCAGTGCCTTCTTTCATTAGTGTGCAGGCCATTCTGCTGGCCTGCCTGCAGGGACCTAACAATGTGTCTTAGTCATTACCTGTTTCTGCCAGGTTGCTGCAGGATAAAAGGACCCCCACCACCTCAGCTCTCTCTGTGCTCTTCTCCCTCTCTCTCTCTCCCTCCCCCCCCTCTCTGTCCTCCTTGCAGTCAGTCAGGCCTTCATGGCTCTATTCCCATCCATCTGCCTGCCTATATGGCTTGCTCATTGCTTCTATCTCTTCCTTCTCCAGGCCGTCCTCTCCCTTCCCCCATTAAACTTCCTTATACAATATCTGTTGCATGGTGTAATTTCTTAGGGGGTACACCTTGGCATAGACCTTCCATGGTACCCCAGCTGCCACATCATTATATTTCATAACCTTTTAATTCTCATTTGCTATATCATAGAATCCCATGCAAACAAGACACACTGAACAAATACAGATAATTCAGAATTAAACTGTAACACTGAGTTCTAACACGCGTATTACTGTAGGCATCTTCAGAACCCAAGAACCTTACCATCAGTTTTGGTAAAGACTAATGTGATGACACATATGGAAACTGTTTTGCTAATTCCTACAGGATTTCCTCCCTTCCTTTTCGGGTTCTTTGCAGAAATGATGATTAGAGAAGGTAACATGGGTGCTGTGTGGTGTGTCAGGATGCTCAACTAAACAACACATGGTACAGCCAGGCAGAGTGGTTTGTGACTCTAATCCCCACACACAGGAACAGTGCAAATTCAAAGCTATCCTTGGTTATACTGCAAGACCCTGTCTAAAGACAAGAACAAGAATGGAGGAACCAATCTGGCCAGACACCAGTCAGGAAACACACAGTCCAACCTTTATCCTTGCCAAGAAGATGTATATTGGAGGACTTTGTTTTCATACTTTTAAAATTATTTAAGCTAGCTATCGTGTTGGTTGGTTTGTTTTCTGTGGAGTTGGAGATGGAACCCGGTACCTTTTCTATGCTACACAATGGAGCTACCACTGAGCTATGCCTTCAGCATACGGTGGTATTTTATAAGAGAAATTATTGTTAATTGCTATACAAGTATTTAAATAAGAACAATGTTACTGTTGATATATTCATATAACAGCAATTAAGCTATCAGATTGTATACACAGTTACAGATGGTAGGTCTGCTCCATCAGAGTCTCTGTTCTGATAAACAAATTGGCAAACAGTAGCCAGATAACCCCTGCTATGCCCATGAAGCCAGACAGCTGAGGCATCCCTGGCAGATGGATGGATGACTTGTGCCTAAACTTTGATCTACCAGTTAGCAACACTTTGACCTTGGTGAGCTTTTAGCGTTATCTCCTCCACAGCACAGGGAGGACTGCTGTACCTAATTTGAAAATATCCTCTTGCTTAAAAGACTATGAACAAAGAATACATTTTTGCACAGTAGCAAATCTACCCCTGCTGCTTTGCAGTATGCTTGCTTCACAGGGAGTATATTGTTGAGTGGGCTGAACTGCTGTGGACATTTCTTTATTCTTTCTGCTCATTTTCTTAATCTCTAAAGCCTCCCCTAACTTTATCATTCTTTAAGTCTGTGCCTTGCGTGTTCATGCATTCCATTGTCACTCACTTTTGCAAGTCTCCTTGCTGGGATGCCTGCTTCCAGCCTCCACATTCCTGTGAGAGTTATCTCTAGAATGTGAACCTGATTGCACTCCTCCCTCGCCCCTGAAACCTTCCAAACAGGAGCCTTGGTAGGCTAAATGCCAAACCCATGAACTTGGCATAGATGGCCCTTCACACTCTATCCTCTAGAGTCCTCTTATCTACCCAGTCATTTCCTTCACCTGTACCCATCACTTTTGGACCATCTTGAGTTCTTCAAATGTCCCAGTAGATGTTCAACACTTTAGATATTGGGCATATTTGTAAGGCTGTCATGAAAAGTAAATAAAATGAAAAATACAGAAACACAATAAATTAGAAATCAATTATCTATTTACATTGCAAATGTTAGCATTGATGGATCCTGCTTGAATAATTAGCTTGAGTTACCATAACAATGTCATAGATTGAGTAGCTTAAAAAAATAGCACATTTTCTCACAATTGTAAAGGCCAGGAAGTCCAAGCTCAAGTGCAGCAGAATTGATGACTGATGGTGATAGGATCTGAAGCTTGCTGATGCCTGTCTTCTTGTTTTGTGCTCACGTGGAGCAGGGATAGAAAGAGCACACAAATGAGCAAGTACAAACTCTTTGCTGTCTTGTTATGTCATCATGACCTTGTCTGAGCCTAACTACCTCTGCTAATCCCAAATTTGCAAGGAGGAAGACCATGGACCCAAATCATAATGGGCAATTAATTAAAGCAAGGTTATTTTATTCATGTATATAGGCTGCCTCCCCCTAAGGCAGTGTTCAAGAGGTCAGCATTAGATATGAGGAAGGTAAGGTTTTCATAGCTTAGGAGTACAGAGTTTTCAAATGGGGTATTTGGCAGGCAAAATGTGGAGTTATAGAAGCAGAACATATCAAGATGGTCATAACAACAGGTGGTCATGATAACCTTTTGAAACAAAGGTATGGTTGCAAATGGTCATAACAACCTCCTGAAACAAAGGCATAGGCTGCAGGTTAGTCATAACTTTTTGCATCAAAGAGATGGTTGTTGTTCCCTAGAACAAGCAGTACACAACAATTAGTAGTTCAGATTACATGTAGGGCATAGCCCAGTCTTTAAGAAACAGATTTAATCACACGCAGGGAAGAATGTAGTTTGTCTTTATTATAAGATGGCTTTCAAGCCCAAGACAGAGACAGGCTGGTTCAGGATAGTAGCAATATCATGTTCAAGGAAGGTATTCTACATTCAAAGACAATAACTATATTTAATTAGAGTAGATATCAAAAGTTGAAAGATGAGAAGTGATGAGAAATTAAAAGTAGAGACAAGCATGGAGTGGCTTTGTATTTACCAATGAAAATATCATCATCATCATCATCATCATCATCATCTCACAAATGATGAAGATGGTGTGGAAACAACCTCACTGATATACTACCACAGGAAGCTACAAAGAAATTCAATTTTAGTAATTTTATTTGTAAGAATTCATGTTAGCTGGGCATGGTGGCACATGCCTTTAATCCCAGCACTTGGGAGGCAGAGGCAGGCGAATCTCTGTGAGTTTGAGGCCAGCCTGGTATACAAAGCAAGTCCCGGACAGGCAAGGCTACACAGAAACACTATCTCAAAAAAGAAAAAAAAAATCATGTTAAGAAAATGATGCTAATAGTCAGAAGAGATTTATTTATATTATTTGCTATATTTAATGTTACTTAATACAAGTATAATACTATTTATGATATATATGAAAGTAATTCATAGAGGAATAGTCAAATAATTGTTAAATAAGGTTTGTTAGATTGATCAATACATACTTTTACAGCAATTAAACAGTAAGGAAAGGGCTGGAGAGATGGCTCAGTAGTTAAGAGTGTACACTGGTGTGGCAGAAGATCCAAGTTTAGTTCCCAGTACCCATGGTGAGCAACTCACATGTAACTCCAGCTCCAGGGGTTTTGTTACCATCTTCTGGACACTATCAGTTCCTGTGTATACCCCTAACACACACACACACACACACACACACACACACACACACACACACACACAAAATAATCTACAAAATAATAAAAATAAACCTCAAAAAAGTCCATGAGAAGGATAACAGAAAAATCTTTGAATAAACAAAATGTAAAGCTACAGCTATCAGCCTTATAACTACATAAACACCAAAAATAAAAAATAAAAAAAAAATAACTACATAAACACAATGCCAAAGTTACACAGAAGTAGAGGTCACTAAGGATATTAAAGATATCATAGATTATTTGTCAGGGTAATAAAATTATATGTCATAAGTGTATTATATTTAGAAGACACTAGCATTTTCAAAATAAAAAACAACCACACCAATAAAATGTGATCGAGCTCAGCCACAGCTTCACAATATAGTCTTTGTCTGTTGTTGGCCTGAATAAACCCTTGGTTTTCAGTGACACAACTAAACTGACAAAATATTTGGGTCAATATAGTGGAAAGAAGTGTTTGTTTCATAATGAAGCAGAGAACAATGCTGACTGGGAGAAGCGGGAAAGCAGGAAGTGGACTTAAGCTATGAAACAAGCTAAATGCTCTAGCCAAAGGTACCCATTATAGCAGGAGAGACACTGTAGGTGAATAAGCTGAAAAGACCCTCAGCAGGGCACGGGCACCATCCATACCCAGCTTCGTTTTACTTGCAGCAAATGCAGAAAAGCAAGAGAAGTAGATGCTGATGACAATTTTGATGCTACTGTAATCTGCTCTAATATACCCTCTGCCCAGCCGATTGGCTAAGCAGTGCTTTACTGACAACTGCTACATCCACTCAAGACATTCCTCTACAATATCTTGTTTAGTAGTAAGTTTGCTGAAGGTTCAGAGAGAGGAGAGGTAAAAAAGGTTAAAACATGGCAGTTTCCAAGCACTCACTATTAGGTGTAATAAAGTTGCAGTCTTGAGTGTCACACAGACCTTGTGTTAAAACATTCAAAACTGTGTCTTTGTAGTGCAATCTGCGTCCTGAGCAGGCCACTCAATCTTGCTCTGCACCAGATATCTCGCCTCTACTGTGTGTGGTAGGCCTCTAATGAGTTGCCTCTGGTTGCTGCTGCTCAATGTCTGTCCCTTTGCCATTCCTTCTAACAGCAGCCTCAGAATGCTATCTCTCTATCCCTCAGACCTTACCCCAGGGCATGGGCCTTGCATCTGGGAGGAAGGGTGGAGCTGAGCCTCCATGCTGGTCAACACAGGTAGGCTGAGAGCAAGGCCCAAATCATGGGAGAGAAAAAAAATGGATTATTGAGGTCTTAAGAGACATCAAGGGAGGCCTAGAATCAAGCAATGCTTATCAATGGTAAGCCAGTCAATAAACCCCGTTGCTTAGTATTAGAAATACCACACTATTATGGACACCAAATACAGGTTCCCTGTTGGATTGTTCCTGAAAAAAAAAAAAAAGGTACACAGCTTGAAAGTGGTTCACTCAGTCAGTGAAGCCCTACCTTCAACAGGCAATCAGTCAGACATAGCTGTTGAACATCTTTATAGCTAGATACTTCTTTTAAAATAAAGTGTATAGTTTCACATGTACTTAAGTGAGTTACACTGTGCTCTAAATCAGACTCTACTTTTCACTCTGCTTACCAGACCATGGGCTAGGTTGCATGCTGTCAGCTGTTTTGAATGCTGCATGCGTGGCAATGGGTGACCTCACTTGTCCTTCCTGTCCATCACTGCTATGTTAGCAGGGGAGATGTGGAACTCCATATACACTGATAATTGGAAGGCAGATTGGCAAGGCCATCTTGGAGAAGAATGAGAAAGAATACTTGGTCATATTACAGTCTTGCATCCTGTGGTGTTTAGAAAACCCAAGAGCTGGATTTAGGCAGCAGTATATGGGAACTAGAAATAAAACTCTAGGGAGCAAAAATACATTTTCATGAATTTCTTGAGCAGGATTACATATACTTCTATTTTAAAAAGTCAGATTATATAAACTTAAATAACTGTACTGGCTTCCCACCATTATGACAAAATACATGACAAAAATACCAATTTACAAAGAAGAATTGTTTGATGTGGCTCACTGTTTTAGAGGTTTCAGCCTGTGGCCACTTGGCTCTGTTGTTTCTTGGCCTATGTTGGGGCAAAGCAACATGGTACAGAGAATGCATAAATTCTGGGGAATACCTGGAAACTAAATACATTCTTCAATGACCTGACCAGAATAACCTACCTCCTCTACGAGGCCCCACCATCAGAATTTCTACCACCTCTCAACAGCTTACCAGGCTATGAATTCATCAATCAGTTAATCCACTGATGGAAGTCAGAGCCCTTATGATCCTGACAACCCTCTGAACACTGCTGTGATGAGAATGAAGCCTTCAATACATGAGCTTTTAAGGGATGTTTTAGATCCACACCATCCCCATGCATATTAAGAACAAATACAGTAATCATGCTGCACTGCTTCTTAGATCCTACTTCCTGGCTTTCTTGTCTCCTGGGATGGCTGAGGCCAAGTGCATCTCATGGGTAAAAGTTTTATGCCCCTGTCACTCATTGCTTCATAGGTCTGTGTTCACGGACATACCATTGGTAGCTTGAAATAACCCACAATAGGAATTATACTGTAAAAATCATCAAACCCTATAAATGTGTGTTTTCTTGCTCACTTACAATTCATTTTAAAACAATTATCAGTTCACCAGAGACTAGCATTAACTCTGCTTTTCAAATGGGGAAACAAAGCTCCAGTGGCTTTCAAGCCCAAGCTTGAAACTAGAAGAAATTGGATTCAGCCACAGGGCTAGCTAAGACCTTATGTTTTACTTTAATAAAAATGAGTTAGAATGTTAAAACTATAAAAGTCTCCATTCCTTACCACCACCATTGAGTGTATTTAGGTCTTTTTATTTAAAAAAATATCTGTTGGCTGCTAACCCTCAAGTCTAGTGTGAAATCAAAAAATGACAGTTTCGTGAATCTTCTGTCACCTATTGGGCTTCATTAATTCCCCATGAGTGAGCTTTGTTCTGAAAGATGGGTGCTGTTGCCAACAGAACTCATGGGAAATGAATAAGTTCCACCCCTTGATGAGCATTACTAAGTTACAGAGTAACCACTGTACATGACAGCCAAGGTACTTTAGATGTCGTTTAACTCAGAAAGATCTCTTAGTACATGTATCTACTTTCAGACTAGAGACCATGATTATGTCTGTTTGTATCACTACTGCTATGTTTGTTTGGGCAGGGGTTCTCAACTTTCTTAATGCTGTGCTCTTTTAATACAGATCCTTATGTTGGGGGTGACCCCAACCATGAAATTATTTCATTGGCACTTCATAACTGCCATTTTTCTACTTCTATGAATTGTAATGTAAATATCTGTGTTTTATGATGGTCTTAGGTGACCTCTGTGAAAGGGTCATTTGGTGTCTCCCCCAGAGGCTTCACAACCCACAGGTTCAAACTCCTGGTTTAGATAGAAGTTATTCTGTAATTTTGATGTGAAATTTAAATTCAAAGATCAGTGATTTTGATAAAATTAGTTCTAATGTGACTTTGTTCAAATATTTTATGAATCAAATACTTTTTATATAGAAAAACAAGTCAAACATAATTTTATATTCTTATCAATTCTCAGCCTCCTAGGCCCCTAAAGCAATCATATACAAGGATAGACTGAATGAGGGTAGACAGTTATGAATCTATTGTATTTCCAAGGCCAACATTTATAACAAACCTATTTCTAAAAAGAGATTATAATGTTTTTAAGGGCTACCAAGCTCCTCCTCTCATTACCCCATGGCTAGTCATGATTTATCACATCTCCTATTCCTATTCCCAGGGAATTCCAATTACTTAACTTTTTATATACTAAGCCCAGTTCTGTTCATCTCCTCTATTCTTCAAAAGCAAGCCGGCATTCAGGTGTTATATGGATGTTTGATGCTATTTGTCATAACTGATTTTATTAATCAAACCATTCTATCTTCCAAAGATCCTGGGACGTAGGTCACTAAGAGTCTAGAGATAAAAGAACTAAGATATGGAGGTTCCACCACAGCTGGGATTCAAACTCAGGAAGGCTAGTTCCAGGTACTCTGTCCCTAACCATAAGACCACAGCTGGCACCCAGGAGCTGTTGTGCTCCATCAAAAACTGGACTGTTTCCCAGAGTTTCTGCATTCCAATTGCTACCGTCTGGTAGCTCAGAAATAGAGACTTTCCTTGACTCACTCCACAGTTGGTTCCACACTTACAAACACCATAGAACTTCACTCCAGAGATATATCCTGCCTTGTATATAATTTTTTAATGTTGGACAACTCTCTTCCTTTCTTTTCATATTTCAATTACTCTCAGTGAAGTTTTCACAAGTATGGGAACTGAGGTACTCCTGGAACACATCCTTTAAATGCTATATTTAAAAGTATTTAGTCTCATATTGTATTATTTGGGCATTTTTGTCTTCATGGTCTTTTGCTTAAATGTTATGCTTTTTTATTCTGTGGGGTTTGTTTTTATTTTTATTATTTTTTAGTGAATATGTGTGTGAAAGAGTTTCTTGTTGTTTGGTTTTATTTTGTTTTGCTTGCCTGTTGTGTGTGTGTGTGTGTGTGTGTGTGTGTGTGTGTGTGTGAGAGAGAGAGAGAGAGAGAGAGAGAGAGAGAGAGAGAGAGAGAGAGAGAGAGAAGGGGGGATGGAGTTTGATAGAAAATCTGGGAAGAGTCGAGGGAGGGAAAAGTGTAATAATACATTGTATGAATTTTTTTCAATAAAAAATAAAAATAGACATAAAATAGAGAAAGTAAAAATGAATAAATCTGTTTTGATGGCATTTAAAAAATATTTAAACAAGACCATAACTTGTTAATGCTAATAACCAAACACAGTTAGTTGGACAAGCATTATATAAACTTGACTGACAGAGGGAAAAAAACCTAAATCATAAAAATGTCCTACTTCCTAGCCTGCTCAGGACATAAGTAACAACAATACCACACCTTGTTGACTCTTGAACCTGAGTTTCTTTGTTAAAAAATTTGGGTTTTTCTTTCTCTGAGGAAGAGCCATGGATTGGAAAGAAAACAACAACAACAACAACAACAACAACAACAACAACAACAACCACCACCACCACCATATAAAAACAAACACCCTCTCCTAAGCAATGGAATCTGTGTGGAATGACAGGTTAGTCAATAGAATCACCTTAACATAGGTACAGAAAGAACAGTTAGCAGGAGCCAGGAAGATAGCCAGTGGTAAGTGGTTTGAGATATCATTACAGTAGCTACATTTCATCCTATTCTACTGGCAACTGATATAATTTTCAATCAATAATTCAGGATCCCATGGCTAGCTTACATAATACTAGCATTTGTTGTGCATTCTGCTAGGGGAGAAAATATATCAATGGTCTCACCTGCACTGGACCCTGCATGCTAGAATACTAACCTTCCTGACAAGATTTGCCTACCGGTATAGCAGTGGCATGATGAGTACAGGATAACCAAATGCTTTCTGATTGTATAGGAAGCCTGAGCCACAAAAGGGATTTCACACCTGGTACTATCAGACTGAAGAGATCGCAGGATCAAGGGGGATCGTCTGTTATTATGTGAAATGGTTACAATACCTTGTTTATACTCATAGATTTGTGTTGCTCTCAACTTCAGTTAGATAAGCTTTTTGCAGTGATTTAGCAGTTAATGCAGAGATACATATCTGGTCAAAGTATCAAGTAATAGTAACTGTTGCGTTACTGTTGAGTGCTCAGCCAAGAATGAATCATCTGTATTGTCTTCTGCCCATCCAAAGCTCAGGTTACATTTTGGAAGAATAGGCAGAAAGAATATAAAAGGTGATAGATGAGGGAGAGATTTTTGGACAAAGTTGTATACATGAACTCACAGGACCTGTGGTTACCTGCCCAAGACTTGCACACGATCAATCCATTTAAAATCTCAGCATAAATGGGGGAGGGCCCTAAAGAACAGGCCCCTAGTAGAGACCTCATGACTGCCCATGGAGGAAGAGTTACTTTCTCTTGGGAACATGTCTGATGGTAGATTGTCCATGACCCCAGTGAATGGGCCCATACACATGGACTAATTGGACTCAGACCATTATTAACAACAAAAGGGGAGGATATAAATTAGGATGGTAACAGGGTAATTAAAGATGGATGTAATCAAAACATTATGTAAATGTATGAAAAATTAAAAGTGTCAAGTATTAATTTTAAAAAGAACTCAGGAGCCTAGTGAGCAGATTCTCTCTCTCTCTCTCTCTCTCTCTCTCTCTCTCTCTCTCTCTCACACACACACACACACACACACACACACACACACACACACACACACA
>OU015748.1:78812602-78848382 GCA_907169655.1 Acomys percivali | reverse complement strand
CCCCCCCCCCCTTTTCACTTTCTGGTGAAGAATCTGCCTAATCTGTGTATATTGGAAGTTCATAAATTTCTATTTTTAATTTTATCAAATAAGCTAAGAGTTGCTTTAGTTTCTGACTTTTGAATAGTATTGAGACTATTAACAAAAGGGAGTATTTTTTTTAATGGACCTGGGTGCCTTTTGCATTATGGGGAATAAGGGTACAATATTATGGTTTAAAGTGATGTACTTGGGTGTCAGATTGAAAAGTGTGAATTTGTGATGATTCACGTTCATTGTCAACTAGAGACAACTTCAAGTATAAAGATTGGTGAGGCACACCCTTAGCTGTGTCTGTGAGCATGCTTCCACAGAGGATGAACGAAGGGAAGAAGATTCACTCTGAGCAAGAGTGGCATCATCACAAGAGGTGTGGTCCTGGATGGAATGAGAGGAAAAGGAGAAAGTCAGCCTAGAACAGGCAACTCTCTTTCCTCTGATTTCAGTCCACGATGAAATGAAAACGCTGTACACGTTCTCCTACTGCTGTGTTATGGCTAAGCATATGGGGCTACACATCAGCAGACTAAATTAGCTGAAACCATGAGCCAAAATAAATGCTTCCTCTGATAAGTTGTTTTAGCTATTTTGTCACAGGAAAAGCAAATTGAATAGCCAATACACAGCATGGCCAAGATTTAAATACATCTCTGAAGTCTTTGTGCAGTGGTACTACAAACAGAAAGCAAACTCTTATTTGAACTACTTAGAAATTCCTGAAATTGCTGCCATTTCCAGGAGAAAAGGGTAAAATGTAATATGCAATCAACATCCCATTTACCCAACTTGATGTTCTGTTCAAGGAATGAAGTCATATGTCATACTAATGGCAGAGCACTGGTCTCTGCCACAGGCATTTTGTAGCCTTTGATAGAAGGATCTTAGGCATAGCTACCATTTTTGTTATCAGGGACCCTATGTGACATCACCAGAGTGGTTGAAGAAAAAAAAAAGGTGGCAGATATCTCAAAGATCCATTCTATCTTCTTGGTTCTTGAGCATGTCCTTGGTATATGTTTGTGTCAAACAATATTAGACACAAAAATCTTCTCACTTTGCATTACTCACATAGTGCCATCTATTGGGCTTTTTCCTGGCATTCTGGTATCTTCAAGTCTTGTCTTTCTCAGCTCTGGACTGCTACATTATTCACCATAGGATAAACGATCATTTTATTTATATCCTAAGCCATATACTTGATACAAGATATAAATAAGTAGAAAGTTTCTTCTTAGCCAGTTTTTTGTTTACAGAAAGCTGTAGTATGACAGCAGTATTTTCATACTAAGCTATCTTCTTCCTATATTATAGAGAGGTGGAAATAGACATTAGGAGCAACGTCATCCAATGATGTGCATATGTCAAGCCAAGTTGGAAGGATCTGTATACAAGACTTTTCCCTAGGAAGCAGGTAGATATTGATGCATCTGGTGTTCTGAGGAAGCTGGAGTCAAGGCCCTATATATTAAGTTCTATTATGTCTTTACCTGGATCCTGACCTTGACCTATGGGAGACCAATAGGGCTGAATTTGTTTAATTCCTATGCTCTCAACTAAAAACCTGTGACTGAGTTTGAGCAGCCTCAGTGTCAAAGGGCAGGCAGGAATCTCTGTTGTGTATGGGGGTACTTTCACTATACTTTGAGGCCATCAGTTGGCAAACCCCAGCCTGTCATTTTATTTCCTTCCATAAAAGTTCTGAAGACCATAAGCCACAGTGATGGCTTTCTATATTCCTTAAAATTAACACTAACAACACAGTTCATGTGTTGCCAAGAGCACATAAGCAAGGGTGTTAGCCTAGACTTTCATCATTTCAATTTATCACGAGTAAAAGCCTCACTTATTGTTGATGCTACTGCACATCAGGAATTTCAACCATCCAAGTTTCTAAAAGCAATAAGGTCCTCATCACTTTCTAATTGGCTCAATAAAGGTTCTAGAAATTGTTTTTTACATATTTATACCCCCAAATGTCTTAGCACGACTGAGAAAAATGTGTGCAAGCAAGAATTTATTTTGAAAAATAGTCCCAGCAAAAGAGTAACAATAGGTAATGAGGACAACCGAAGCTATGGGTGACTTACTGAGCCAATAACTACTGAAAGGAACCTCTACTGGAGACCCTGGCATTGTAATGCTATATAACCAGAGTTATTTGTAGGAATATTTTGAAGCATGGAATGATTTCTATTGCTATATATCTTGGGTGACTGGCATGCTTCTAGGTTTCTTTGGCTATCCATTTGACTTGAAATTTGGTTAAATAGATTTAGTTAACTAGTTTATTTTTGGCTCCCTTTTCTTCTGTACATGTTAACCTTTGGACCAAAGTAGGCACTTTCAAGGAGGGTAAGGACCTTTGTAAGATTTTAACTTTGTTTTCTGCTGCTGTAGGCCAGAATGCAAGAAGTGACAACTCTCTCATTAGCTTGGCAAATACTACTAAGACAAAAATAGTACCAGCAAGTGATAGGTTTATCTTTCTAATTTTGTACCTTTAGTTAGATATCATATAGCATTTCTCATCTAATTTTTTTCTTTTTGGTTTAACAATTATTTAGTAGTTTGTTGTTGTTTTTAAATAAATGGGAAGGTAGACACAACCTTCAGTAATACTGAAATGATGAATTTTTCCAGTAAACGATCTAATATTTCAGTAATCAAGAGAAAATCCTATGATTATTTTCTCCAATGCCTATAAATGTGGAAAAATAATTATTTAGACTAAGGAATGATTTCTTACAGTCAGAAAGGTATGGCACAAGTATGCATGTTCAGCATTAAAGGCAACATAGAGAGGTGAAAGAATCAATAGTCTGGGAGGAAGTTGATGGATGCTAGATCTTAAGAATCAACCATTTCTGCCATCTTCAGCCTTACTTGAAATAGCAAAAGCTGCAATGCTGAAAGCAGTATGCCTAAACTTATTTTCATGAATGGCAATGTCAAGTATGTTTCTCCAACCTTTCTCTTTGCTAATAGTTCATGTTTCAGAAGTCCTTACCCAGAATCAAGTTCCTCTGCCCGCATATCCTGTCTTGATTCACTGTACAGGGTTATGTGGTTCTATAATGCTGGATTTAGATAAAAATGAAACTTAAAGATGTAGACAGTCTGAACTCAGCTTCTGTAACCAAACAAAATGTTCTTCCTGTTTTGCTATTTCATCTGGTAGGGACAAATAATTTGAAAGTCCCCTTTCCTCCCTTTGCCCAAATTTCTAAAAATAAAATGAGAAAAAAAATGTACCTCCACAGTTCTCCTTCCTGCTCTGGACTTTTCTAGACAACAGTTGTGCCTAGGTAGCTGATGAACCTGCACTCAACTTACGAGATCTCAGTGAGGACTGGCAGCCTCTACTCCAATCAGTGTTGGCTTTCTAATCTGTCTTTCTATACTGTACTTAGGCTGACCTTCATGTAACTTAAGAATAATGATGCTCCACCACTTATACTCCCAGTGATCATTTGTGGAACCTTTTAAGATGTAGATTGGTATCTTCACATTCAGATAATTACTAGAGGATATGGAGGATTGTTAAGCTATTAATACAATTTATGCCTTAGTAAGATGAACTTTTCTCAAGAGAAAAAGCAGCAGCACACTGAAACATGAATTCTGCTTCCATCCCATCCCATCCTTAGCAAAGAACACATTCTCACTTGTGGATGTACTAGAAACAGTATGTGTGGTTAGCAAATTCTAAATTTAGTTGAAAGCCCTTTTCTATTAATTAGCTATGTGACTTTCAGTCACTACCTAACTCAATTTTAATTTTCATCAAATGGAGATGAAATACAATATTGAAAATTCTTTGACAAGCCTGAAATTGCTATCCCAATGCAAATGATCTTCAATTGGAGTCAATCTGGGCACTGAATACACAATGTAGGAGGCTAGTGGGGGATTTAGGTTTGCTTACCTGGTCCAAAGGAGAATGAACAAGGGAGCTAGAGAGGAAATTAACATCTCAGAGTGCTTCTCTTTGCATCCTGTGATAAACTTAGCTTTGTAAGCAAGATTTCTCACAATATGGTCTTTGGAACACAGTAATATAATAGAAAGGAGGGAGGCTTAAGTCACATGTACCTGGAATAATCCTTAGCTGTGCCACATGTTGTGTGGGTGGGAAGATTGCTTAACCTTCCAAGACTTCCTCTATACTATGGTAAATATGAAGATTTCCTAGGCATTTCATGAAAAAGCAAATGATATTTTGGATATAGTAGATACTCAATAAATACAAGTTCCCTTTTCTCTTGTGTAGAGGAATTGCTACAGTTTTGAATTTTGTATTCTTTTTTTCTTGTTGTTTTGTTTTTTGAAACAGGGTTTCTCTGTATAGCCTTGGCTGTCCTGGGCTCCCTTTGTAGAGCAGGTGGGTCTTGAACTCCCAGAGATCCACTTGCCCCTGCCTCTTGAGTGCTGGGATTAAAGGCAAGCTCCACCATGACCAGCTGAATTTTATATTCTTAACTTTTTTTTGGAGGGGTTTCACACTAAGACCCATCAATTGAATTATTTATAGAAAGGAAAACTTACAGACCCTTCTCTTATGACATTGGTCTGTAATCAGTATCTGGGATCAATAATGTGCCAACTAGACTAAGAGGAAAGTAAACATTGTTTAAGAATGATTTTGAAAAATGTGTTATGCAATAAATAACACGTTAACTGGGACAGCTACCATTCATTCTATTCCTTTTAGTTGACTGACCATTGTCAAACAGAACTCTCCTTCCAAGAATACGATGTGCTGCTTAAAACAGAAAGTGGACAGGCTTGACCTCACATTGTCCTCCCTGGATCCCCAAACAACACCAAGGGTTGTTTATGTGACCTTAACATATATGTATCTACAATTTCATAGCTGAGCTGTCATTTGTAAGCTTCTTAAAAAGTAAATATTAAAGCCCTTTCTATTAGTTTTGTTTGGCCTTCATAAAATCTTTCTTTTCTTTCAGTTTAACAACAGCAACAACAAACCCACTGCATTATCTATAAATATATGGCTCCTGATATGGGGGGAAAGCTATGACTTGTGCTGACCCATTCCCTAAGGCCAGCTTTGTGATGACTGCAATCGGGGAGGCGTGCTGGGACTACTCTTCATATACAGGCAAATTTAAAACAAGCTGGCAATGTGGAAAGAACTTTCTTGTCAGGAAGAGACTCTTTTGTCAGTTTTCATTACCTTAGATCAAGGTACTGTCATTCACTTGGCTAAGAAATCTTATCTAGCCATCCATCCATCTATCCATCCACCCACCTAGTAACCCATGCTTCTACCCACCTAACCATGCATCCTTCTTTATTACTACCAATTTTTGATCTTACAGGTAGAATATAAATTAAAAATTGTGTTCTAAACACAACGTAATTATAGTATGGGGGAGTTAGTCTACCAACATATACAGTTCAGTGAATGCAGAGGAATGAATACACAGGATCTCAGGAAAAGGCATCAGAGTAGATTTCTGGAAGATGATTCTTATCAGGGACAATTAAGCGTTACCAAGTAACAGAGATACCTCTGATTCCTCACTATTTCTCACCTAATGAAAAACTCCATTAAAAAAAAAAAAGAAGAAGAAAAAGAAAACTCCATTCAAAATTTCTTCTGTAAAGACAAGGTTCAGAATCACATGTATCTTGCCCACCATCCTCAAACTTTTCTACCTTTCCTCAACCCCAGGCATATTGTGTCTGAACTTGACAGGATCATCATCTCACTAGGGTGGCAGTAGACACCTTTATTATTTTTTGTGAGCTGAGCAGTCAGACCCAACATGCATGAACCAATAACCATACCAAATGCTATTCTTCGTGTGCAGAACAAAGGATAAGACCCATAGAAACCCTGAGATCACGTGCAGTGGCTCACTGTGAAAGTGGGAACCTGCTCATTGTTTCCATGACCTTTCCTCCTCAAGGCTGCTAGGAACCAGTCCTGGAATAGTTTACCTGTGTTTTGGCTCCATAGTGCTCCTACATATACCCCAATAAAGCTTCATTTGGATGGTATTACCTCATCATGATTTCTGTCTTCATGAATGCAAGGTTGAGTAGGTAACACTAGGAGGTGAGCGCATGTAACCCTTCAAGCTGGCAAGACTTAGAAAGGATGGTGGGGCATTTGCTATGCAAAAATAGCAAACTTGGAGACATGGGGTTATAAGCAGGATACTTTGGAAGAACTAAGTATAGTTAGTTTGTTTCAGACATAAAGATAACAGAAGGTGGGCTCCTGCCACAGTCATCTCATTGCGTTCTTCAGATGCTACAAGGGATACCAAGGGAAGCACGTAATTGATGTGTTTATATTTATGTGCCATATATATTGGGCTTTGGAAAAATGGTGCTTTTGTAAATTGTTAAATTTAAACTCTGTGGTATGACTAAAGGAATCTAACAGAATTTCATGAATGTACTGGAGCCATACACTCCATTGCTAAGTTATATTCCTAGCACTGAAATTTTTAAAGAACAGATGCCATTACAAAATTATTTGGAAAATACTAGCCAAATAACTGTGTGTGCTACACTGAAGACTGTGAACCTATTCCTGAAGTCAACATTAAACAGACCATGTGAGAAAGTCTTGACTTGTCTTTTGCAGGAGTAATGGAGATAGGTCTGGAAAACACAGTTAAAAACTACACCATAAAATGTTAATTTTAACAACTCCAACTAAAAGAAACAAAACCTGTCGAAACTGGCTGGTAAAATCTGAGAACAAATGTTGAAAAATGCCAAGCAGGTAGTGGCAGTATGGACCACTCACTTATGTGGACTTAGTCCCCTTCCTGACCCTAGTAATTATGGGAGACTACACACAGGGTGGAGATCCACTCTATGTGTTTACAAAAGTATTGTTAAAAACAAGAAAACTAAAGTTACAACTGCCTTATTTTTATTTCTTTCTCTTTTTTTGTGATAGGGTCTCAATATGGAGCCTTGGCTGGTCTGGAAATCATATCCACCTGCCTCTATCTCCAGAGTGCTGGTATTAAAGGCCCGTGGCACCACTCCCAGTACAATTGTCTTAATTTCAAAACAAGGCTTCTATCCCTCAGTCTACTCCCTCTTACTTATTTAGCCAAAGGTATGACTTATTTCTCTTTAAAGATCACCAGGAAAGGAAGACATTTACAAATATAAATTCTATAATTAGAAAAGGTCTTTAAGGATACATCAGAGGATCAAAAACAAACACCTGTGATACTTTTACAGGCACAATAATGTCAGTGCTATCTGAAAACAAGACCTGTCACCTATACCAATCTTGAATTTCTCAAAGCGTTCTAATATGTTAAGTCTGTACTCACAACCTAAAATATGGAGACTAGGTGTAACATTCACATATGTATACAAGCAGGAATCACTGAAAGGGGCAAAGTCCAAATTAACTGAATTCCAGCCCAGTGTTTCAAACCCCAGCATCTTGCTACCTCATATTACCTAATACACTAAAAAGGGTTTAAAAGTATCAGTTGCTATTTATAGAATGTGCCATTTTACTATGTGGTGCATTTATAAAATTAAGGATATGGTGTAATGAACCTTATGCTAATCTTCAACTAGATTCTGGAATAATCTTCAATCATTTCCAGGTATCTTCACTCCTGTATCTTGTGTCAGTAACCACTCCAATCACCAACCCCCATTTCTCGTCCTAGAACTAAATGTTGCCAGGGCCTGCACATTTATAAAGATGAGATTTTGCTTAGTATTTGGATGCCGCCTCCCATTTGATTTTCCTGTTAACTCACAGAATCATTAAGCGTTTTAGTCTAGAAAGCTAACCTAATTATATTTTATAAACACTTTCTTGATTACTTAAGACTCTATAACACTTAAAATTTAGTGTCCTTAAAAAAATCTTTCAATTAGCTGGGCAAGGTGGCACACACCTGCAAGGAGGCAGAGGCAAAGGCAGAGGCAGGCAGATCTCTGTGAGTTCAAGGCCAGCATGGTTTACAAAGTGAGTTCAGGACATGCAGGGCTACTTGATAATCAAAACGAACAAAAATCCACCACCAACAAACAAAAATCTTTGAATTACAAGTAGACACGAAACTTGGCTTTATCCCTTCTAACACAACCAAAAATTTTAAGGAGACTACAAATCAGGATATTGCTTGCAAATCTGGGGTGAATGTAATGGCTTGCTGCTAAAATAAAGTGAGTTAAATTTTTACTACTTGTAGGCTTTTTAGAAAGTAAGTTTCCTTCTCTATTTAGGTAGTGTCTCCACATCTCTCAAATCTGTATCTTAGTGGTTCTACCCTCATTTTCCCCTTTTATTGAAGACAGATTCTTCTCTCATATATCCTGATTGCAATTTCCCCTCCCTTTACTCCTCCCAGTTCCTTCTCACCTTTCCTCCCATTTGGATCCACTTCCTGTCTGTCTCATTAGCAAACAAAAACCATCACATGGGAGTTGGGTAAGAAACAGAAAAGCACCTAAGAGAAAGCACAAGACTAAGAGACCCACTTGTTTGCACTTAGGAATCCAATAAAAACACTCCACTGGATCCATATGTAAGCCCTGTGCATTCTGTTCCAGTCTCTGAGTTCACAGGAGCTTAGCTTAGAGGGCCTTTTCTTGGTGTCTTCTATCTCCTCTCTTACACTCTTTCCACCTCTTCTGCAAGGATCCCTGAGTTCCAGGAGGAGGGATGGAGGCATGCTATTTAGGGTTAAGTGTTCCAAAGTCTGTCTCTGCATATTATCTGGCTTTAGGTCTTTGCATGTTTTCATCCGCTGCAGGACGAAGCTTCTTTGGTGATGGCTAAGGCCCTGATCTGAGGATAGCAGAATGTCATTAGGAGTCATTTTATCATTTTGTACATCCTGAGCTATCTAGTCTCTGGTTCTTGGTCACCCAAGCACTATCAAGCATGGTTTCATCTTGTGGAGTGGACCATAAATCAAATCAGATTGGTCTCTCCCACAAACTTTGTGCCATTACTGCCCTAGCATATCTTGTAGGCAGAACAGTATTGTAATCAAAGGGTTTGTTTTGGGGGCTTTCTCACTTGCTAGTATGCAGAATACCTTCCTGTACCAAACATACTAGACTTAGGAGTGAATGCTCAATGTAAGCACCAGCTCAACTTCTCCATGTTCAATGAATTTTGTAGGTGTTGTCTTTAGCAATGGGGCCTTGCTATTAGTTTTCAGAAAACATAGTATTCTCTTGACAACAGTCCAGATTGTTTGGGGACTCTTTAGTCAACAACTCAATTAGACATAACCCAATTTCAGTAGTGGAAGCTTCATTTGGTGACAAGATGGTTAGTTGGGACTCTGTCTTTGCCATTATTCAGATATTTCATTTAGATCACCTTAGGCATATCAGTATTTTAGGAAGCTTCTACTGTGTTGTTTTCATAATACCCTCCTTCTCAATTCCCTCTTTCAACCCCTTCTCCTACCCACCCCCATCCTTCCATTCCAGGTCCCTATCCACCCATTCCCTTTCCTAATGAGGTCTATCTGTAGCCTCTAGTCCCTTATTCTATACCTACCCTGTGTAGTTCCAGGCTATCCTCATTTCTTTACATTGCCAAGATTAACTTTTTGCTTCTGCAGGTTAAATAACTAAGCCTTTAAGTACTAAAGTACTTCTAGTAGCAAAGTGTCTTCATTGAAGACAAGACTCTCTCATGACCTTGGGCAAGTTCCTTACCAAGATCTGCTTTTAGCCTTAAAAATACAGTTTCAGACGCTGACAGTTTTAGCATACTCATAACTTTTAAGCCAATCTGACAAGCAAACTGTTGTAACTTCTAAGCTAAGTTTAATTAAATAAATACATTTAAGTGCTAACCTTGCTGTTTCAAGGTCTGATCTCACATCTTTCATCTGGATTTATTTTCAGGTCTTCCTGTGTATGTCTGTGTGCGTATGAGTGATGCGGGTGGCCATGAGGGCCATGGAGATTAGAAGACAACTCTGGCGTTGGCTGTCCTTTCACCTTTATGAGTGGTTGAAGGATGGATCTTAGGCTTGTGCACCAAGCGGTTTAACCCATTAAGCCATCAGACCAGCCCTGACACTTCCTAATTTTAGAGAAGAAAAAAACAAAAAACCAAAAACTAACTTTCTTCTTGCTGTGATAAACTACCTGAACAAAACATCAGGAAGGTTTTACTTTGGATTGCAGCTAGACTGTACAGTCTACCATGGTAGGTAAGTCATGGTAACAGGAGCTTGATGCAGTAGCTAGTTCCTCTGCATCCAATCAGAAAGCTGAAGGTGGCCAGGAAATGGGAAGAGCTATAAAAGTTTTAGGCCACTCGTAGTGATCCACTTCTTCCAACAGATCTCTAACTTCTCCTAAAGTTTCCATAACCTTCACCAACAAGCCACCAGACAGAGACCAAGAGTTCAAACTCCCAAAAACAAGCAGCAGGCCACATCTGATCTCTACTGATCATCAAATAGTTCTTTTATGTAATCTTATCAGAGTTCTCAAGAGCACTGTCCCACAGAAGCTGGACATACGGTTATAGTGCCAGTTGCAATTTATTACTGCAGAAAAGATACCTTAAACCAGCAAAGAACACTACAAAGAACCTAGGAAAACACCAGGTGAAATGTTTAACATGTTTATTCAATATATCATGAATATAATATATTCCAAATGATGATATTATAGAACATTGTCAATCAGAAGGCTGTGACTTGATGTTCCCAAGGTTTTAATTTTCTCCTGGACTGTGTAGAATTCTATTCATTCTTATATCTTCCACAGCCTTAGCATGGTCAATCCACTTTTCATGCCCCAGCTCTTGTGGTGAACTCTACCAGAGCCCACGGGTAAGGCTCATAGCTGTAGATTTTCAAACCCCAGGTCAGTACATATTCTACTTCTGAAAGATGGAATTTCCTGTTCCTTCTTTTGTAATATAGGTTGTGCACTTACTTGTCTGACATCTGGACCTGGGGCTATGAGATCATGCTGGTAGGATAATCTTTTCATTTAAGTCGCCACACTACCATTCCTGTGCCAGTCCTCCCACCAGACAGTTCACTTACCTTGATTTTCTTCTCTTCCAGAAAATTTTCTAAGCTACAAGACACAGACCAACTGCTAAGATGGAAATTGTGTCTAGAAAGAAAATTATGTTTCTTAGTGTTCACTGCAGCCAGTACACAGCAATGATATAGTTATGGCAAATGAGACAAAGCACAGAGTTTCTAAAGATTCTGTCTCTGTGACAGGAGCAGTAAGCTTTCTGGCTCCCTTATCTTTATTAGAGAGATATAATGATAGTAACAATCTAAGCTAGTTTACAACTCTATGCCAGAGTTTAAAAATAAATCTGCCCCATTCAAGCTACTATTTGGGAACTTGGTAGCTTAATTCAATTGATAACTGATAATTGATTAAAATGAAAACACAAAACAAAGTTGGAAGAAAGTGTTTATTTAGCAAAAGGGTGTGAAGTCTGTAAAGGATTTTAAGAAGTTGCTTGAAAACATAGTAATTAAGAAGGCATTTGAACAAAACTCCTGTAATAAATGTATATATTCCACAATTACAAATTTAAAAGCATCTAATGGTTGACTTTGAGTCAGGAGTCATTGTTTCTCCACACCCACACTTCATAAAGAAAATGAAATCACAGAAGACTGATGGATTCCAAGGTTTTCCGAGCATTTCTCAAGTTCTCAGTGACTCAGCTACAGAAGCATAAAGGAGCACTTGTGTATCTACCTAAACTTAATTTCCAGGTAGACCATTTGTGCACAATCAATGCTTGTTCTTTTCCTTGCACCAAGAGCATGATGGAAGAAAAGTGTCTTAGTGAACAGCTCATATTTACTTACCTACATACATACCTATATACAAATATCAAATAATTTAACAGCAGTAAGCAAAGGGGTGTATATGGGGAAATAAGCTGACTTTACTCACACTTTAATGCTTTAAGTGAAACAAGGTACATTCAAGAAACATTTGATCATCATCTATTCTTCAGGCACAGGGTTAATATTGTATGAATCATTCCTATCACATATAATAAACCTTACTTTGTGGATCAAAGAGGTAACAGCTTGACTATCATACGGTTGCAAAACAGGAGGCCAAACTATGAATGTATAGCTTTTAATCCCAACATTGACATTTTTATGGTCTCATGTTGCTTTCATACAATTTCAGATAAGAGTACTTTAATTCATATGTAGTGGACAGTTTTCTTCACCTAGCACTTTTATTATATGGAGAAAAAGTATAATGAAGGTCAGTGGTGGTAAACTGATTCAAGAACATGATTTTTTTTCTTTTTTAAATAAAATCTCTGTTGTCACCTTTGTCCCAGGATTATCTTCAATAAAGAAAGGGAACAGGAAGCTGGAGAGATGGCTCAGTGCTTAAGCATACTGGGTGCTCTTTCAGGCCTGGGATCCAATTCCCTGTGCTCACACGTGGCTCACAACCATCTGTAACTCCAGTTCCAGGGGATCCCTCTCTTCAGGTTTTCCTCAGCACCAGACACCAATGTGCTACACAGACATCCATGCAGTCAAATACCTATACAAACAGAAAGAAAGAAAGGAAGGAAAGAAGGAAGGGAGGGAGACAGGGAGCCTCAATGTTGGTCACTAGTATGTAGATAGACATCTTAACAAGTTAGTGCTAGTGAATACAGACACACTTGTGGTACAAAGAAAAATTAGCTTTACCTAGGAGGTCCAAATCAAAGAGCCAAGATGTAATCTGAGTTTTGAATGGAGCCATTCCTGAGTGCTTAAAAGGGCTGTGTGCTATGATTTACCTGGACTATATTATCTAATAACCATTACAGTTTAAGAGACAAATAACTCCATTTTATGAGTCCAGGCATGTAACCTAAAACTCAACCTGCTGGATAATGTGCTTACTTACACACAAATACATATAAAGTAATTGGAGTCACAGGGGAAAACAGACAAACAGAATACTTTCATTTACATATAAGGAATACAAGGTCAGATATGTTTACATTTTTGCAATAGTCACACAGTGAAGACAGAGGTTTAATTTAATCTACCCAAGGCCTGTCTGTTCAATGACTGCTTTGTCCAAAAATGTTACTCTCTTTGTTTTTGTCTTTAACTCTTTCAAACTCTTCAGCACTAAACTAAAAGCTATTTTGAATCACATACCAGCTTACAGTCATTGAATGATGCAGTACAGAGATATACAATTTAACATGATTAGCTAATATTTAAGGCAAGATATTTACTATAAATATGTGATTTATACAGTGTTCTGGAAAAATGTAACTGGTAAAACAAGTTGGTCAACTTTTATGAATACTGTTCCTCAAACACAACCTGTTTAACATGGAAAAAAACAAAAGGGACAATTCAAATCCCAGGACATGCAACATGACTTAGCAAAGATAAGTTTCTAACATAACCAGCTTGGGTCTCTCTACAGTCCATCAAACCTTCATATCTACTGTTTCAAAATCCCAGTATGGCCTGGTCTACATTGTGGTGTCTACGCACTCTGGTAATGGTATGTCTTTTCTGATGTCAGTCCTTAAAATTTTTCTGAGGTGCCTGGTATACTTATAATCATATTTTATACACAACTAAACAGTACATACACCATTGATACTGTTTACTCAGTTTGAAGCTAAAGATTTTGTATTTATCTCCAAAGTTGTGACTTTCTTAGGATCACAACATAAGCAGTTTTAAAAACATACCTTAAAGATTCAGTTAGCACTTTTAGGGCTGACTAGGATACATGCTAATATTTGGAGACAGATACAGAGGGAGACTACTGGAGGAAAAAAAAAGGTATTTACTGAGCACCTATGTTGCCAGTATTGTGCAGTTTCTTCACTTAGTTCTTATGTAATCTTTAGTCTTCACAATAACCTGATAGTTTTACTGTTTTTACTGAGATAAAGTTGAGCAATTTGTTCAAGGTCACTGAGGTGTCAAGCTGTGGAACCCAGATTAGATCAGAGGTCTAATTCTCAAGTGTATGTTTTTAAGTTGAAATATTTGATTTTCATCCCTGTTTCCTGACACGGCTTCTAAAATCCTTGGAATCTCCTCAGGATTGAGTGACTCTGTATGCTAACAAGATGATTGGTGCCCAGAACTTCTAGTTAGCCTCAGGATGGGCACAGTTGGCAGAAAGTCTTAAGTATGATTAGAGATTTTCAGCCTATTCACCAAATTCCAAGATGTCTAATAGTCACTGATGCAGTTAATTTAGTCCTGAGTAAGGAAGTCTCCACAATCTTCGGACAGGGTTTGGATAAGCTTCCCATGGCTGGACATGTCAAGGATCCTGGAGGGTGGCAAATAGTTCTTTACAACATCCTCTATATATGTATCTTTAGTACTGGGGTTATCATCTGCAACAGCTTTTTATAACTCTTTATAAACGATGACTAATGATAGTAAAACTTTCCCCTTAGTCCTGTAAATCCATTTGACACATTAATCATCTGAGGAGGGGCTGTGAGAATACTCACCCCCAGTGTACAGCTGATCCATCAGATGTACAGGTCACATATATGCTTACAATCACCATCTGGTGTGGGAGCAGTTTTGTGGTACTTAAATGCACAAACTGTAGGATCAAAAGCTATCATTAGGTAGATGTCAAAACTGAATGAGAAGGCGGGCGTGGTGGCGCACGCCTTTAATCCCAGCACTCGGGAGGCAGAGGCAGGCGGATTGCTGTGAGTTCGAGGCCAGCCTGGTCTACAAAGTGAGTCCAGGACAGCCAAGGCTACACAGAGAAACCCTGTCTCGAAAAACCAAAAAAAAAAAAAAAAAAAAAAAAAAAAAAAAAAAAAAAAAAAAAAAACCTGAATGAGATTGGAAGAACACTCAGTTGGTATCCACTGTAGAATCTTCTGGTAAGAATTTCTTTAACTGTAGGCAAGGTGATGAAAGTGTTGCATGGAATGTGAAAGTAGGGGAAAATACTCCCTTTCTCCTAAATGGCTAATAATATTCCTTCTATTTCACTGAACACCATGTTCAAGGACTTTTTAACATCTGTCAACTGATTTATTTCTGATACAGATGGCATGAAAGAAAAAAGAAAAGTATTCTCAGAAAACATTTATAATTCATTTTGGCAATAATTACTATGATGCACAAAGATTCTTCTTATCTCAAAAAATATATATGTACACAAGCATATTTTTTACTTCATGCTTTAGGTTACTCTAATACTAAGTTCTATGTTCAATGTTTATTAATTTTACAATCAAGACTGCTGAGCATGTAGTCATGAAACTGTATCAGATTTGGCAACAAAGACTCATCATTTATTTACTATATAAAGACTGACTTGGAGAAAGGAATCTGAAGATAATCAGATCACACTTAGAAGTCAAACTTTTTATCATTCATTCACACTCATACTTGTAATTACAAGTAATCCAGTATTTTGTCCAATATTGACTATGATACATGAACTACAAATAAGAATTTGTAGATTTGTGTATGCATTACTGACTACACAGGAGATAATTTTAAAGCAATGCTTGTTAAATATAAGCTAAGATTCCTCAAACAAAAATATTAAGGCTCCTAAAACAATTATTTTAAGATCCTCTAGTGCAGTGGTTCTCAACCTTTTTAATGTTGTAACCCTTTAATACAATTCCTCATGTTGTAGTAATTCCCAACCATAAGCTTCACAACTATAATTTTGCTACTACTATGAGTCATCAACACAAATATCTATATGTGCCCCTGTGAAAGGATTGTTCCACCCAAAGGAGTCGAGGCCCACAGGTTGAGAACCACAAATCTATAGGTTAAGGAAAACGTTTTACAATGCCCAAGTATCCGGGTTATATAAAGGCAACTGTAAATGTTTAGGCGGTTTACTTTTATAAAATAAACACTCCACAAACAACAAGAACAAAAAAACACCCTTACAAATACACTACCTCACCTTTACCCAAAGAAATTACAATTATCTTCTGAAATCAGCATAGAGATCAAATAACAGTAGAACTTTCTCAAGCTATTTTAAAAAGCAAAACAGCCTAAATACATTGGGTCAGGAACAAATGCTAAACAGTCTTCAAAGAACCATTCTGAAGAACTGTGCAGCTAGTTATGACTCTACATGGGACAATCTTTAGATAGGTAAAGTAGCTAAACTAACCCAACTAAGATGCTTAATCTCAGCATAGATTTACAGCTTCATAGATACAATGTGTATTAAAGTACAAAATACTCAAAACTAGTTCTTTAACATAAAATTAAGGAACATAATGGGCAATATAAAAATAATCTAATTTATATACATGGAAAAATCTTAAATATGAAACTGCTCTTAGATTCATTATGCATAGCGGCTTTGTGAAAAATCTAAAACAAAATATCTTTCATTTTAATGTCAGATTTGAAATAGTTGTTTTTACTCAAAATTATGCTTTCGACATGCAGCATTTAGCAATGAAGAGGTCAGATGGTTGCTCTTATACTTTTTAATGCTATTTTACTATATAAATGCTTTCAGATTTATCAGTTTAAAAAAAAAGCTTTTAAAAACTAAAACCATAGTAAGGTATGGTGGTGCACATCTTTACTCCAAGGACTCAGGAGGCAGAGGCAGGTGGATCGCTGAGAGTTCAAGGCCAGTCTGGTTTACAAAGCAATTCCAGGACAGCCAAGGCTACACAGAGAAACTTGTCTTGAAAAACAAACTAAAAATACAACTAAAAGGTAAATTGTTCCATACCATAGATTACCTCACTGTAAAAGATCACCACTGAATTCTACTGGAGACATAATTACCTTAGAATTCTTTTATTAGGAATTGAAATGGGAAAGACAGAACAGAAAAGGGAGAAACTATACACGTGTGTCAAATGTTTAGCAAAGAATCACAAGAAGATATACCAAGTCTTCAAAGTCAACTATAGAACACATCTTAAAATTATATGTTCTCTCCAAATAATGAATTGCAACGTAGTAAATAAGGAAGAAAGTGGAGGTAATTTAACATATTTTAAAATTATATATCATTTAGGATCAATAAATGTATTCATCAGAAAACTTTTAATGCTTTGCTTAAGGGTGCTGTTGTTTGTAAGGATGCGAATATCAGCTTAGGATGTTTCACCGAATTCAAGCAAGAGCAAAATTTTAATTTAGACACAACTGTTGTTTAATGCATGGCCTGCTAAGTAAGGCCAACCTGTGAGTCCATATGATCAAAGAACACATAATTACATATATATGTATGTACATATACACAATAAACACATGTACATAAACAACAAGGAAGTGTATGATGCCAAGCCATAAATGTATGATCATTGAACAAGAGAATAAAGAATAAATAATAAGGTAAGGACCCCAACCCATATAACATTGGTAGCATAAACCATTATGGTCTGAAACAGTTTTTCATCTCTGAGATATGAAAGAAATGTTCTGTTAAAGTTCAGAGGCAAATTTGATGGTAAATTCCTACATATGCTTAATTTGATAAAGACACTATAAAGCTACTCTTATATTATATCCCTTTGTGATTCTTTATAATTTTTGTTTAAATGTATAAGTTATGACATACTATGAGCATCTGATGAAGTTCTAATAAACATAGAAGTCTGAGGTTTTTCAATCGAAGTGCCTTTCTCTTAATAGTTATTTAATAAAGTATTTTAGTTTATTCAACAACAAAAATCAAGAAAAACAGGACTTAACTTCCATGAACAAGTTTTGTTTTTGTTTTTCTGTTGTTGACACAGGGTTCTATTACGCAGCTAGGCTGGTCTTAAACTCAGGGAGATCTGTCTGCCTCAGCCTATGAGTGCTTCAACAAAAGGCAAGCACCATAATGTGGGCTTTACTTAACATCTTAATTATGGACTAAATTAGACATTTCCCACAGAAGAAACATTAAATGTTAATTCTAAGTCCTGGATAGCCCCAGCAGGAGCTTGAGGACACATACCAAGTTGCTGCAGTAATATATTTATGTAGTACTTTGTGTTTGTGTATGTGTATGTTTGCTTTTTATCTATGGAGAATGTGGATATGTGGATATGTCACCAAATACTGACTTGTGACAGGATGATTTCATGGAATTGAAAAACAAATATATACGTAAAGTTTGGTTTCGTTTTGTTTTTCCAGAAATGGTGTCTGTGTAGCCTTGGTTGTCCTGGACTCACTTTATAGACCAGGCTGGCCTTGAACTCACAGAGATCCATCTGCCTCTGTATCCCAGAATGCTGGGAGTGTGCCACTGTGCCTGGCTTTAAAAAAGTATTTTTAAGAAAGGTACAGCCAGGCGTGGTGGTGCACGCCTTTAATCCCAGCACTTGGGAGGCAGAGGCAGGTGGCTCTTTTTGACTTCAAGGCCAGCCTGGTCTACAAAGGGAGTCCAGCACAGCCAAGACTACACAGAGAAACCCTGTCTTGAAACACCCCTCCCCCACCCACCCCACCGCCCCTAAAGAGCACAAATATGGAAGTAGCATTTAGACCACTGATCAGGTGTTAGCTTCTCCACCTTTAAGGTATTAAACCATGGTATTACTATACATGAAAAAAAAAACAATGGATACAAAAAGTCTTAAAATAGTAACAGTAATGATAACTGTTCTAAGTTTAAGAACACATAAATGACATTGACTCACTTCATGTCAACAACAATAAGTGAGAGAAGGAGAGCCAGAAGCTAGGCGTTAAGACCTTTTAGTACTAAATTGCAGTGATATAGAAGATTCAAACTATTTCTAAACCAAAATGTTGGCATCATCTATATTAAGATAAAACAAGTATCTATTTTAAACAGTACAGCAAGTATTTATTGAATACCTAAATATAAATAGCATTTACTATAAGTAGTCTTTAGCTGGGCATGGTGGTATACTCCTGTAATCCCAGTGAGGTCCTGTATCATTATGTTAACTGGTGGATATTCCAAGACAGCTGACGTAAACATCTACATCCCAGCCAACTTATGTATGACAGCTGAGTGTAGGATGTTTACATGAACTGAAACTTGGCTTAAAGAGGAACTTGTGGACTCCTTACTGTGTTTATACTTGGCTTTTTATGTGAGGCTCAGACAATTTTGTAGAATCTGTTGATAAAAGAATAGGCATAGTGATCCACATAATGAGGACAAAATCAACTTGAAAGATATCTTCAGAGTAAGTGTCGAATTACAGAAAGAGCAAATATACATCATTTCCACCAAAAGAATATAAGACAATGAATGCAGGCATTCTATAGGTTTTCCTATCTAAAGCCAACTTACTGTTTTGACACCATTCATCTTTCTACACCCTTCCCTTCTAAACAACTGCACCCGCATTTATAAGGACCCAATCAGATTGACAATATGGTGTACCAATCCCCTATTCTTACTTAACACTCAGGTCCTTGAACCATAGGCACAGCTTTCCCATAGTTCTACCTTGGGCCCATTATCTACTGTTGAAAAAAATATGGTTAGGGTATCTCAAAGGTGTGTTCCTCTGATTTAAAAACAAAAAAATCACCACAAATTCCTTTACTAAATATTAAAAGCTGCTCTTCGAATACTTTCGTTAGGGAAGAAGTTCTTAAATTAGGAAATAAAGTTACATGTCAGCAAACTAAGAATCACTGGTATTTCATAGGTAGCTCATGATCTTAGGAACCTGGTTTCCTGGAGCAGCCTTCTCAGGACTAATTTCCCCCACCTCCAACTCCTTTCTCCTCTCTACAAGCATGTTGCTGTTTCCTGTTTACACTATGATTACTACTATAACAATTTGTTTGATTGAGTTCCTGCTGCTTTTCTTTGTAAACACATTTAATTCTTTAGGGTGCGCCAAGCCTTTTTTCAATCTACTTTAGGGCTTGGCATGGTTGGTACACACCCATAATTCAAGCACTTGGATCTTTTGTCCAAAGCACTGCATAGGAACTTAGGAAATACAGCTGATTCCTAAGGCCTATTCTAGACTTATAATGAAAGCAATTCTTTTGGGGGCCCTGCAGTCTGTGCTTTATTAAGCCCGCTATAATTCTGATGCACACTCATATCTGAAAATTATTCTACAAAGTACGCTGGAAAGCCAAAGCAAAGGCAGCAATGAATATCCAATAATCAGTATGTGCACAGCACACTATTGATAAATAGGCAAGATCAAAACATGTACCTTACTATCCACCCTCATGAGCTAGGATGGGAAAACTATCCAAGATACCATAATTTTAAAAGGCAATTAAGCAGCCTGTCTTCAAAAACCAAAACCAAAACAACAACAAAGGTAATTAAACTCAAATAGATATTAAAACTAAACAACAATTTTTTAAAAACTGGAACACACAATAAATATTGGGACATTAACTCAATGAATGAAATTGTAACAAAAGAGGAATCCAACATAGAACATGCTCATAATAAATGGAAAAATGGAGACGTTATGGATTAGAGATTTATGGTTCCTTCTCAATCATACCAAAACTATAGTTGTACAGAAAAGGGATCTGGGACCTTGGAGACAACAAAGACTCACCAAAATGTATTTTTTTCTATGAACATTTTCTAAACAGGATTTGTACAATGTACTAATTGAGACTTGATACACTTTTGTAGTTGTTTGCCAAGAAAGTAACTCCTAAAGCATACACTGAGGAACTTTATCATTTGTACAGTGGTTGAGAATTATTTTTAAATGTAGTATTTAGTTGGACAAAAACAAACACAGAAATGAACATAAATAGTAAATGTATTTCTAAGCTTCTTAAACTATCACAATTTATACATTTTCTCCTGAAAACCTAAGTTAAAGGCCGAGAAAACAAATTGGTCTACATTTACTGGAAAATAAAGACAACCTAACTCTTGTGACTTAATGAACTGTCAACCTTGCAGGCCAATAAAAAGTTTATGGTTCTTCAAAGTTAAAATATAAATAAGTCATCTGCAAATGACTAAAAGGTTGTACTTAAATACATAGAACCAAGGACACTGAATATGGTTTTTGGTTTTCTTTCATTAGGGAAGAATGATAAATACACAGCAAATGTTCCCCAACAGATTGGCATTGACCCTGAAGCTTCCAGGGATAACTAGACTACATAAGCACAGAATGGTAGCTTTGTGCAGAACGGATATTCCTCTTTTAGCTTAGATTTGGCCTACCATTTAAAAAAGCACTTCAAATTAAAATAATCTGCAAATAAGCATATCATGAAGCTTTTATCCATCCCATTGAATTTTAATCTATACATCAAGGTTTTAAGGGAACACTTTGTGGCTCCTAGCAATATCTCTGTCCAAAGCAATGTAAGATGAATGCTAACCATTAAGCCTTTAAGTATAAGAGGAAGGGACATCTATGTCTGAAACAACTAAGCCCTTCTCCCAAATTAGTCTGACACACTATCTTTCTAACAAAGTAGTACTTAAGACACATAATAAAAGCTGGAGATGCAGCTCAGTGGTAGGTCTCTTACTTAGCATGCTCAAGGACACTAGGTTTAAACTCCAGGAACAATAAACAAGTACGTGGAAATAATATACTGTTGGAATAAATAAATATTAGAGTGATATATATCAATATACATATATTGATATATATGGTACAAAATACAGAATTATATAGACATAATATCCATGTCTCCAGAAAGGCTATAATGTAATACAGGAAACATGTAAGAAATTAGAGTGGCAGGAACTGTATCTTCTGTTTTAATTCTATACTGAACCTACGTCAACTTAATAATAATGAAAAGTAACAATGTCTGCTGGGCGTAGTATTGTGCACCTTTAATGCCTGCATTCAGCAGGCAGAAGACTGGTGGAGCTCTAAGAGTTACCGCCCAACCAGAGCTACCTAGTGAACCACTCTCCCAAACAAACACCTTAAGTAATTTTTGATAAAATTGAAAATTACTATTTATCAAAGAAATAAATGAGATAACACTTTAAAACTGAAAAACAAAAACAAAACAACAACAGAACACCCACCCAACCAAAAACCTCAAAATGTTATGAAACTATACACTGGTTAACACTAATTGTGATTTTTGATAGAAAGCCTATATTATTTAGTACTGTGAAGAGAAACAAAAATGAAGAACATAATACATACTTTCAAGGGAGCTGGGAGCCAAGCAATAACCTGAAACAATCAGGAAGTTTTACTTAATCCACAAAAACATAAGCAATACACAAGCAAATGTTGCAAAGAGGTTCAGTGGTTTGAAATTTTCCAGATTTTGAGAAGAACATTCTGATTAAGATTAGTAACACCACTGAGGGTAAAGAGAACAAGTAGGAAGAAGCAAAAGTTTATATACAAATCTCATAAATACAGGTAAACCTGAAATTCCTAGGTTGTAGACTGCTGGGAGGTAAAGATGAATAACCTACAGAATTTATAGAGGAGAAAGTTGGTTTTCAACACTGCTAGAAGTTAAACTGCAGCCTATTTGGAAAGGTTATAAAGAATAAACTTTTACTGACAGGGCAAAATAGGAAATAAAACTTGTTTTAAACAAATCCTCTAAGCCCAGCAGAAGCATGTTCGTCAGCCCCCTGCATTGGAAGCTGCCAGCAGAAGGAAGCCCTCAACATTTCTGTACCCCATGCAGTCCTCAACCTCCTCAGCTCCAATCCTTAGGCCACACTGTCCACAAAGATGCATGGGAAGAGCCGGTAGCAGCAAACATCTGACTGAAAGCTTGGCTGTGGCTTACAGCTTCCAGTCGGGGATGTTTACAGACACAGACTTTCTGACAGCAAGCTACAGAGGAACAGAGCAGTGGCCAGTCACTGTTTCTGTTAATGACTTTCAGTATGGCAGAGCTGAATGACAACTGTGACATCTTGGGGGCTGGGGAGCAGGATGGGGGGGGCGGGGAGGGAGCAAACAATAAAGTAAACAATCCTAATTAACATAGAAAGATAGTAATTTCTTTTGCATTATCTAATCAGAAGAGGTTCATCACAAGCTTATCTGTTACTCCATGTGAGGCTATATTTTTCTACCAGATGTATGTAGATCTGGCCTTTTTTTCCCCCATGAACACAGAATTTCAAGTAACAATTGAACGATTAGAGTGACCACACATCTCAGTTTCTCCAGATAGTCCCAAGTGATATTATTATTAAAAGTGACATCTCTCATTAAAACTTGCCTAATTTAGATGATAATAAATACAAGTTTTACTGGCAGTAGATGAATGCTGAGAAGGAGTAACATTTTCCTCCCTATCCTCAGCTGAACCAGGTTAGGAATGTGGTCCATAGAAATGAAGTAAGCGGGTAAGAGGAGCAAAACCCCTTGGCTTTGCTTACAAAGCAACACTGAAACATTTTGTTTTTGTTTCTTCTATTTGTTGCTGAAAGAGAAAAGAAAGATTAAGTGAGAATAGTAAATTTGTACTTTATAGATTAACTTTAATCTGAAACATATAAATTAACTTTTAAAAATTGAAGTCTTCAAGGCTGCCAAATACAAATAGCCAAAACACTATGAATGTAACATATATATAATTCCTGATTGTTTCATGGTTCTTCTTGCTGTAGGTAGTTTATTGTATATACACGTGTAATAATATAAATGTATATGTAAAATTATTTACTAAAAAAGTTCCTTTTACAAAAAACATTAAAGTCCATTAAGACAATTACATTTGCAAAAGTCAGTGATTTCCAAGAAATGAATATGCAGTCTTACACAAGCATCCATATCACACAGGATTAAACACTCAACAGGATAATACATGTCTAAAAAGTTCCAAACTTTCTAATAGATACTAGAGAGTGAAAGATTGTAACCACTGAAACCGCCCTGCAATATTATTGAAATGTTCTCTGAAATTCTTCTTCAGTCACATACTACACATAATTCTATTATTACAGAAATAACGAGGAAAGTGCATGTGGTTTCTATGGATACAAGTTGATCATTGTTTTTGGATACAAATACTTTAAAACAATCTAATGGTTATTTACAACAAAGACTATTCATAAAGTTATCCTACAACTTAAATGTTCCAGATTTAATTTAGGAATAAACAATTATGCCTAGGTGGGTGCATGCTACTTGAATGGGGACACTGTACACCAAGGAAAAATGGACCACTGTTATAACTGTGTTTAAGTAACTTCTCCCTCTGTCCTCGGTTCAGTTTTTTCTAAATCAACTAAGAAAAATTTGCCAGATAATCTTTTCTTTAGTTATGAAGGAATTCTGTGACAGTTCTTTGTAAAATGTTAAAAGAAGTTTATCTGACCAAAGCTTACAGGAGTGCTATTTTATGACCATAAAGTTATTTAGAAGACATTTTGATGTGCATATCACGTTTACTTAACATTAGTGCTTCCCTAGTAGGACCTTCCAACCAGTCTTTTGAACAGGTTTACAGTGTGTAAATTCCCTCCTGTGGAATAGGCATCAACCAAGTCCATTCAGAAAGCAAGTGATTTCTTCCATAACAGATCTGCCACAATTATACAAGTAGGCTTATCTCGATTAGTTAGTATTGCTGTACACAAGGTTTGTAGCTGAGTAAGAATGTTGATGACAATTCTTCCCTAGTGGCCTATGCAATACCTTCCAGCTCTATGAAGGCTACCCAGCAGGAAGTGTCCACCCAAGTTCCAGACTGATTTCTCTAGGTCTTATGACCAAGGCATGTGGTGTCTACAGCAATAGAGTCTTATTATCTGTTTCTGGCAGGTAATCAACAGCAGTGGTGATTGCCTGTGTTGTTTGGGGGCCCTGGGCTTCCCTGACTAGCATTACCCTTCTTAATGTCAGCATTAGCACTTTAATTTTCTGTTTACCAATATTTTCAAAATAGTGTACAGGCATGCATGTCCAAACAAAAGTGCTCAGTGAAACAGTACTGCTGTACAATTAACTGGAGGTTTTCATACAATCAATTCGTCAAAATGCTTACATAGATATATTATACTACATTTGCTACAACCTCTCTTGCACAATGTTGAAAACAATTTACTAGATACCTCAATAGAACTAATGTGAGAATTCACAACACAGAGATTCTCAACACCATTGTTAAAAGAAACTGCTATGGTTTCAATATGCCCCCCAAAGTTAATATGTTTGAAAAACCCCCAAGGAAATTGTGTTTTGAGAAGTAGGACCTTTAAGAGGTGACAGGTAACAACAGTGTCTTTCCTGAATGAATAGAATAATGTGAACACAAAGAAAGTGGGTGGATTCTGTGGAAAAGGCTTTGTGATACAGTTATCAATTCACCCTGTCTCCTCACTATATGCTGCCTGCCACCCCTCTGCTTATAACCCATTGTGCATCTGTTCTTTTGTTCTGCCATCAGGTGATAGATATTATGAAGTTTTACCAGATGCAGCTTCTTAGACTCAAAACTTTTCAACTTCTAGAACTATGCGAAATGATGACATAGTACAGAAAGGGCTGTAAGGCCCTGGTTGGAGGAGGATAACTGTCACCTACTAGGAGGTAGTACAAGGGACTAGAAAAAAAAAATCTGCTAAAGTCAGGATGGTATTTGAATGGGGGAAATCTAAGTAATTACCAATTCCCTAGTAGTTTCTTAAAGAGACAATGTGACAAGTAGCTACAGCAACAGAATAAAGACTATCCTAAGCACACTTTAAACGAACCTCACGGACATGAAGACTGGTAGCAAAACTGCAGCCATCGCTCTGATTAGGGAGCTTCAAAGGGCACTCACAGGGAATCAATTCTGGGCAGCACAGGGTGTGAAAACTTGGAAGTTCATGGTATCAATCAAGATACAACTAGAAAATTTGTGTCATTTCTAGAAAAATAAAGTACGAACTTAAAAAACCAAAGTACTCTTATTCCAGTTCAGAAAAATAAGGCCTCTCATAATGACAGAATGACAGGGCAGCAATGCTCTCAGCAAAGATACACCCGTGTTGTATGTCTCTCTTGGCTTCCTGAAATGACTACCAAAACCAAGGTAACAATGTGAACATACCCATTTTTAATATTGTAATTCTTTTAACAGTCTGCTCTTCAGAAAGCAGTATTCTATAGGTAGTGATTAAGAACTCACCTGAGCTTTACAATTTGACAGAACTAGGCCAAACATTTAATTCTGGGACTTTGGGAAAAGACTATTTTTCTTTCCCATTTGTAAAACCCCTTAAAGTACATATCTTACTGGGTTATTGCTAGAACTAACTAAGATAAGGTCAAGCTTAATGGCAGGTACATGGCCAGTATACATACAAATGGAAAGAAAACTCATTCTTTACTGTACCGTGTGACTCTTAACATTTTGAACTGTTTGTATCTCACTGAAGTTTTTCAAGATCTAGTTCAAATGTTAAATTGACTATGAAAACTTCACTACAACCAGCGAATTGAAAGCTATCAAAGACATGTCTCCATTAAAAAAAAAAAAAAAAAAAAAAAAAAAAAAAAAAAAAGAGTAACCCTTACATAAGGCTTACTTGCTTGATCTCCATGACAGTACTATGACCTAGACATTGTATGCATCTTCTTTTTGTAAATAAAAGCAACAGTGCCTGGTTCCAAAGTCTGCTCTTGCTATATTATCTGTACTGTTAGCTGAGAAGGTTGATTAATTATTGCAGAGAGATGTTCAACGACCTGGCAGTTTCAAGTGTAGTACAGATGGCGATACCTTAAACATAGACTAAAATCTTCCCTTTGGCTACCTTATTTACCCTTCTGTAGAAAGTACATCCACAGTTCCATTCCTTATCTTAATGAAATAAAGGGAGGGAAATAGTCATACATATAATTTGATTTTGTCATATTTTAGACTACTAACTTAAGTCCAATTTTCTCAGTTAAGAGTCTAGAATTCTAGCTCTCTTCTTCATAAGACCTTACATGACCCCAGAGCATAATGTTAGATCACCTGCCACATCAGACTGTAAAAAATGACTGTCATCTAATATTTTGTGCAGATGTAATATAGTTGTCAGGAAATCAACTAATATTCTCAACAATGTATGCCATATTTACAGATTTTAGTTTTATAGATACATAAATTCAGACAGCCTTTTGTAGATAAAAAGATATCTTTAAACAAAGGCAGGCTCTGGAGTATGGAAATGAATTCTAAAAAATACAAATGTGAACATTCTTTGTGTGGAAGACAAAAAAGTATCTTTCCTTTTGATTCAAACTTTACAAAACAGAGTTAAAAGCTAAAATAAAATACACCTGGCCAGAGATAATGTTTAGGTTTTATAGAAAATTATAAGCTCTTGAAAGAGAAAGGCTTAAAAGGAGGCTAGGATTTCTTCCTAATTATATCAGTACTCCTGTATCTGTTGTTTTCTGAACGCATTTCTGGTGTCTTAAGATTCTGAATACAAACCAACAATGAACTTCACGTGCTAATTTGTTCAGGATCAGGCATGCCAGAGTTAAAAAGCACAAATTAACAAACAAAAAGATTATTGTTCCTCCGTTACTTTTTGAAATTATTTTTAAAAACTAAGAATTAGATTGGTCTGATGGCATGGGCCTGTATGTAATCCTAGCTACTTAGGAGGCTGAGGCAAGAGGATTGCAAGTTCAAAGTCAGTCTGGGCATCTTAGTGAGTCCTAAAAGACTAAAGAAGACTGGGCATATAGTTCAGCAATAGAGTCATGCCCCTGCTACCTCCGCCATGAGATAGAGAGATAGAGATAGATAGATAGATAGATAGAGAGAGAGAGAGAGAGAGAGAGAGAGTGTGAGAGTGTGTGTGTGTGTGTGTGTGTGTGTGTGTGTGTGTGTGTATGTGTTAGGGTTGAATCCCATACTCATAACTTCATGCTTCGCACTACATCTGCTGGCTTTTAACTGGGTTTTTATTTAAATAACAAATGCTGCCATTACAGTGGCTGTGCAGACAAGTATTATTGTTTAGATACAGATTATCCCACCAGGATTGACACTCAGGCTCCAAACTACAGTGTTTAGTCATGGGCTATGACAGAGAGGCTAAACAGTTTAGTTAAGTCCAAATAGCCAAGGGTCTAAGCCCATGCAAGTCTATGTGGGAACACTGTTAAACTTAAAGTTACTGAATAGACACACTTACCACATACAACTACAACAATCTAAGCTTGCCTTTATCACTATTTAAGATATATTGCAATAATTTCTCTGTTTTATCATTAATTGAGTAACATTATTTGAGATAATAGATCTGTCTTAACCTAGTGTCGAAAGTCTAAAGATAAACATAAACAGTATAAGTGAGAAACAAAAGGCCACCATTGAAGAATATACATCAGACACAGCAAATTGATGCTCCCGGTTTCATATTTTCCTCAAGAATCTCTTCACCTGACAGCTAAGAAGATACCCATGTTTTTTTTTTTTAAGTTTATGTAATGTGTATCACTTAAGTTTCTTTGGATTGAAATTCTTTCTACTATAAACAAAAGACTAGTTTTTATGGTCCACTCCACTCAGTGATTTCAAGATGCTATAATGCAATCATGTAGTAATAATGAAGATTTGTATATATTTACTCAAGACCTGCCTCCATGTGGTTAGTAACTATGTTCCTATGTGAAACCAAAGCTATTGTCTTATTCAGCTAGTTGGCTGGCATAAGAAGTTCAAAAGGAAAAGCCATAAACATTGTTTAGAAAACACAGTAAGTATGCAACAAGTCCCAGGAAAATTAAGAGATGTAAAATACCTTTTCTCTAAATAACCAAGACTTGGATTTCCTAGAGTCTAGCTGGGCTTTTTGAATCAGTGAAAATCAGCCTTTCCTCTGATGCACTAGTTCTCACGCTGTCTAATGCTGTGATTCCTCATGTTGTGGTAAGCCCCAACCATAAAATTATTTTCACTGCTACTTCATTAACTGCAATTTTGCTACTGTTATGAATCGTAAATATCTGATATTCAGGATATCTCATAAACAACCTGTGAAAGGGTTGTCCTACCTCCTAAAGGTATCACAACCCACAGAACCACTACTCTAATGCTTCCTAGACTACTAGCAACTCACCTTAGTGAATTCTATGAGCTTGCTGATGTCTTACTGTTAGGTTTCCATTTCCTAAAGTCACAGGCAATACACAGCAACATCTATTGATCAGGACATTTCAATTTCCTCAGCATTAAGAATACAAACCTGTCCTTTCATTGTGGCTCAAGAGATGCCCCTGACTACTATACTTTATCACTATCTTTAGGTTTTTTTCAATTCTTTCAGTTTGCCTAGTTTCCCTACTCTAGAAGTAACCATTATACACCAGTTGCCATGCAGGACTCTTTCAAATATTAAAAGGTTTCTACACACCTGTTCTTTGCCCTAATGACACATACACAAGTGGGCTTCCACCCTGATAATTCTTTCGCACAGCTTGCTCTTTAATTTCTTACTTATCACAATCTAAAAAGATGTAGTTTACTCTATCCCATGCTTTCTGCATGACTCTGTCATAACATGCTAGAAAAAAAAACTTGATGAAAGCAGGATGCTTGCATGACATTTTTTACTCCTATAATCTCATAATCTGGGAAAGTAAGAGGCACTTGGTGTAAAGCATTTGTTGACTGAAACCAAAAAATGGGAACAGGATCCATTTAACATTACTATTCTAGGCTTGTTATAAATTGTATCTCTTTTTGTTTTGCTCTGACATGTACATTCTTAATTCAGACTCTAAAACACTGAATTTGTTAACTAAAGGGTTTTTATATTTATACCAAACATTCAAAATTATTGCCACAAAATAATTTTATGAATTTATAATTTGATTCATTGCAAATTACTTTCATGTATATTTTTTAAAAATTGTTTCAATCTGCTTTACTGTGGCTCCATAAAATGGGTATTATTTTATTTTACAGACAAGAAACTGGCATTCAAAAATATGTGACTTGATTGATGGAAAAGGATAGAATAAGGTGATACTTAAAAAATAAACTTAACACTTTTTTCTCAACATTTTTCAATATTTCCCTTTTAGGTAACAACATATCTATTCAGTATCTAGGCTTTAGGCTCAAAATTACCTACATTGTAAATCTGTAGAATATTGAATATCATTATAATCGTGTGTTAAAAACTAACAACAAAAATGACTCAAACAAGCACTTCTGTCAGAAAGTTCCAATAAATAAGGAAAAAGACAGGTTAACATCTGGACCTTTTTAAAAAGAAGTTTTATTTTTAAGAATCTAAGTTAAAAACAAAGAGGATAATCCTAACATAGGATGAAAAATGAGCCAAGAACAATTAAGGTAGTCACGAATAGAGTGCTACACCAAGCCCATGACTCTACTTAAGGTGTTGATTCCTTTCAAAGTGATCCACAGATCTGGTGGAAACCTGCTCAAAATTTCAATAGGCTTTTTATTCCCCCCTTGAAACAAGAGTTTTGTTTCAGTCTTGTCTAAAATTTGCTATGTAGCCCAGGCTAACCTTAAACTACTTCTCCTCTACCTTAAGTCTCCAGAGTAGTGGGAGTATAGGCATGCCTCACTCCTCAGTAAGCAAGACAAAAATCAGACAACTCATTCTAAAATTCATCAATGTAAAGAACCCAGACTAGCAAAAACAGTCTGAAAAAAAAAAAAATCTAAAGAACATATATGACATCAACACTCACTGTACTTACATTGAACACTAAATATAAAGCCTTAGTCACCACAACTATGCAGTAATAGGAATCAAAACCAACAAATACTTCAACTAAACAGAACAGAATTTGAAAACAGAACTAAATATATACTATACATAGATAATTGATTGTTGACAAATATGTAAAGGCAATTCAATGTAAATAAGACCGATTTCCAACAAAGAACAAGAGGCACTATAGCAATACCTTCATTCTATCTTTTCTATGTACAAAATTTACCCCAAAATATATCACTGAGCTAAAACTTTTTTGATTTTTTTTTTCCTGACACAGAGTTTCTCTGTGTAGCATTGGCTGTCGTGGACTATGTAAACATGGCTAGCCTCAAACTCACAGAGATCCACCTGCCTCTGCCTCTCGGAGTACTGGGATTACAAGCATGCACCACGGTGCCTGGCTAACTTTTGTGATCTTGTAGGAGAGGGAAAAAAGTGGATATAACACTAAAAGCATAATCCATTTATTCACAAATTGTTAACTAGATTTAGGAACATTAAGAACCTCTACTCTTCAAGAGACACTACCTGCTAAGAAATAAGAAACTAAGGATATGGCTCAGTGGTTGAGAGCAAGTACTGCTTTTCCTTAGCAATGGAGTTCAGTTCCCAACGACTTTGTTAGACATCTCACAATCACCTGTAATTCCAGCTCCAAGTGATCTGATTCCCACTTCTGGCCTGTGCAATTGTGTGTGTTTGTGCGTGTGTGTGTGTGTGTCTGTGCTTGTGTGTTTCACACAGTTATTATACACACAGAGAGAAGGAGGTAGGGAAACTGAGTATGAAGAGACAAAAGGCAGGCTAACTAAAATATCTGTAAGTCAGAAATCTAATAAATGATAGTTTAGAACATGAAGAACCTTTAAAACTTAACACAACAATCCAATTTAAAACGATTCAAAAAGATGCTTCATAAAAGATATAGGATAGAAATAATCATGACATGACACTAAACATTAATGAGTTAAACTTATATTTATCAAATGAGTTAGCCATTTTACTCCAAAGCAAGCGCTCATATAAAGACACACTCATGGATGCTCATATAGCTTTCTTTTGAAAATCAACAATTAGAAAACCCACAAGTCTATCAGCAGGTGAATAGATATACAAACTACTACCCTACCCACAACAGAATACCACATAGAGCAACCACTGCTACATGAAGAAATACAACATGAATACGTTTAAAAATAATCACGATGCAAGGAAGTCAGCACAAAAGAAGAGTGTAGTTTATGCTAAGACATACAAATAAATGCAAAATGAAAGAAAACAAAAAATGGTTGCCTAGGAAATAGGCAAGGATTTAAATGAAGACCAAAAATGTGGGGGTGGGGTATGTTCATCACCTTGATTCTGGTGATGGTTTCATGGGTATAAACACGTCAAAGCTTATGTGTAATCATATTCAATACTATGAAATCTTACACCTTTCAACTCATGCAGTTTATTACTAATGAAGCTGGTTGTTAAAGAAAAACAGACCTGAAGATGTATGTGGCGGCTCATGTCTATAATCTCAGCTTTCAGCAAAGGAAGCTAAGTGAAAAGGATGCTATGAATTTGAGGTCAGTCTAGGGTATAAGAATGAGTTCCAAAAGAGCCTAGGCTATGGAGTGAGACCCTATCTTAAAACAAAACCAACAACCAAAAGTACAAGGAAAACAACAACACAGAACAAAACAAAACAAAACAGACTTGCCACAGAATTAAGAAAATCAAATTCCTTAAAATATATTCGTAGCAAAAAGAGAAATGAAGGCCAAGTCAGTTTCTTTGGACATATTTATTAGCAGATGACTTACAGAATTGTTTTTCTCTCTTGAGTCAGTCTTTTTAAACATAACGTGGGGATAAAATAAAGGTATAAAGTAGAAAAATTAAAGAAAAAAACTGAAGCCCAAGATAGAAAGAAGACTACAAAAATAGAATTTTTATATCATTTATAGATTGTGTTATTTACTATTCTATTGCTGTCATAAAACATCTTTTAGAAGATAGGGCTTATTTTGGGCTTACAGTTGCAGAGGGTTAAGAGTCCACTACCGTTACAGAAGGGAGGTATGGCAGCAAACACTAGATATGAGGGCAGGAACAGTGATTATGAACTGGGGACAGCAGGAAGGTTTTACATCTTAAGGTCTACCCCAGTGACATACTTCTTTTCCCTAATGTAATTACCAACTGTGAGCCAAGTGTCTGCTTGAGCATGAGGGAAATTCCATTCACACTACCACTTAAATCAAGGAAAAAGAAAGAAAGAAAGAAAGAAAACATTGCCAAGACACTAACGGCATTTACACATTTGAAATCAAGAAAAAAAAAAGAAAAGAAAAAGAAAGAAAGAAAGAAAGAAAGAAAGAAAGAAAGATAGAAAGAAAGAAAGAAAGAAAACATTGCCAAGACACTAATGGCACACATTTGATCATTTTCAAGGAATAAGAAGTGCTGAGTTTTCCATATTAATATGAAACACAACGTGCCTAATAAGAAACTAGTTCCTCTTGGTATTTTATTTCTTATCTTAGGCTTCGTAGTTTCTTTACATTCCTGGCTCCCTTGCTTTTAGTCTTACTCTGGGACAGGGATGGTAGACTCCCAGGGGGTTATAATTTCTTTTGATAATGTGATTCTGAAGTAATGCTGAGAGGCCAGAACAATGTACAGTTACATACAATTTCATGTAATTGTTTCAAATATTTTAACAACCTCTCCTAAAATAAGTCAAGTAGTGACACACATATTTAATTGCTGAATCCCAGTACTCAGGAAGTAGATAGGTAGATCTCTATTAGTTCAAGGTCAGCCTAGTTTACACAGCAAGATCTAGGCCAGGCAAGGCTACATAGTGAGACCTTGAGAACTTGTGTCAACCCACTACCACCAAAAGACACAAAGAAAAATCATCACCACCACCAAACACCAAACAAAAATCAACCTCTCGTGAACCCTAGGCACGTATATTCTTCTTTACATCCTAGGGTAAGAAAACAAAACCGAATTTGTCTTTGAAAGATCAAATGCAAAATAAGGTGCACAAACAGATACATGAGAAATTTGAATATCATGAGTAAAATGCATAGATTAAGACCTCATATTTTTAAGATATACTGCACAACAGTTCAACTGGACAGATTCCTACCTTATTTAGTAAATTCTGAGCATCAAGTTTATGATGGAGGCTTTTAATAACCATTTTGGATTAGTATAATACTTGTTCTGATGGGCTAGACAGATGGTTCAGCAGTTAAGAGGACTAGGGTTTAATTCTTATCACCCACATGGTATTTCACAACTGTCTGTAACTCCAATCCCTGGCCTCTGCAGGTATCACAAGCACATGGTACACATACATATGTACAGACAGGCAAAATACACATACACAAAAAATAAAATTTAAAAGACTTAAAAACAAACTTGGTTTTAAAAGCTAAGTTGAATGAGGGCAGATAAACATAATTAATGATTTATAGGTTCTCAGAAGTTCTGACAGTGAGTTGCTAGCTATAGAACCAGGCTTCAAAACATGTTCACGCATTCATACCTGAAACAAGACTGCAAGTCAAGAAAGGGCCTCTAGAGCCTGGCATGGTGGCATTCACGTATAATCCCAGCACTCAGGGAGGCAGACACAGGTGGATCGCTTTTGAATTTGAGGCCAGCCTGTTCTATAAGTGAGTCCAGGATAGCCAAAGCTACACAAAGAAACCCTGTCTGGAAAAAACAAGAAAAAAAGAGAAAAGAATACAAAGAAAAAGAGATCCTCTAATTAAAAAAATATTTTCATGCTGGGCGTGGTGGCACCACACCTTTAATGCCAGCACTTGGGAGGTAGAGGCAGGCAGATTGCTGGGAGTTTGAGGACAGCCTGGTCTAGAGTCCAGGACAGCCAAAGCTAACACAGAGAAACTCTGTCTGGGAAAACCAAACCCAAACCCAAACCAAACAAACAAACAAACCCAAAACCCAACAACAACAACAAAAACAAAACAAAACAACAACAACAAAACTTTTTATAATACACACTCCTTCCCTGATTTCCAACAAACCATAAGAACTTAATGCATCTTCCAAGACTGGTCTTTTCAGACAGTGTCTAAGTCTTACATCCTCTTGTATCTTAAGTAGTATGAGTCTATCCAGGCTCTATCATACTACAGCAGTAAATGATTCCAAAATCATGGTGCCTTTGAGTACAAATATTACTTTCTCATATTACTTTTGTCTGTTACAGACTGGCTTCAGCCCTACTCCAATATACCATGTCCAAACCTTAGCCAAGGCATGATGGTCGCAAACAGTGGGCAAGGGCTAATGCAGAACCATGGGCTAGAAAACATGGACTTGAACATGGTCACAAGCATGACAAGAATAAGGGCAATCTGTGTTGTCTACAGGTATACCACATTTGGCAGTGCCTGCCACATTTTATGGCTTCACTAAATTTATACTGGATGAGTGATCAGTGATGAGAGGAGATTGAGACCTAGAATCAAACAAACGATGATAATGTGCTATAATTACCAAAGGCTGACCTAATAGAAAGTATTTTTTTTCTCTTCTGATTTATTAAGATTAAAAAAGCAAACCAGCAAGTGATAAGCACCATGGACAATGTACTGATTTACAGTCAGTTGATATCTTCAGATAGTCAATTGGTGGGCTTGATAAAGATAAATATGGATACACTTTTATAACACTGATCTATAAAATATCCTACACTTTCAAAAGATTAACTAGAAAGTAAAATAAAGATTAGATTAAAGCAGCTCACATGACAGAGGTAACGTTTTAGCTGACCATAAGCTCAACATGATCAAAGAGTAATACTGCTGCCAAAAAATGTAACGCGAATTTCAAGCTGCATTCATACAAGTACTAGAGCCAGATAATAGCTTTATTGTATTCTTTGATAAGTCATACAACATCTAAAGTAGTCAGTTCAGTTTTGGCCTCTGTATTTTAAGAAGTACAGTGACAAAAAGACTTTGTCAAGAGTCAAGAAATGTGGATGGGGCAAAGTCTGTAAACTTATGTCATGTCCATGTGGCTTGAAAATTAGATGAGAGAGAGAGAGAGAGAGAGAGAGAGAGAGAGAGAGAGAGAGAGAG
>OU015748.1:78747086-78812592 GCA_907169655.1 Acomys percivali | reverse complement strand
ACAGACAGACAGACAGACAGACAGACAGACAGACAGACAGACAGACACAGACACAGACACAGAGACAGGGACGGAGGGAAGACGCAAGTATATTAATCATTTTCAAATACTCTTAAAATTTATATAAGGATAAGTTTCAAACACAAAGTCCCTGTTTGTTAAGGACCAGCAAGGAAAGTTAGAGGGTAATCAGTTATTAATAAGAAGCAACAATTAACATTCAGAAACATAAAAACAAGGAAGGTAGATGAAGGCACAGGACTGCTACTGAGGAGACTAACCCCAGGTTGGGTCCTATAAACCCAAGTCACTTTCCTATGTAACCAAACACCTGGGCCACCGCAAAATTTCAACAGTATGGGTCTTTTCCAATTAATCTCAAACAAGAACAGCAGCAGCAAGGAACAAGAACTGGGCTAAGAGGTATCCACAAAACTGTCTGGCCTTAAAACAGGCAGAGGCATGCTGTCAACAGGAAATGATGATTTAAGGCTAGATAATATTAAATATAAATCCAGTGTCTTGGATTTTACAGAGGAAATGGGTTTAGCAAAAACCCAATGTATTCTAGAAGTGTTTTCCCCTTAGTATGCTTTAATGTCTATCAATGACAGAAAACATTCAAAATAGCCACTGGGAAAAGGATGCAGACAGTAAAAGTGTATTCAAACTATGAGACAATATTAATGTAGTGACCAATTTGCTAAGCATTAAAATTTCTTGTGATAAACTATTACACATAATGCCAATGTCATTAAAAAGTTATCACATGCTGATGTTTTTGTCTTTACTTTTGTATACCAGCTCATTTTCAACATATTCAGTAGCATACACACACAAAAATTGCTAAACACTATCTTTAGTTTGTATCCAAACTGTAAGTATTTATCAAGATATCATAGAATGCAGTTGATAGATTATTAAAGCCCTATCTGTCTGCACTTAATTTTTTCCCCAAAACTCAAGTTTACTCACTTGTAAAACCTGTATTTTTTCCTGAAATAAAACTCCTAGCCAAAACAAAAAGGAAAATACCTTATCTACTTACCCTCTAGTGAGTAATATGAACGTTTAGGACTTAACACAGTACACATTCAGACTTGTTTAAGAACCTGTCACTGCAAAATCCCAGAACTGAGAAGTGGACACAAATTCCCACCCCTAACCATGTATTTGTAATCAATAGCTGCTGGGAAAGGGAATATCAGGGTGTTGTCGCACCCCTCCCCGCCCCAAGAAGTGCCATTGGGTAGGTCAATCATACAGTCATGACCAGTAGTTGACCAAAACAAAACAGGCTCTGTCGTTTGTTTTTTTATTTGTGTACATTTTTGTTTTGTTATGCTTTCTCGTTGATTTTCTTTCAGTCTTTGTTTTGTTTTGGGGGGCTTTTTTGGCAAATAAGAAAGAAAAAACCATGAAAAGATTGGTAGGGAGGTGGTAGGATCTAGGAGAGGTTGGAGGAGGCGAATATGATCAAAATACATTGTATGAAAAAACTTGATTAACAAAACAACTTGTCACCAGATTCTTAGGCTTACTATTTTCCTTCATCTTTTCTGTGGGTTCTATGAAGAACTATACAGGTCAGGATGCAGAAATCAAGACAACATAGTTTCAAATCTCCCATACCAATCCACCTAACAGGAATAGTCTATAGTCCACTAAAGAGGGGAGAAATGAGTCAGTGAAGAGCTATGCTTTGGATACGCTAAAACAGGGGCCTGTTTAAAGACAGGGTAACAAAAGCAGTACATCCCCTCCACACATACATCTTATTTTCAAAAAATATGTCCCAGGACTGAGTGGATTATCTGCACAAAAAATACTTAATCTTAGATACACTATGTTATTCTCTATGCATACATACTGATGATAATGTTTAATTTATATAGATTAGGGACAGTAAAGATTTTGTTTTACCTTTTTTAAAGATTTGAAATATTTTTATTATAATTTATTCATATTACATCCTGGTTGTTATGCCCTCGCTCTTATCTTCCAGCTCTCCTCTCCCTCTTCTGCCCTATCTCCCTCCCCTAGACCTCTGATGGGGAGGCCTCCTCCGCACCATTGATCAGTCTATCAGGGACAGTAAAGAGTAATGGTAAAACTAATAGGATACATTAATAGCAACACTGTAATAGAATTTATGTGACAGTAGTCTCTCATAAACCTTTTTGTATTGCGCTATTCTCATCTTGTGATATGAGATCACACAATGACTATATAACAATATGGAGTAAGTGATAGCGCCTGGCTAAACGTACTGCAATACTGGACAGGTGATTAGACAGCCCACGCTGCAGTAGGTAGCACATACAACACAGATACATTGGCCTGATAAAAAGATGATTCACACCCTGTTTGGGACAGTGTAAGACTTTATCCTGCTATAGAATGGCATGTAACTTAAAACTTATGAATTGTCTATTTCAGGAATTTTCAATTTAATATTTTCAGACTGTAGCTGACTGTGAAAAACTGACTGAGCAAAGTAAAACCTAAGATTGAGAACTACTTTAAGATGAGAACTTGTATGGAACATTCTATATGCCATGCAGTCTTCTAAGTGCTTAACATGCATTAATTCATACACAGTCTTCACAAATGAAGTTAATACCTCTATCTTCATTTTACAACTGAGAAAAAGAAAGCAAGAATGATCAAGTAACTTGTCATATAGCTTAGTTAATGACAAGCAGGGGTTAATTTGAACTTAGATGGATAGCTCCAGGCCCCCTTTTAACCTTTTTGAGTGTGCATATTATATTATTCCTGGACACTTGAATTCCCTTTTGAGCCTAGTTAGCTTAATCACTTATGAAGAACTATTTCACAGGCAGCCAAAATGGTATAGTATTATTTAAGTGCTTTCACAATCAAATTGTAGGATAAGATGACTGAGCTAGGACATCTCAGAAACCTCTAGTACCTAATCAAATGTATGTTTTCTAAATAATGTATCTCTCAGCCTTAGTATTCTTTGTAAGTGCAACTAAGTGCCATTCTGTATGTTTAGCATAATGGCGACACTTGCTTTGCACAGGCACAATGTGTAGAATGTTTTATTCACATGAGTATACATTAAAGCAGTTCCGCTACCTCTCAAATTCTGAATACAATCATTTGGTAGGTATCTGAACACTGACTGAACGCCAAGTAGTATGGAGACAAGGTAAGCTAATGGTCTCTGCTCTTAAGAGCACATAGTTATAAAATAACGTAAAAAGTATTTTTCTGGAGAGCTGACCAAAGCTCTAAAGGAACAAAAAACAGTCTGGCTAACTGTGAATGGTGGAAATTTGATGTGCAAAGGCAGAGGTGTCTTTTCCAGTCAGAAAGCAGAAAACAATTTATATAGGTCTAGAATTCAGAGTTTATATGGAAAGGAAATAAGAGTCACTGAGAGATGAAGAATGAAACAGGAGCTGGATAGCAAAAGTCTTATTAGCAGTGAAAACAGTAGTAATAAATAAAACTACATTTATTAATGACATGTAGCAGGAGAGTGGTTAAGATCAAACTTGGGAACAATAATGGTTATCACTTCTAAAAAGCAAAACCCAGCTTTCAAATAAAATCTCATGTAAACTTCCATATTTAAAACTAATCACAACAGAAGTGCACTGGTTAGACTGAAGAATGCATTACAGAGCAAATGTAAAAGCCAATTTTAGAAGATGGGTGTGGAAGGGTGGTGTGTGCATGTGTGCGCGCGCGCACACACACACACACACACACACACACAGACACACACACACACACACACAGACACACCCCTAGATCTCTTCATTTCATGGCTCTCATGAAGTCTAACTTCTCAGGTGTCAAGATTCATTACAGTAGCTTCTCATTAATTACAGAACTAGGCATATACAGAACATGCACTACTTTATCTTTAAGATTAATGACAAAAGTTGATAATATACAAAAATAAAATAAAGATTAGTCTCAAATTTTTATTAGTACTTTTTTTCAGATTTCTGTAAATTAAGTGATGACAGTTTCTAACTTCAAAATGAGAGTTCATAGCTGGGCAAACACTGGTGTTTTTACAGCCACAAAGCTGCTACAGTGCTGGAGGACATCGAATATAACTTGTGTTGGTTTTCCCCCAAAATTAGTCAACCTGAATTTTTTTAAACAATGATTTTATTTCTAAATGCTAAAACGTTTACTCTTCCACTTTATAAAGTTTGTAATTCTAAATGTGATCAGTAAAAAACAACTGTCAATCATTGACATGAAAAAAATGTTTCTTATCATTCTTACACCCCACCCCCATGTTCCATTAGTAACATTTAAAACTGACTGAAGATAATCTAACAACTCACCATTATTTACTCAACAGTAAGGAAAGCTCTAGGTTACAGTCCTAGAGAAAAAAATATACTGATTCATTTAATGTTTTATATCAGAACAGTTATATTCATTGGGACAATCTAATATAGTCCAATGTAGTCTCCTCCCTTGACCTCCCACATTTCTAGAACTAACATTTGTGAGAGACATAGGCACATAGTCCAAGATTTTTTTTAAAAAGGATCACCTACTTTATAGATAGGCTAAAACCAAACATTAAGAAACAATGTTTAACATATACTAAGAATTACAGAACAAACCTACAGTTAATATTTTTTCCTCTAGAAATAGATAAAGCACTTACAAAACAATATCCACCTTAGACTACTGACTCATGTGTTAAAAGTTCTTTTGGAGTATGTGACCAATAGCTATCAACAGCTATTGAAAGGAGACATAAATCTTCCATTATATATTACATGATATAATCTCTAAACTGTTACATTTTTGCAGATTATAAAGAAACTACAAAATTCTGTAGTATATTGACACACAAGTTTTATTAGACACTTTATGATTAGGAAGTCTAGCAAGTATTATTTAAATATCTGAGTTTACGGATCTAACACACATACCCTTAATCAGAAGCAATATAAATGTTATCACAAGAAAAATATTTTAGCATTGACTAGACCATTTTTAGGTACACCCCAGACTCCCTAATGTGCAAAAAATAGAAAATAATTCCATTATAAAGATAATTTTCTATATAATAATAAAAAAAGTAAATGTTTCAATGAATTAGCCATTTTAGGCTACTCTTTTCAACTTCAAATATAAAAGTCTACAGACTAACAATCATTAAGAACAAAATAACTTGTTCTTTTAGAGAAGTTTCTGTTTATGAAATCAAACTAAAAGCATATTTTAAAAGTAGTTCCATAGAACCAGAACACAAAAAGCCCTCCTATGTAAAATAAAAGCAAAGCGATACCATCTTCACATCCTAATCTAAATATTCAATTAGGTTTCAGAGAAAAGCTTCTGTACCTTTAAGCTGAAATTTTGGGGGGTTCTTTTGAAAACTATTCCATAGAGAAAATTCATCTGAATATAAATTTGTATGTTCCCCTAATTTGGATAACTTGCAATAACTTTTCAATTTAAAATATTTTCTGAATAAACTATATTAATTCTTAAAATCAAAACCATCTTCTGGAGGGAATGGCTGGGAAAAAGTAAAAAAGACAGCTGCTTTTTCAAATGAACTTTCTGTTATTATAGACGTGATGACCTGATGAGTAGAGGTTGGAAACATAAACATCTAATAGTGAAAGAACAATTTATACAATTGTTCATGACAATACCTGATTTATATAGATTATTAAGAAACTAAAAAGTTCCATACAGTAGATTGACCACACAGGTTTGTATGAAACATTTTATGCTTAGGACGTCTAGTGTTATTCAACTATTTGAGTTTACATATGAGTTGTTTTGAACCTGTGATTTCACTTACCAGAAATCATCACTGGGAAACTGAAAAAGTATTTGACATTCGAAAAGTGACAGTGAATTAAATGATTTAATTGAGAATATAAATCAGTCTTAATTTCCAATTAAAATTTCTAATCATTCCTGCTAGTCTCATAAATCCTGGCACAAACATTTTAAAATGAATTAATATTTTTACTTTATTTGCCTGTATCTAAAACAAAACAAAAAATGTCACCAATCATAAATCCAATGTAGTATTTTTTACCTCATTATATCCTGAAATTAATTATCCTTTATGATAATCTACTAAGATTAAAAAAAAGAAAAAAGGAAAATATTTCTTTTAATACCATATATTCTTCAATCTTCATTTTAGTCATCTGTTCAACTAGAAATAAGGAATCAGTATTTATAAAAAAAAAATCAATAGTATATAATTCAAGCTGATCCTTCAGTCTTTATAATATTCAAATATACAAAAACAAATAAAGCTGTGCCCAGTATCCCGAAGTTGAACCCTGAATTCAAACACAGTGTTAAAATAATTTACTTTATGATAAACCTACAGAAACAAAATGCTAAGTACTCCGAGAATGCTTTTATTTTTAGCATGTGCCTATGCTTAGTTTTCCCTTCTAGTAAGAAGGGTGAGATCTTTAATCCCAGCTCTTCGGAGGCAGAGGCAGGAGCCAGTTCAGGACAGTCAAGGCTACACAGAGAAACCCTATCTAGAAAAACCAAAAATGAAAAATCAAAAACCAAAATTAAAATTAAAAAAAAAAAAAAAGATTGCAGGGTGAGGAAGGTCTCACACTCAGGTCAAGAATGCAGTGTAAAGACCAGCATTAGTTGTCTTCAGTGAAGTTTAGGGCTACTTCCTCCTCTTCCCAACAGGAACTCGGAGCTAACCTGTTAGTCAAAGTCTAGTCAGATTAGTTCTTGTTAAACATTTTTACATAACCAAAGCAAAATGATATCAGAACTAAAGTTACCACACTACTGCACCAGCTTCTTGTGATTCCAAATCAATTGAAGACACTAATATAAAGGGGGGGAAAAAAAAAGAAGGAAAAAAAAAAACCTCACTCTCTCAAAACTTAAAAACGGCTTATGAAATCCAGCCTCTAATTCTGAAGAACGTGCACCCAGGGAGAATTTCAAGGTTACAATTTTTACTGTGTGTGCGCACCTAGACCAAATCTATTTATTTTGCTTTTGCTGATGTCTGGGTATAACCACTTGTTGGCCCCTGCTGCAAGACCAACAGTTAGTAGAGTCTGACAACAAGGTGCCTCTGAGACAATAGTAACTAAACCACCTATGGTGGGGTTCTTGTCAAACCCATGGTAAAACTTGACTCAATGGTGAAAATTTTTAACTAGATTGCAATGCACTCCTTAAATGGTACAGCATAAATCAGATGACCAATTAATTAATGCACAAAAATATGGGACAATGAATTGAACTTGATAAAGGTAACCTGGGACAGCCAGACTCAAGGAAACATTCAGAAAGCTCCTACAGATACCCAAAGTCTATGACTAAATTATTCATCAAACAAATTTCATAAGTCAAATCACATTTACTAATACTATTCAAACAGATATCAAGGTACCCTATTCTGTAAAATTCTCATGAAACTAAACACTACTTAACTTGTTTTGAAACCTTAAACTTTAAAATATCAAATTTCTTAAAGTGGAGGACAGCTGCTTCCCTAATCTCCCCTACCCTCCCCAAACCCACCTCATTCCAGCATTACTACTTTTCTCCCTGTTTCCCCTCAAGCAAGCTCTAAAGATGGTAGTCAACAACCAACTGTTCCAGTGTAATAGAATATGCAAGCAATGATAGCAACTTTGAAAAATAATTAAGTGATTTTAAAGTATAAACCAGATATTCACTTCATAACCAAGTCAGTGAATCACTTTACTTTTGGCATGGTTCACAAAAAAACACTCAATAAAATGATTTTTTAAAATGGAGACATGAATATCTCAAGTTACTTCCCCATGGGTCCTATCACGTGGAGTAAAATGTCCAAGAGTTGTTTAATTCCACAAACACATGACCTCTGTGATGTCAGCAAGGTCAACAAGCCTACACAAGGGGTGTTATTTGAGTAAGTGCTGATTTGCACACACCGACAGCTCCCTTCAAGAAAATGCAGAAAACAAACAAACAAAAGTATTTGTGTATTACAGGAACTATTTTGGGGTTGCCACCAACTACAAGGTCATGCGTAAGTCCCTGCTAGTAATGGCCAGTGGACGCAAGATGAGGAACAGGTACAAAAGTAACTGCTGAGGGAATAAGGAACAAGATTTCCAACTCCTCTTCCCTTCTTTCTCACTGAGACACTTCAGGGCTGGGCTCCATGTCACAGGGACTCAATTTCAGAATGAGCGTTCTCTGTTGAGTGAATTGTTTTCAGAGTGACAAATAATCAAATATCCAGAATTAAAAGGGAAAGCACTCATGCATCAGAAACGCTCAGGGTGACAATCAAACTTGCATTTCCTAAGACTTCTAGCTGACATCCAGTTTACAGAAGGGTGTCCTTTGGGCTGTTCCTCCCCTATCACCCACTACGCCTTTCACAAACCCAGGAGTCTTCTTGAATTAGATTTAAATTTTACAACACACCTGGCACCTGTTTGGACTGGCTTCTACTGTGGGGAAGAGGGAACTCGATCGGTGTGAACACACTACACTGGAAATTTCCAAATAAAGACACGGCAGGTCCAAGCGGTGCCTGGTAATCTCAAAGTGATTTCGTGGAGAGCAGTTCACGGTAGACAATTCACTTTAATGTCTGATAAGGAGGCAGGATCCAGGCGCACATAATGATCCTGCTAACAACAAAAAAAAAAAGCTCCGGGCTGGAACAGTCTCTGGAGTTCCTCTGAGGGAAGCTGCACACTGGTGGGTGGCACTGGGTCAACGTGATTACTTAACCTTGCCAGCCAAAACTAAACTCCGCTCCAGCACCAAAGCTCCTAACAAACTCCTGGTGCTGGGACGCGTATCAAGTGCTTCGGTGCCCTTTCTATTTTCCTCCCGTGAACGTGTTTGCCTGACACCTGAAACTTCACACAGACGCTAACCGTGTTTCGGGGGCTTTTGCGTTTATTTTTAAAGTGCAACCGGCACGAATCAGTTGTCGGCGAGCGAGAGTGAGAGATTAACCTATTTCCTGCACGCACAGGAAAAGAACTCATGTCAATTCAAGCAGTTCCCTCTCTTCCAAGTAACTTTTTTGGTAACCATTCGGTCCTAAAATAACCATAAGCAACAAACAGAGGACTGGCATGGCAACGACCAGCAGGCATGCTGGGTCACCACAGGCGGGGTCCGTGGGTCTCCGTCCCGACCCAGCCGGGAGCTGCTGCCCCCCTCAGCACCCGCGCGTCCCGGCTCCGCGCGACTTTGGCGGGGAAATGCACTTAGCCGGCCCGGAGGGGCGGGCGCATCGGCGCGGGGCCAGAGTTTCCGAAGTGTCCGGAACCCTTCCCGTGGCCTCGGCGACTGCGGGCTGTGGCCGCTCGGGGGGCCCACCTGCCCCAGGGCCGCGGGGCCGAGCCGCAGCGGAGCCCGAGGGGCGGCGCCGCCCCCCCGCCGGCCGAGCGTCTGTCAGCCGCGCCGCCGAGGCCGCGCCTCGCCCCGCACGCGCCCACTGCCCGCCGCACTCACCTGGCCGCTCCCGCCGACGGGCCGCGCGAGGCCGGAGACGCGCGAGGAGAGGCCGCCGCCCGTCGCCCGCCCGTCTGCTCGCAGAGTCCACCTCCCGCTCGCGCGCGCCCCGCGCCTGTCGCGCGCCCCGGACGGCCGGGGGGGGGGGGGGGAAGAGCGGGTCGCGGGCACGCGCGGGCGAGGGGCGCGGGCGACGGCGGCGGCCGGCAGGGAAGCCGGCTGGGCCGCGTCCGTCATGGCGCGCGGCGCGGCGGCCGCTCGCCGCGTTCTCTCCGTTCGCTCGCCTTTAGTTTGACCTTTCCCTCCAGTGTGTCTGAGGAGAGCGGCCGTGCGCGCGCGTGTGCATGCCTCTAGGTGTACGCGCGCGCGCGTGTGTGTGGGAAGGGGCCGGGTTCGTTCCCCGACGCCTGACGTCACTGCCATGGCAACGGCGGCCTCCACCCCTCTCCTCCCGCTTCCTGTACCCGCCCCCCTCGGCACGTTAGGAGGCGGGGGCTCACGTGCTCACTGAAGGCGCGTGCGCACGCACCCGCAACGCGCAGCGCTGGGCGGTAACGGGGCGGCCTGGAAACTCCTCCTTCTCCTCGCGGTCCCCCAGAATTGGGCCAATCCGGAGAGGAGGAGTTAAGGGGCGGGCGCACTTGGTTGCTAGGCTGCGTGAAAAATATCCTGAGGTAGGGCAAAAACTCTCCCGCGGTCACTGAGCTTGCCTGGGGAAAGGGGCGTGTGAGCCCGAGTTGTGCGAAGGGGAGGAGGAGGTTAGAGTTGTAAAGGAGAGGCTGGGCGTCGGTCCACCTTAGGACAGCTCAGTGGGTGTCGACCTGGGACCTCATGGCTGCCTTAGAACCGTCTGCTTCTGCGCATCTCCCTGTGTGACCGTTGGCATGCAAGTCAAACACTCTGAACTGAATGTCCCGGCTAAAATAGGATACTAGGAAAATATGTCATACGATGCTCATTAGGACTAAAAGAGAGAACTTGCGAAATGGCTCACCTGGTTCGTGGTAAACATTAAACATCTAGCTGCTATTATGGAGTCCATAGCCTAAGAAATTTGCAAGTAGGGACAAGGGTCTCGTGGGATTTTGAGACAGTCTGTCTATGTAGCCCTCTCTGTCCTGGAACGCCCAAGGTAGACCAGGCTGGCCTAGAATTCAGAACCTTGCCTGGTAGGATTTAAAGCAAGTGTCACCTTCCCCGGAGCAACGCGGCACTCACAATAAGATATTAAATGATTTTGAAGGTCAATTACTGTCAGAGACTGCCTTCAGGTTCAAGGGTCTCTTGGCTTCTGGGTTGTTGTTTTGTTTGTTTGTTTTTCTTTCTACACAGGGTTTTTCTGTGTAGCCTTGGCTGTCCTAGGCTCACTTTGTAGATCAGGCTGGCCTCAAACTCACAGCGATCCACTTGCCTCTGCCTCCCAAGTGGTGGGATTAAAGTCCTGCGCCACCACAGCTGGTTTAAGGGGACACTTTTTAAAAAAGTTATTTACTATTATGTATACAGTGCTCTGCCTGCATGCACACCTGCAGGTCAGAAGAGGGCATCAGATTACATTATAGATGGTTGTGAGCCACCATGTGGTTGCTGAGAATTGAACTCAGAACCTCTGGAAGAGCAGTCAGTGCCCTTAACTACTAAGCCATCTCTCCAGTCCAATCTCTTTGCTTCTGAAGCCACCTATTAAGCAGAGGAGAAGGAAAAATTGCAGAGACCTCCCTCTCCCCTTAAAAATCGTCCCTGTGTCTGCGGGGTCACTTCTTAATCTCATGCCTTCCGTTCCTGCATAAGTGGACCCGTAAGAATTTCTGGGGAGGGAGGCAGTTCTGTTTCACCCACAAATTAACAGAATTGTCCTTTCCAACATTTCCTCAAGCTGTGTAAATTTGCTTTAAAGTAAATTTTTTAATTAAAAAAATTAAAGGTGCTCTTCAAATGTCTAGGTATATGAAAAAAAAGATAATTGAGTTAACCAACAATTTCTAGTGGCCAGGTGGTCATGAAGACATCCAATGACTAGATCTGGAAAATGTTGGTTCCTTGGAATGAAGATTCAGTCCCCAAACCTCTGATTGAAACCCTCTCAGTTACCCCTTAATCGCAGTCTGGCTCCCAGTGTCTCTTGGCTGTTGCTTGACTAATTCTACAGTTGCTGATTGTGTCTTATAAGCCTAAGCCTAACCCTGACATTGCTAGAGAAGTCCTCAGATGTGCTCTGCAGTGTTTCACTCTCTTCCAACGGCAATAGTATTTATGTGCCCTTTCCCAATTCCTGGAAGGTTGCTGGAATGCATCAGTCCCTTTTCCAGAGCTGCTGGCATACATACCTCTCTTCAGACACTGTTGCTCACAGACTTCATATTTTTACCACCTACAAAAAGGCTTCTCTGAACATCGATGTCCACTGTATACCCATGTTTTAAAACTTCGGCCATTCTCCTCCTTGCTTGGTCTGTAAAACTGTAAAGGAAGGAAATGTGTCCAGTTCATCTTGGCTATATCCTGATTCTTCCTCATACCATACACAGGACCACAAAAGCAGCTGCCTAGCAAATGGCTGGCTAGGCTAACCGCCTATAAAGTTCTTTGAAGCAGGGTTAACCCAGGGCATATGAGAAGTTAATGTGTCCAGTAAGTCTTGGATTCCTCTCAAAAGTAGCCCAAATTTCAAGCTTACCCCCCATGCAGTAGAATTACGTGCTGACATTAACAAGTTACTAGGTAGAATGAGAAATGTGGAGAGCAGTGAGGATTAGCTGCTTCTATAGACCTGGGATTTTCAGATACAGTTAAAGGCAAGACAGATAGAAGGAAAAATGCCCAAGGTCTGTCATTGGTGCTGCTACCTGGAAGAAGAGAATTTATGTGCAAGGAGAAATGCCCATATCAAGCAAAGTTTATTGATATTGGACTGTAGCAGCTGTCCCTGCATCTGATTTGGCACAGTTATCTGAAGTCCAATGGCATTTTATGTCTACTTGTGTTTACTATTGTGCTCCTTTGATGTACTGTTCAATCCTGTAAATAAATCCTCCCAAAACTGAGTCCTAATACTGCTCTTGGAACTGCCAAGCACATGGCAGCATAGCCTCAGAGTCATTCTCAGTTTGCCCCGTGTCCGTTCTGTCTTCTGCATCTAAGTCTTCCTTTCCTGTGGTAGAGGTCAACCATGAACTGAGCATCCCAACGAGTGCTCATTGTCATGGTTTAAACCATCTAACTTCTTTTAGACTCTTCCCAAACCTTCTAAATGGTGTTTGCTTTGCCTTAAGATTATCTAGTCCCAAGTCATGCTTATACATCAGACTCCAAAGATCCTTCTGAAAGGAGAAAGCAGGGTACCTCATCAGCTAGCTTAAAAGTCCTCAGGATTCCTACTCACTCATTGGTTGAGTTTCTTGTGTGGCTTGGGATGCAGTTTTCCTCAGCCATGTCCCCCTCCTTCTGCAAGGGTTGTTCTATGGATGCTGAGAGTGTTCAGCTTCTCCAATGAATCATGTTCTTTGTACAAACAGATCCACCTGCCTGGGATTCTTGGCTCTGGTTCCTCTACCAGGATTATCTTATCTGTGACTTTGAAGTTCATAAGAATTGCCCATGCTGTGTTCCTCTGGGATTACTTCCTTTTCTGTGTTGGAAATACCTCATATATATATTTTTTTTATTCTGAATGAGAATATGACATCCTAGAGATCTTGGGCCTTGACTCAACCTCATTCATGTAATGTATATACCTTTGGTACCATCTTACTACCTGGTACATAATAGATATTCCATAATTGTTTATTGAATAAGTTAATGCATTGAGCCTTGTACTTGTTGACAACCAGTAAGAGGGAATGTCAAACTGAGAAATCACCCCCATCAGATTGACATGTCTATGGGGGTGGTGCCACCCTTGGACAGATGGTCCTGGGTTGTATTAGAAAATAAATGGATCAAGCTATATAGGCAGTTTTCCTCCATGGTTCCTGGGTCTTGAGATTTTGCTCTGACTTCCCCCAGTGATGGACTATATCTGGAAGTGTAAGATGAAATAAGCCCTTTCCTCTTCCAGGTTGTTTGGTTGAATGTTTTATCACAGCAATCGAGATGCAAACAAGCCTTATGAAGGAGAAAAAAACAAACCCCGAAACCATTCAGTTCTTCACCAAGCTACATCTAGAATTATATGAGCAACCAGCAGATGATACATGAGTTAGAATTAAGAACTGTACAGCTGTATCGGGGGTAAGCATCTCTGTTGGTTAGCCCAGTCCCCAGTAACCTTCTGCATAGGCAATGCTTTCCTCATCTGCAGACAGGAACATCAATGAGATGGGGAAGTGGCAGGGCCATAGTCATGCTTGATTGTGGGAAAGGCAGGATTTGATTCTGGAAACTGCAAAGAGGCCATCATGTAAGATGCGTGTTGCTGCCTCACTGTGCTTCAATGGTCATCATGGTACTGATGGGCATTTTCTTATTTCCTCTTTTAGAGAAATTCCTGCTCTCCTTCTGCCAATGTGAAGAGAAGTGCTTGCATTATACACAGTGACTCTAGAAGTCAAGGTAGATGCTTTTGCTCTTTGGAATCACTTATCTGTAATTGGATTAAAATTACAGTTTTAAGACCATGTATGGAGTGAATATCTTTAATCCCAGCACTTGGCAGACAAAGGTAGGCAGATCTCTGTATTTGGGCTTTGCTACTTTGTGGATTATCCCCCCTTCTCCACCTCCCCCCGCAGACTTTTATCTCTCTGAGTTTGCTCTCATCACTAGATAGGAGAGAAAGAAGGACAGAGGAGGAAAGAGAGACAGAGATCCTTGACTCTAATTACTTTCTTCTTTGCTTGTAGCTGGTCTTTGCTACTTCGTGGATTCTTCTTTTTCCCACCCTTTATCCCTCCCCCCAGTTTCACCCCCTATCACTAAATAGGAGAGAAAGAAGGATAGAGGGGGAGAGAGAAGGAGAGGGAGAAGAGAGACTCAGATCTAAATTCTTTCTTTTTGTTTCTTCTACTAACAAACCATAACAAACCCCTATGAATGACCCAACAACCCTGCCTCTTGTGGCCCTAGCATTTATGCACCCTCTGAAAGTTCCCAGAATTCCAAATTTCACACAGTTGTAGAAGCTAACAGCAGCTGCCAGAGTCACAAGGCAAATCATAGTTAGCTGCTGCAGACAGTGTGTAGGAGCCCCATATCCCTAACCCTGGGATTAGTATGAAAACACATTCTTATAATATTTCTGTTGGTATGATTTTCTTTGAGACAGGGTTTCTTTGTAGACCTCACAGAGATCTGCCTGCCTTTGCCTCCCGGGGTGCTGAGATAACAGGTGCACACCACCATGCCCAGCATTTTTTCTGTGTGTGTGTGTGTGTGTGTGTTGTTTTGTTTTGTTTTGTTTTGTTTTTAACCCAAATCCCAGAATTGTTAACTACAGATTTCTATGAGTTTGAACACAGGCCGGGCTATGTAATGAGGCCCTCTCTTAATAAATAAAATTACAGTGTTAGAAAATAAAAGTTGAGCATATAAGGATCTGAAGAACCCAGCTAATTAAGCCCCCACCCCCACCCCTTGACTCTTTTCCTTTACCTCCTTTTATTTTTCCTTTTCCTCCTCTCAGTCCCCTCCTTTTTAAAGCCTCTTTCTCTTTTTATCACAGGCTATAAAAACATTTCTCAGTTCACAATATTGCTACTTAAGAGAGAGAGCTGACTTATATCTTGGTATTTAAAAGGCAGCTCTGGAAAAGTTGCATCTTAAAAGCTACTGTATGTATATTTACTTCATTAGGAAGAAAGGACATTCTGTTCCTGTTTGGAGGGGCTCTTGCTCCAAGATTGCTGAGAGGGCAGAGGAGTCCTCCTGGGCTGAGCAAAGATCTAAGCACAAGCCTGACTGGAGGGCACTCTCCCTGTGGAGAGTTCCTGCCACAACAGGAACCTGAGTGGTGAATGGGGAGACTGGAGACAGGGAGAAATGAGGGCCTGCATCTGCCTAGTTAGCCAGGCAGTTCATTCCATCTACTTGATGACCCATGCGAATCGGCTCCTCAGATCCCCTCTCCTTTAGATGGATGTAAATAAGGCACTGGTATGCATGGCAGAACACCAAAGCAGCTATTGCATTAACATATGAACAATATCCTCAGGGCTGTACTGTATTCCACCTTAATAACATATGTAGTAGGGCCATGCCTTTCCACTTTAGCAATTTCAGTGATGATAGGAATACTTGCAGGATACCCACTAATTGTCACCTTGCAAACTCCAAATGGATTTGATTACACAGACTGATATCTAAAGATGTGGGCCTATTTCAAGGTGCTTATTAGATTGATATCATTACCATCCATTTTTTATGCTGCAAAACAGCAGCTGGGCATCTGCTAAATTTAGATAAATCTCAAATAACAAATGTATTAAGCACTAGTTACACATCTTGGAAAAGCTACTTAACTGATCCCTTCAAACACTTTCCATCCTGTGACTTGTAATAATATGAAAGTGTTTTTGCAGGTCCTCTTTATTTCAGTGATATCTAGTAAACCCTAGGGGTGGCATTTGGTTCATCTGTTTCAAACAATCCAATCTAGAAAGGTGCACTAGTGAATATAAAGTTTTATTGTAATGCTATTTTTTCTACCTGTATCAAAAGAGATGTCAGAGAAGTAATTTGCCTTGCCTAGGGATGTCCTGGGAACACTGGAACAACAATCCTTATTGGATGAGTCTAGCAACCCATCATTCAGGGAAGAGGGGGCCATTAGGCATGAATCCCCAAGGATCCTTAGCATTGTGGGGGAAGCTGTTCTCCAACCAGAGTCCTTAGGTTTGGATTGTTATGCAAACAAGAAATTATTGAAAATGTGTGGACTTGTCACTGTTGTTATAATAGCAAGCTTTTCTATGTGAATTGATGGAAAAACAAATAACTGTATTTGCACCCCAAGTGTGTGAAGATGCTCATACAAGGGATGGTAAGTCACTTTGAAATACCTAATTAAGTTAGCTTCTGCCTCCTTATACACTGCTTAATACTCTTCCAAATCTTGTTGTATGTAAGGGTTACTTCTGAAAAATTATGGCAGTAAAAAGAAGCAGATATATGTTTTGCAAAAGACAGAGAGAGGGAGAGAGGGGGTTGCAGAGAGCAAGAGTGCAAGAGTGCACTCTGGAGAACCAATATACCATATATGTTAAGGTATATACACCTTCAGCATACATACACATACATGCACAGCCCAGATCAATGGGCTACTACTCCTGAGAAACTCACCATTTTTCACCGATATCATTATCAGCATCAATATATTCCCCGTCATTATTTTCTAACTCAAGCTCCACAAATGGCCTGAAATTTTGATCTTGTCCATTCATAGCAACTCAGGAAGAATAAATGACCTTCTCCAGGGAGCTGATGGGCTCCCTTTTATGAGTGGTCCACTTGTCTCTCTAATGTCTGTCTAGGACACTGGGGTGAGTTACATTGAGCACCTGTGTTTGCACGACTCTCTGGATCATCAGCGAACACAGAGGTGGCATTTCCTGATGTTTTCTGAGAGAAGCAGGGCATGATTGTTGTGAGTGCTCCCCTCTCCCTGGAAATGGGATGTAGGGTCCACCCTAGAGAGGACATAGCTGCTTTCTCTGTAGAGCCTTTGAATGGCTTTGTCATTGGAGCCAAGCGAGAGATAATAGCTATAATGTACTAAAGGACACAGAGCAATTTTGTTAAATGACAGTAACATCCATGCTTCCCAGGGAACTGTGGAAATTAGTCTTTATCAATGGACTTTAAGTCATAGGCTGCCATGTGCACCAAGGGCATCAAGTAAGGCCTTACTTATCCTAATTTAAATGGTTCCTTGAAAACCTTCCATAATTCCTTCATAAAAACCTTCATAATTGCAACCGGTGTCCTCAGCTGATAATTATTTATGAGTAACTACCATGAGTAAGGTACTTTACTAAGTGTTTTAAGCATGTCAGGTATTCAAACGTTATGATAGTGTTGTGAAGTAGGCTTAGGACCACACCCTAAAGACGGGGAAACAAAAATTCAGAGCATGTAAGCCACTTGCCGAGCGTCACCAGAGGAATGAGTCCTATCCATGTAAGAAGTATCTTTGTATTGTTTGACAAACAGAACCTGAGTTTGGGGGCATGTGAAAGACAGTTCCAAATTCAGGGACATTTTAAATAAGGTTTTCATTGGAGAATTGTAAATATACAAAAATAGAGACATATCTCCGTCAAGAAACTCCTACCAGGAATAATTTGGAATTAAAGGTCTTAGAACAATTCCTACCTCATTTTTGTTGGAGGAGAGCCAAGTCCTTAATCAGCATCTCACTAAAAGAGGAACCTGGGGCTAAATCTTATTTATAGAGGCAAAAGATTATTTTTATTTCAATCTCACATCTTAACTGTCTGGTTGAAAGTGCCAGTTAAGACAGAAGTGGCAAAGAACAAGATTTAGGCTGTTCACTGTTCATCCCTGCTACACACAGTCATACCAAGCAAGAGGCACCTTCACGCTGAATTGTAGTCTCCTCCCTTGCTGTCATCTGAAGCAAGGCTAGAGGTGTGCTCCATAGTGGGGGACAGGTACAGGCCAGCTTATGTTTAGTAAATAACTAATTTAGAATTGGACAGCGTAAACATATGTTGTGCTCTGTTCACACTGGCTCATCACAGCTGATCTCACATTTCTCGCCAGTTTTGTACTCGATCACATTGGCAGCTGGAGACTGAATGCAGTGGACACTGGTAATTGCTGTGTATCAGGACTGTTCTCCCCCAGAGAGGCAGTTATTACATGCTTACTAGCATACTGCTGCAGAGATTATAGTACTGTACCCAAAATATCTTCTCATCATCATTTGGGTGATTCCCCTCTGCTCCTCTCTGTGAGAGGCAGAAATGTTTCCTCTTGGTATTGGGAATAACTTTGGTCCCTGGAGCATAGATAGAAGTACACCTGTCATTTCCAAGTAGATCATGTTTGCCAGTTTTTTGTTACTACTGTGAAATAATTGAGGCAAACACGTTATAAGGGGAAAGGCTTATTTTGTGTATAGTACTTGAGATTTCAGCTAGGGATCAGGTGTCCCATAGCTCTGTGCCTCCTCCAAACACAGCATATGGAAGAGTGTGCAGTAGAACAAACCTATTCAGCATATGAATCAAAGAGCAAAAGAAGGTGGACACCATAGTCCAACAATGACCTGGGAACCTCCCATGAGGCCCTGCCTCCTATCTGTAGCTCCTCCCAGTAGCACTTCCCAGGGGTCCAGGGATATTGAGGATATTCAGCATCCAGATTATAGCACTGAAAAGTAAATGCCTGCATTCTCCTTTCCCTTTGCCACCACATAGCATACATAGATTAGTCTAGATCCTGTATGCTGCTTCAGTCAGAACCCTAAAATGAGGACAGTATGTTGGAAAAGGACAGCCATCTTGTAAACAATATGGATAGAAGCAAGGAGGAAGTCTCACTTGGAATAATTTTGGGCTTCTTATTGCAGCATTAGCTAGGCTAAACTGACTGAACCAACAACTGGGTCTTAACTGAAGTGCCACCATAGTTACCTAAATTGTACGGCATTGTTTCTTGAGGTTGAGAGGGACAAACAAAAAAGGTGGTATTGAAGAATTTTAAAAAATGTCAACTTCTATTATCAAGTAGCAAATCTCCTTGATAAAATTGTCCTCGGTGGTCACCGTAGAAACAAAGAACTACATGAACTTTTGCTTCTAGGTAAAAAATAATAAGGCAGAATATTATTTAAACACATCAGTTGCCACGGACTGTAGATAATGAATAATAGGAGGGAATTAAGCTTGGGGAAGAAGTACATGTTGTGGAGAGAGCAAAGAGAACAGAGGGCCTGGGAATTTGAGAACTACAGGATGTAACTGGTTTTGATTCCTAAACAATAAAAGGTAAATATGGGATGGCCCTTTAAGTGACATGAGCTGGTTAATATGTAGTCTCATAGCAAGGTCCAATAGAAGGTATGTCTTTATGTGTTTCTTTGCTCTCTATTGCTGGGATACGCTGCAAGAAGCACCACGACCCAAAGCAACTTTGCCTTAGGATTACAGCCCATGACTGAGGGAAGAAGCCGAGGCAGGAACTGAAATGGAGACCACAGAGGAGACCTGCCTCCTGGCTTGCTCCCAGGCTGACGTTCAGGTGTCTTTACTATACAGTCCATGGCCACCATCTTAGGACTGGTACCACCCACAGCAGGCTGGACCCTCCTGCACCAATTAGCAATCAAGAAAACGCCCCCCCACACATGCCCACAGGCCAGACAGAAGCAATCTTCAGCTGAGGTTCTCTCTTCCCAAGCAGTCCTAAGTTTATGTCAAGTTAACATAAACTAACCAGCAAACTTTCAGAATTAATCAGGGTGGCACCAATTGTTATTTGGATAAATTTGGCTTCAGAAAAATGTTGCTCTGCATCCGGCAGGAGCCTGGGCTTTGTCGAGTTTTCTCCCAGGAAGCTCGGGCCCTATGGAGCATGAAACCGGAAGTGCACTTTCTGGGCTGAAAGAGGTGAAGCACAGAGTCAAAGGAGCGCAGGGCTCTGAAACCCAAGCCAGGTGGCAACAAGGGCCCCACCTGACATGGACAAGTCAGTGGCTGCCTCGTGAGCGGCCAGTAAAGGAGGTTGGCTTGCAGCTCCGAACACCAACAGAGAGAGGCAGACTGGGAACCCGGGAGCCCTGTTTTGCCTGGGCGGACAAAATGGCTGCTTTGAAAACAGCTAGCTGCTTGTTCCTGCAGGTGGTGGGTGGAGCAGGGGAGGAAGATGTGTGGCAGTGATCTGCACTGACACACCCGTGTATGTTGGAAGCTTGCAGAGGCCAGCAGCACATGGCTGACTGACAGGCAGCCAAGCCCTGGGGGGGTCCAGCGATAAATTCTTTGGGGAGAAGGGAAGCTCTTCCTTCCCCTGAATAAATGATGAAATGAGATGATCCAAAGATCATCATGAAACAGATGGTGCTGACCCCTTTATTTCATAAGAAAAGGGCACTTATTGTAAGACCTGGAGGCTAGGTCCTACTTCTCACCTAGGTCCCACTTCCCGGAGCCCAATGAGACATGAGAGTCCAGTCTTATGCAAAGAGCAAGGGATGCTTTATTGATCCATCACAACGGGGTCTACCAAACTCTATTGAACTGGAGACCTCGAATAAGCAAAGCCTGGGTCTTTTATGCCCTTATAGAAGCAGAGATGGTTAAGTAGAGTTGTTGGACCATGATTGGTTCTTAAGAATGCTCTTTACAATGATTGGTTACTAGTTGTTTTATCCCTGAGCTCAGCTTGGGACATCACGTGCTGTCAGGTGCTTGGGACAGGTATGAGGGTGTGGTTTTTCTCACAAAGTATAGAACGGCCCTGAGGCTATCTCGGAAGGTACCGAGTGGGCAGGGTTGAAAAATAACTTTTCTATCTTTTCATTATAACCATTGGGCAGTGGGAGAGGTTTTGAGGGGGAATGTGTTTGTTTTGCTTGGGTTAAAGGTGCTAGCGCTACTTGATTTACATACAGTAACTCAGTCATACCTTAACGGGAAAGCAGTACTTAACTATCCTGTGGGTGGGAGAAGAATTCTAGGTACCATTAAAAGGCATTGGTTGAAAGCCAAGACACCAAGACATCTCATTAGCATAGGGTAGGTATTTTCAGGAATGCCCAGGTACTTGCTGAATGGGTTTCTTATCAGGAAAGAGCTTGGAATCTCCCTGAGGGATATGTGACACTCCTTAGAAGACCTGGGGTTCCCAGATCAGGCAGAGAGGGAACCCTGCTGAGAAAGGGAGTCTGTCATTTTATACCAAGCTCAGAGGCTATCTGGAAATGCCAGACTTTGACCTTCATAGAAGGGTCCCACAGAAAAAGAATATAATCGCATTTCTCTTGCTGAATCACATAACTTCAAATTACCAGCGACCAATGCTAGAGAGTTACAAGAATTACAAGACAGCTGTTGGCCTATGAAGCTCTTTGGAATCAAATGGATAATAACGTAAGAAAGTTAAATTGCTAAATAAGTTAATAGTTGACACTAAAATAGATGAGGACTGATGAAATGGTTTTTAGAGTCCCAGATTCCTGCTGGAACACAGGTATCCATGGCATGTTGTGATCTTCAGCTTAGGGAGCCATAACCACTACTCTCATCCACTGGTCTCAGTGCGGCAGGGCTGCTCCAGTAGGCCCTCCCTGGAGGATGTGGTGAGCCCTCCCTGGGTGCACCATGCAGCTTTCTGATGCGGCTGGCCCTCCTTCAGTCTAGGACTGTCTCTTTGTCTCTGCAGTACTCCCAGTGGGGAGGGTGGGGAAACAAAGCTACAAACACAGGCAGGAAAGTGCTACTATAAGTCTTCTGAGTTTAGGCTCTGGGATACTGCTTTGATTTAAATTTGAAATGTCCCCCATAAGCTCACATGTTAGTATACTTGATATCCTGCGGTGTTATGTGGGGAGGCTGTGAAAACTTTGGGACATGGGGTTTGGCTCACAGAAGTAGATTACAAGGAGTGGACCATTGATGTTTACCCACCTTGGGTTTTAGTGTAAAATTTTCTTTCCTTATCTACCAACACATGAGAAATAACAACCACAAGCTAATAGAGCAAACTGTTCTACCATGGCTTCCTCAATGTGATGGACCATATTGTCTGCTAGTGTGTGCTGAAATAGACCTCTCCTCACTTACAGTGGTTTCTGTCAGGTCTTTGGTTGAAATAATGATGTAAATAACTCACAGGGATACTATGGCCCTGATTCATCTGACACTGACATTTGGTCACATGATAGTACAGCCATCTATCTGTCCTATAGGTTGTGTCATGGTGTCCTGTGGGTGTTCCCAGGGTAAACTCATTCACCAGCAGAGAGAACTAGAGGCCATGCTGACATTGGGAGAAGGATCTGGGAACCATGCTCTGTTTGCTCCCTCACATTCTTTGTGTTCTTCTGTTAGAGATGGTTGATGTTAATTGTGCCTCAGCTTCCCATCTTCCCCCAAACAGTGAACACCTTGCATGCCATGAATGTATTTTGACTCATCTATATCCCCAGAACCTGAGACATGAGTAGTCAATAAATACCCAAAAAATGCTTTCTTGAATATGTAGAGATTTAAGAAAATGAAAAGAAAGTTAGAAAAAGAGGACAAGTAGACAAAACCCCCCAAATATATAATGTATATTATATATGCTATATAATATATAATGAACATATAAATATTTATTTCATACATTCTATGACTCTAGAAAACCTTGACTAATACACTAAGCCAAAAAACCCCCTCAAATAACAACAAACTTTCACAGGTGTGTCCTCCATTTCTGGATTGTAGGTTCATTCCAGATGTAGTCAATTTGATAACCAAAGATAGCCATTATACCTCAGACAAAGCTCTCAGGAAACTCATAAAGAAGAAGGTATGTGTCCTAGATGACTTTAAATCCAGTCAAGTTGATACTGAAAATTAACAAGGGAAGACAATCAGGTGTCTGCCCTGATGCCTCTACTGAGATTGCTGACTCCAGCTTGGCCTGAGGTTGCTGCACCTTTTATCCCATTGCCTGTGAGACAAACTTCCCTTTTCTCTCTTGGCTTGCCTGTAATAGTTTGACCTAGGATTTTAATCACCTATAACCAAAAACAGTTTTTGGAATAAACTGCCTATCAGGGTTATTGTCAAGGTAAATTGAGATGTGCACATGAAGTGCTTGTTGGTACATCCTCAAAGGGGTCATTTGCCTTAACTGATAAAGTAAATCTGGATACACGGATATACATTGCAGGATGTGGCACACTTGTGGAGAAGAGTTCCTTGTTTTGCCTGAACAAGAATCAGAGCTTCAAGACCACTTGAACTCCATTATAGAATGGAGCCAGGGGCTGAGGACAATAGAATTCAGAAGGAGCTGATGCCTCTGGTCACATTTCTGACCATCTCTGTGTGGTCATGTGGTCCCCTGCATCTCTTTTCTCCAGCGGTAACAAAGGCAATTGATTTCCTTAACCTGATGAACATCAGTTTCTTCAGAAAGTATTTCTGAGCAGAATGGGGGAGTGTGCTGGGTAGTTTTATGTCAACTTGACACTAGTAGGAAAACTCAGTTGAGAAACTGCATCCATAAGATCTGGCAATAGGGCATTTTCTTTATTACTGATTGATGGGGGGGGGCCCAGCCCCTTGTGGGTGGTGCCATTTCTAGGATGGTGGTCCTAGGCTTTCTAAGAAGGGAGGCTGAGCAAGCTAGTAAACAGCACCCCTCCATTGTCTATGCATCAGCTTCTGCCTCCAGGTTCCTGCCCTGCTTGAGTTCCTGCCCTCCCTGCATTTGATAATGAATGTTATGTGGAACCGTGAATGAATGAATCCTTTCTTCCCAAGTTGCTTTTTTTTGGTTGTGGTGCTTCATCACAGCAATAGTAATCCTAACTAAGAGAGGCAGCATGAGAGGACATCATCCAGTAGGGCAGTGGAGGGTCAGTCATTGAACTATCTGGATTCAGATGTTGCTCCTACCTTTAGCTAGCTGTGTGATTGTGGGAGTCTTACTTCGCTTGGCACTGCTTCTGTTTCTGTGTCTGAGCTCAGAGTGGCCGCTGTGTGGTGCCTGACACTCAGTAAGCCTCTGCACCATCTGCCCATTGATGTCCAAAAATCCTAATCCACAGTCGGCTCTGAACTGGATTCTCAATTCTCCTTTTTTTGTCCTTGAATATGTTTCTCTTTATTACACTGAGTTCTTTTCCTCTTTTTCCTTTCCCAGGCTTCTCTCCACCCATTTCTTTAGCTAGCTATAATTAACAATGGCCCATAGCTTTATGTTTCTATGCTTTAAAATATGTAATTTTATATTTCTTCCTTCTAATTTAAGAAGTCAAAGAGTAGGACAGTTTGTATTTCCTTCAATAAAGGACGTTTTCATTTGCTTTTTTTTTTATATGCTCCCATTAAATTTCATCTGCTTGGCTCTCATCCAGTGTTCCACACTGTCAAAATCATTTTCAATCTTGACACTGTCAGTTACTGGCTTTACTTTCTTCTCTGGCTTCATCTCATCTGCCCTTTAAGCCTTCACCAAGAGCTCGTCAGAGCCTACACTTTGGGAGGGTTCTATCAGTTATCATCAGGTTAGATGTGCGTGCTGGAAATGGTGTCGGTGGCATATGTTTTATCTGCAGCTTTTCAAAACAGCTTCCCAAACTCCTGCCTTGAAATCCCCACCCAGGAGGCATCCCTGCTTCTGACAAGCTGCTAAGAGATGCTGAATTATGGGTGGTGCCATAAGAACTAATGGCTCAGGCAAGTCAGCCCTTTATTTTTTTTTCTCTAAAATTAAAGAAAGGCCACTGGAGGGTACATGAAGGCTTCAGGATTTCTGTCTGAGTCTTTCCACACCTGACAGGGTTTTCTGCTCATGGTTGTCTGACTTGCAGCCATCATGACCACACTCAACCCAGTAAGGAAAAGGTGGAGGAAAGGGATGGCTTCTCTGATTTTCAGAACTATGCCTCAGAAGTTGTGTTTGGCACTTTGACTGACTTTCATCATCTTGGCTCAAACGTTCTCACAAATCATACTACCTGCAAAGAACTTTGGGAATTCCATCTTTATTTTGAGTGTCATGTGCACAGCTAAAACTCCAGACAAGGAAACTACATTTCTGAGATTACTTAACAGCAGTGTTTATCACAATTGAGGGTCTTTCTAACTTTCCAGCTGGGAGTTTGTTATCTAACCCCCGCTATGTGTTAAGCATTTAATAGAAAACTCTGAACTTCAAATACCGTCTTGCCTATGGTAGCTATTATTTCTTTTCACTTTACAGTTCAGGAAATGTAGTGGTTTACATGAGACTCTATAGAAACTAGATCCCCAAATCAAGAGTCACATTCAGCCCTACAAAGCCCAGACTCCTCCTGGTATACCATTCCACATGGTAGCAACTGCACACACGTCTGTAGATAAGCTTTCATTCTGTGTGTACTATGCATAGCCACAGAGGTGTTTTTCATAGATGCTTATTTGACGCCCATGTCTGCGGGTCTGCTGGAGACACCTTTATGCTAGAGGATCTGGGTCTCTCCCATGTTTCCCTCATCTTCGAAATGGCAGGCTCATTGGTGTGCAGCCTTCCCAGACCCAAGGCAGAAGCTGCTCATAGCATCACTGCTTTGGGAGGTTCATTGTTACTATATTACTCAAGGAAGCCACAGACTAAGACCTTCAAAGTCAGGCAGAACACTGCTCCCAGGAGAGAGCCAACTTCTTGAATGTCTTCTGGTCTGACCAGGCATGCAGGCAGGTGCACTGCACTGAACTGGAAATGACCAGAAGCCCTGGGGTTTTGGAATCTTTACCTCTGCTCTCAGCTCAGGCAGGCACAAGGGCTTGTGTGACTTTGTACAAATGACAAGCTCTTTTAGGGCCATGGATCTGTTCAAGAGATCTCTTAAGATCCATTGATGCTTTCCTCTGAGAAGTTGGGATATACAAAATAATTCAGAGACTGGAGGGATAGGTCAATGTGCAAAGTGACTATTGTGCAAACCTGAGGACCTCAGCTTATATCCCCAGCACCTACATAACTGTGAGGAAGGTGATGTCAACCTCTGACCTTCACATGCATAGGTTAGTGCACCCCTTACCATGTGCACATGTATACATACTCCCCCCACACAAGTTCCTGTAACAAACCAGGGTTTCCCAAACTTCTCCTCTGACTGTATGTTAGACTTATTCCCAGCAGATACGTGTATGCACACATGTACGTACACAGTACACTCCCCTTCTGAACCTCTGAGTCAAGCAAGATTCATGACTGCTAATAAAGATAATGGAGCATAAAGCACTGGTCTTCCTGGTTATTGGATGGGTTTGGAAAAAAACTGGAGCCACTAACAGGCCATTGATGCCACGACCTTCTGCTCATCCAGGGTGAATGCAGGCTGCTCCTCCACTTAAACAGGTGAGCTTTACTCTGATGATTTATGATAACGCTTCTGAGTGTTCAGGTAAACATGCCACGGTTTATTTTGCAGGATTAATGAAGTCTGTTTAATTTCCTAGTCCCCAGCAGATTCTGTTCTAAGAAATGGAGCGAGACTGCCAGGCTTGCGTGTGAGTTATAGAGGGAAGGATAATGGCATGGAAGTCATCAGGCAGCCTCACAGCCTGGTCTGTTTAATCCCATGGCTCCTTTGGCTGAACACTGTGCCTTTGGGTTACGTGACTGTGGGCCATAGAGAGATGCTGTAGCAACACGGTATGTGGCACAGAATAGCAGCTGATGTCTGCTGAGCTCTGCCTCATGTTGGGGACTCCACTTTTCCCTTCACAGGCATTAGTTCAGCATGGCAAGAAAACACTTGACTTCCATAGACACCACATCAAATCCTTGCCTCATAGTTTATGAAATGCCTGCTGGCTATAAAAGGTGGGACCAAAGAGGCAAAGTTGCTAAACTTTTAGGCTTTTAGTTTTCTTGTGTCAAGTCAGACCTGTACAGCTTTCTCTGCCTGTTGAACTAGTCTGAAAAGCCTAGTTTTTAGTTAAACACATGTCACAGATAGAGAAAAGGAAGATGGAAATGGAGGAGGCAAAGCAGAAGACCAGGTCCTTAGTTCTCCAACTCACCCTGCTTGAGTGTTTCCCTGACCTATTCTGCTCTCTTTGGTTCTTCCCTTGAATAAACCAGGTTGGTTCCCTTCTCAGGACTTTTGCTTTTGCTCCCAGCCGTGTTCCTCCCACACATTTTCACATTCTTCAAAATCTAACTGGCCTTTCTGACTGTGTAAGCCTCATGAAAATATTACTTCCTCCCCTATGCCTTCCATGCTCTCCCATTAAAGGTCATCCCTTTCTAGGATGCTCTTGGCGCATCACCATGTAAAAATTATGCATATCATATTGTATATTATCACTTCCTGACATTATTTGTTGGCTGATCCATTGTCTCCCACTGCTGTTTCTTTCTGTGAAGACTCCGCGAGTCTTGCTTTGCTACACTGTCAGGATTTATGTTGTGGTAAATATATTTTTTGAAGGAATGAACTGCTTTAGATTAATTTAACTTTGTTTGAAATGTCTTTATTGCATGCTTTATAGATGTGCCAAAATTCATTTAATCCAATTTTTAGAAGCTGATACTCATTTTGATCTTTTTTTATTTTCTGCTTTTACTTTTTAAAAATTTTCCTGCCTTAGCAAACAAATGAAACTAAACTGTGTATACTGCTTTAATTCTGCTCATGGAGCAACTCCTTAGCAGCACTTACACTGAATCAAAGGGTATACCTGTTTTCACATTGATATGTATTGTTCACAATTTTCCCTATGAACAGTTCCATCACCAGCTTGGTTTCCCCTGTTTCCTTTGACAAGAGCATACTGAGGTTGAAAAGCAGTTGCTGATTCCCAACCTGCTCTTCAAGTGCTCTACCTATCGCCTCATTACCAAAGCAGGCATATGTGTGCATATGGCACACACACATGTGCTATTGTCTACATCTCTGAGATCTAAGGGCTTTTTATGGTTCTCTCAGTCTCTGTCTGGGCTGTATTGTCTGTGGTCTGCTGTGGTCAAATAAGGGAGACTTAAAGCACACGGCCACGTCTGTGAAGTTTTGATTACTGTTCAGCCAGTTTTATCCTCCTTCTCCATCCTCTCTAGAGGAAAGTACTGCCTCTGTTTTCTGATTTTGGTGTGAATCACGTCATTAGCTTTGTCCAACAGGATTTTAAACAAATGTGATGTGAGTACAGGTTTATAATATGCTAGTGGGTCAGGCTTGTCTTCCGGCCCTCTCTGTTGCTTTAAGATTAACCACCTTACCTCTTAGAACAAGATGAATATTCAACATATGACACTTGTGAACCCAGGTTGCCTGTGGAGCTAAACCTGGCTTGGGCCCAGATCAGCTGGACAGCAGCTCTCATATGGTCACATAAGATTTTTGGCAGAGCCCAGTGAGAGTTTTCACCTTATTTGTTACATAGCAAAAAGCCAATTGATACAAAGGCCAAGATGGAAGTGGAAACTCATTTCAGACTAATAACCCAGTCTAGTGTCAAGCATGTCAAATTCCAAATGCCAGACATCCTGTAAGGCAGCTATAAAGAGGAATATTTGAATCCAAGAACGTCGACATTATGTGGGTTGCATTGTTGAATGTCAAGTGCCAAGCATGTCAAATCAAACACCCCCTCCGGTAGAGACCGAGAGGTCTGTTTGTGTCCCGACACATTCCCTTTCGTGCGGGCTGTGTTGAGCCTTGGAGAGTGTATGCAGAAGGATGAGTCCTAGGTGAAGTAAGAAAGCAGTTGCACCACTAGAACCTCAGGAGCAGAATAGCAGGAGGGACAGCCAGGGACACTGTGGGGAGGAGTACGCTAGTGTACATGGTGCTGAGTATGGGCAGGGAACAAGGCTTGAGTAAAGATAGGGCCTGAGGAAGCTGTTTGGGAAATGTAAGCCAACGGAACCCTGGCTATCAGTTGTGTCCCAGCTGTAGACTGTAAATTATTGGCATTCAGAGGTCAAACACATGGCGAGGACAGGCTAGAGCCTAAGGCTAGCTACAAAAGACTGACCAGCTATTGCATTCTATACGTCATTGTTTCCATTTAGAACAATTAATCTCTGCTTAATAAAGTTCCAGGCCACATTTTTACTCCTTAAATATGTTGTCTTTATGGAAAGCAGGTATTGATACAACTCAAATGACTTCATAAGTGCAGTTTCACAGTTACATAATTTCCAGAACATACTTCTAAACAATTATCTTTGTGAGCTGCTTTTTTGTTATTTCATCAATTATGATGAACATTCACTCAGTCATTTAAAAATATTTTGGGTGATTAAAAAAGTCATATAGATGGGAGTTTGAATTCTGGATTTACAATGACCTTGAAGAAACAACTTCATTTACACAAGACTCAATTTCTTTCTTTTCCTTTTTTAAATTAAAAAAAAATTAAAATGTATTTGCCCCACATTAGCCTTTCCCTGTCCTTTTCAACCCCCACCGCCGCTGCCGCTGCTGGCCCCACATTCTCTCTCCAACAGCGTCTAATGGTGGCTGACAGGAGAAGCAACCTTTCCCAGGGCTGAGATTCCTTGCTGTTTTCCAAAATACCAAGTGGTCAGCACTGAAATCATATACACACAAGCCCCAGTGAATGGACTCAGCAGATTGTATTCCTATGTGTAGTGTGTGCATTCCTGTATCTGAGACTCAACTTCTCCATCTGAAAAACACTGAAACAAAGCTACCAGGTAAGGTTATACCATGATAAAGTTAGCACATAAAGAGTATTAGCTTTGTCCCCACCCAAGGTAGGATATCCTATCATTCAGCTCAGCATATTTTGGGAAATCCTAGACAACAGTGAGGCAGGTGCAATGTGAGCCCAGCGAGAGAGCCAGGATCTTGTCATCAAATCTGAAAACCCAGGGACAAACCATGCAAGACTGGACCATAGAGAGAAGTGCAGTGGGGGGAAATAGGCCCTGTTCTTACAATAACCCTGGGGTGACTGATCTAACGGTGGGTACTGGTCATAACAAGGTCACTGAGTAATTTTCTGGTATGTTGCTCACGTTCTAGATGGCGAGCAGACTCTGAAGACTGTCAATATTGATAAATCCTTTGCTAAAGATTCTGACATTTGCATTACATTGCTTTATCCACACCCTCCAACACAGAGAGGATTCTTCCCCTTCCCCAAGTTGTGCTGCTTCTCGGGATGGAGTTGTGTGTGTTGTTGCAGTGTGGTGTGGATTAGACTGTTGTTGCCCTGGGTTAGCTCTTCATGCACTGAAGAGTATATATAGATGGGCTTTCCATTCCCGCTTTCCACATCCCTTTTAGGCCAGGAGCTGGCTGGACAAACTGACCTCCACCGATGGTCTGAGATAGTCCACTCTTCCCTAGCATGTTCTCTTGCTTCCTCCGTCAGTCTGACATAGAATTTCTGTAGTAGTGGGACCTGAACATCCCACTGTCCACAGGCACAGCCACCAATCATGTGCATATTAGAAACTTGAGATATGGTTGGTGTGCCTGAAGATTGGAATTTTTAGTTAAATGAGGGACAATCAATTTAATCTCAATGGATGTGAGGTGAAATGTAAATAATTGCATGCAGCTAGTAGGTATGGCACCAGACAGCCTGTCTGCATCTAATAAGAAGGTATAGCAGACACCTTTATTTGTACCTTTTATTATTTTAATTTAGGGCATGTGTGCCTAATATAGTGCTAGTTCCATTTTTTAGATGATTTATTTTTATTTTTTACATGTATGAGTGCTTTGCCTGCATGCACATATGTATCTATACCATGTGTTTGCCCAGTGCCCATGAATATTAGAAGACAGCATAGGATCTCCTAGGACTGGAGCTACAGGTGGTTACAAAGTGCCCTGTGGTTACTGGGATCTGAACCCAGGTCCCCTGCAAGAGCAGGAAGTGATCTTAACTATGGAGCCGTTACTCCAGCTCCCGGCCCCATAACCTTGCTTCTTAAAACTGGAAGAGAGAGACAAGAATGATTTTTTGTTTTGGTAGAGGCAGCATTTAGCCTCAGGTCTAACCTCTAAGCTTAACTGGAGAATACTGAACTTCTGACGCAGGACATGACAGGAAGGTGCTTTGTTGTCTTCTTGGCCGTTGTTTCTTGCCAGACTGTCTTTTAAGGTCTCCACAGTGGTGTGGGAGAGGGCTGGTGGAACGGGATTTAGGCATTCCTCTGAGCCTCAGGAAGATGACACTTCTCATCTAATCAGATGCCCAGCACACATCAGACTGTGGCTCAGGGGGTGTCCCTGCATCTCAAGTGTGGCTTTACCAAATGTCATGGGACAAAGCAGTCTGAGGTACCCAGGTATTTTAGAGTACTGGCTCAGCACAGGAATTGGAATTCCAGGTCTGCTTACTGTTTTTTTGTGACTGTGGAGGAATGGCTTTACCTTAGTGGGCCTCCAATTGGGATGATTTGATAGTTCTTTACTGCCTGCAACATAAATCACTTCCAGCAACTAGACTCCAGGGGCAGAGCCATGGAGAAAGCTGCAGGTGTGAGGAGGTGCCAGTATTTCACCTACAGTCATGTCCCAGGGTCTAGATCCGCTGCTGCATTTTGCTCATCCGGTTCCACCATAAAGAATCCTGAGATTCTCATTCTTTCCCTTACTCCCTCTTCAACCCTTCCTTTCCCCTTTCCTTCCTTCCTCTCTTTCTTTCTCACTTCTCTTTTTTGTGCGTTGTGCTTGGGGTGGAACTCAAGGCTTAACACATGCTAAACAAGTGCTGTATATATGAGCAATATGTCACAACCCTTGATGCTGTTTCTTATACTCTTGACAGTTTTCTTAGTTACTTTCTGTATTTCTTTCTTTTTTTTTTTTTTTAAGGTTTGTTGTAGAATTTATTTATTTTTCACTTTACATCCTGGTGGTAGCCCCATCCCTCCTCACCTCCCAGTCTCACCCTCCGTCCTCTCACTCCACCTCTTCCCTGCCCCCTCCCCTATTCCTCAGAAAATGGGAGTCCCCCTACCCACCCACCCCAGCTCATCAAGTCGCATCAGGACTGAGTGTGTCCTCTTCTCCTGTGGCTGTATTTCTATTATTTAATGTGATTAAAGTGTGGCTGCCTCACTACACCTCTCTACAGCATGAATTCTTTCTTATATTAACCTCTATATTGATAGTGCCTTGGAGCTCTGTGAGTAGACCCAGATTTCCCAATGGAGGGCCACTTCTCATCTGTTTGGAGTGACGCCAACCCAATAGTCATTGCTGGCTTTGCTGCTAATGAGCTGAGGTTTGTAGATTGTTGGCTACTCTGAGTCTCTCCATTGACTTGCGGATGAATGAAATCCAGGTACCCAACACTGGTGCTGTGGGAGTCATGTACCATCAGACGGGCACAATGCCAGAGAGGTACCTGGCATGTGGCAGGCACTTAACAAGTGACTATAATTGTGACATTTATCACAGAAATTCCATTACAAATAGAAAACTGTCTCCTGTCATTTGACTATTCATTGTTTGATGTAACTTTGTCCACTCTCACCTTGGTTTTATTCTTTGTCCTTGAAATCCCCAGATCTTCAATATAAAGCTTGGGGCATGGAGGCAATTAGCAAATATTAACAAGGCTGATGCACACCATGGTTCCTGTACTGGGCAAAGAATGGAGAGGTAATAGAGTCACCCAATTCACAGAGGACAAAGTGAAACAACCAACTGACAGTGTATTTCCTCAGAAAAATATGGGGGTGGACTTATCTATATGTCACATCTATGTCCTGTGTCCCTTACAAGGAAGTTTTGCAAACACACGAATGCTTTACATTCCCAAAAGGACACTTCCAACATACAAATACTTGGCTGAATCTTCTAAAGGAACTGTTTATTTAATCTGAGAGACAGGAGAATGAAGTGCTAAGAGGCTACTGAGGATTACATTCTGTTATCTGTGAAACAATGCAACGCTTCCTATGATGGATGGTTCATTATTTCAAACAATAAATGAATCGATTTTTATGGCAAGTATTGTGTTTTTCCCAAGTTTGTTCCTTGCATCATGCCTGGGTGGACTAAGCTGTTGAATGTTATACTAGTAAGGTATCGTTTAATGTTTATTAATGCAAATCAGACACTGGAGTTGGAACAGGGGTTTCTCACTCAGACTTCATATTTGATTCTTCTAGAGGAATTTTCTAAGTTATATAGTCTAGAGAGAGTTTGAGCCTGCAGTCATCAGATGCATGAAATGGTGCATCACATGTTATGGTCAGTTTAATATAACGGTTAGTGGTCATGTGGCATGTGGTTGTGCAGGTGGCATTGCTCAGTGGCATGTGATAGTTAGCTATATGCTATGGTTTGTTGCATGTGAATCAGTGTCATCTGAGGATTGGCCCCATGCAGTGGTCTTCTGCATATGATGGTCAGCTCTATGCAAAGATTAGTAGCATGTGAAAGCAGCATGTGACGATGATTGACATATGATGGTCAGCTACATGTGAGGATCAGTAGCATGTGATGTTTAGGGACATGCGTTGGTCAGTGGCATGTAATAATCAGTATATAACATGGTTAGTTCCATAGATGGTCATATGCACGCAGTGGTCAGCTTCATTTGATGATCTGTGGCATGAGATGGTCAATAGGCTCATGATTTCTCTAGAATTTCTCCAGAAATTCTACTGGTAGTCAGATATCGCAACCTGTAGCGAGTGAGGAAGAGACTCTGCAGACACGGATACTGGTTCAGATCCTTTGGTCCAGTTGGTGGGAGACCTGGAGTGAGCTAGTCATTCCTTCTTTTGTGTCCTGGCTTTGTCATCCAAAGCTCTAGCTTAAAACAGTAGGTTAGAATATTAGAGTAGCAATTTTAGTCTTTTGAATTAGGGAACTCTTTGAGAAGACTGGTCTTCCAAGAACGTAAGTCTATGTGTTGTATATAAAGTCTTCATACTATTTTAAGGGAGTCACAGAATCTGGTTGGTTAGGAGTCTGCCCTCAGTGGAGAGGAGCAGAAAAATATGGGGTGGACTTATCCACCCAGAAACTCATAGGAGGCTAGAGGAACACATGCTTACCTTTTGCTCTGCTCAGGGATCTTGGCTTTCTTTTCAGCAAAGTTATTTCTTTTTTTTTTCTTAAGATTTTCTTTTTTTAACATATATTTATATTATTACATGTAAGTAGAAAAATTACATACAGCAAGAAGAACCACAAAACAATCAGGGATCATATGAATGTTACATTCATGGTGTTTTGGCTAATTGCATTTGGCAACCTTGTTGAAAACATCTTTCCTATCTTGGTGAGTCTAAAATTCTGAATGAGAATCAATATCTATCATATTTCTAAGGGATGGCAATCACGTGCAGTAGCAGCATAGACTGACTTTTACCAATGAGACACCCCCAAAAAAGGAATGAACTCTTTCTCATAGTTTTGGTGAAAGTCTAGTCCAGCACTCAGGCTCTCAGCAGAGCAGTTGATAAACTGGCCACACACCTCTCACTATAACATAGGACAGTGAGATAGGCAGGCCTCATTTCAACCTCAGAGAGAGATTACCAGGGAGAGTTAAAAAAAAAAAAAAAAAAAAAAAAAAAAAAAGGAGAGAAAAGAAACCAGTGTTTCTGGGAAGGCAAAGACTGCAGATATCTAATCTGTGACATTTAAATCTCAAATGTCTCTCTCTTGTCCATGTGTTAAAGGGATAGCTCTCCAGATTGCTATTGTTCGTAGATGGTGGAACCTTTAGAAAGTGAAGCCTAGCGGGATGTTGTTAGGTCATTGGGTGCAAGACTTTGAGGAGGAGGATGAGATCTTCCTCCATTTTTCTCATGGCTTCTTGACCATGAGGTGAACAGTGCTGGAATACACTCCTGCTGTTACTGTTAGGTATCCCCACGAGAGACACAAAGTCCTGATCATGCACTAGAACTTCTGAAACCAGGAGCCAGAAAAAGCCTAAATTTATTGTCTGGAGTATTATACTTACTGAAAGCTACTAGCAAATCTGTCTTACTCTAAAGGCTGGGTATCAGTGGAACTCCAAGAAGTGCAGGCTCTCAAGTTGAAAGCCTTTAGACTTATCAGGCCCAATGTCTTTATCAACACTAATCAATACTAAAAGGCTTATCATAATTGACAAGCGTGGCAGCCTATAAATGCTATTATAAAAATGTTTTTATACATACTATTTTTATAGTTACTGTATATTAATGCCTATAGATTTTCTTACCTGTGTTTAGTTTTTATGTTCCACTTGCTTCTGTTGTGCCAGCTGTATACTGAATTTGTCAGTCCCATTTGTTCTGGTGGCAGTAACGAGCCTTAAAGAGATTTGTTTATTTGTTAAGGACCCACAGAAGAAGCATAAGAGCTGAGATTCAAGCATAGGTCTCCCATTTCACAAACAATACAGCTTCTGTGAACATACCTCCTATGTCCGGCTGTATACTTTCTGTGATTTTTGAGATACTTGCTCCATGGAGGACTCTTTAGCTGGGAGTGCTCCCTCCTTGATCACTGCAGTGGAATTGCTTTCTTAGTCAATGGTCTCGTAGTCTCTTAGCTCACTGGAAATGGTGGTAGTTGTCTGTTCGAAGTTGATCTTTTTATTAAAAAAAAAAAAACAAAAATCCCATGAATTCTGCCTTGCTCTTCAGTCTATACTTCTTTAGTTCTTATAGTCTCCTGTTGTCTAACCCTTAATCTGGAAGAACTTGTCTGACATATGAGTGTGACACAGTTATGGCGATGTCCAGGAAATCCTCAGGGATTTTTAAATTTGGTGCCGTGAAGTATCATGTGTTTGGAAATGCTAAGACCAGGATACATGACTTTTTTCAAGAGCATGTAGTTGGCATTTGCTACATTGTGGGTTCCTTACTGTTTTCCACCCTTCTCCACCTCATCCCACCCTTCTCACCCTCAACACTAGGTAGGAGAGAAGAAGGATTGAGGGGGAAAGGAGGCGTCGTTATTATTAGACTGCTTCCTGCTGAAGGGGGGCATCAAGTTCCTTGGGTCAAATTCCTCACACAGAAAATATCTGAAGCTGGCAAAATCATATCCTTGCTAGAGCACGAGGCAAATCATAGTCAGCTGCTGTGGCCAAGCTGAAGCAGCCCCATATCCCCCACCTGGGATTAAAACAAAAACGTGTTCTCATAACATTTCTGTGTTTTTAAAGAATCCAAAAATTCTCACCACAAGAGAGTGTAATTTCAAAAGCAGTGGGCCAGACTGGACAAAATGGTCAAGAGTTTTGCCTGAATTCACCAACAAGTTACCTGTTTTGTCTAGGATCTATAGTGGTGATATAACTCATTGCTCGGAGTACTAGACACCTATTGCCTAACTTCTAAAGGTATTTGGAGGATGTCTTTGGAGAATAGACAAATGATGTCTTCTGAAAGCATGAAGGAAAGAATAAAATCAATAACCTAGACAAACAAACCCACTAAATTTATTTTGTTATAATCCATGATATAGTAAGGACATGGTCACATAGCAGGATTAACTTCTCTCAGTAGGTTGTCTGGGCTTGTGACCCAATTATAGTGCTCCTTATTACAATGGGTGAAGTTAAGCAGCCATTGACCATAACACTAATATGTATTAATCTATCTTGATCATATTTTGACTGAGGAATCAGAAACTTAAGTTGGTTGAAAGACCTTGTTAAGGCCTCCCATCTTCTGACTTCCCTGCCTCTCAGTCTTTGGGGCTCTTTCCATTTAAATCTTCCCTTAGCAAGATGGTACCTGATCATAGACTGAAATATACCCAGGTAAAGGCTTCCTTAAGAAACAGAGACTCAGTCTTGAAATGCAGCTGGAAGCTCAATTTTTACTAATTGTCAGTTTGATTAGTGCTTACTGGCTGATGGCAGCAAACCATTTCCTTCCTGCCTGGCCAAACAGAATTATGAAGAACAAATGATGTTATTCTGTTAAAAATGCTTTTGAATTTTTTCTCTGAAGAGAGGAAACTATTATTATCCTAGACAAATAAATAGGAAGATGGGAATAGAAAGACTGGGCAGCATTTCCAAAATAATCAGCCGAAATTAGAAGTCAGCCTTGGTAATGGCCACCCAAGGGCAAGAACTCTGCTGGTGGTTGGCTTTGCCAGCTACAGGAAGGGCCAAGTTAAACAGGACATAATTAGAGATAGATTTCTCATGCTTTCTCCTGACCTCTGACCTCTGACCAGAAAGGTCTTGCCAAGTTTTTTGGCAGCTGTCTAAACCTTGTTGGCTTCTTTTGGTAAGAAAGATGAAGTAGAAGGCATTAGCATGTATGAACATCCTGCTACCTCCTAGCCTAGCCCCACTTCGCCACTAGGACCTCAAGTGTTCTGTGTGGGTGAGTTGGGGGTGAGAGTCAGTCGTACATGGTCTTTACCAGTGAGCCATCTCTCCAGCTCCTCAACCTTGTTTTGTATGGAGGAAAATGGCCTTACGATCAAGTTGCTGTCAGGTCCAGCTGTCTCTATGGAACAGATTCTAAACTGCTCCACTCTTCTGCCTCTTGGCTGGAGGAAGGAGAGAGGCAGGCTTTGCTAAGAACTCTGTGTCCTGGAATGATGGCCATTCTTCCAGGGAAGTACAACTACCAGTGACTAACAGACAAGAACAATGAAGCTGCCTCTGCCAGAGAAAAGTGTTTGTTGGGAACATAAGGAGCCAGATGGATTGTGTTTTCTTCTTATGAATTTGAACCCAACCCAGACAGGGGCTCAGGGTGTCATGACTGGGGAGACAGCAGCCTCTCCAGACTGCCTTGTCTGAAGTCTTATAAGCTAAGGATGGTGGCTCTCCAAGACTTTGCTGCACCCTTAGGAACTCATGAGCTAGTGGCCACTCCTTCATTTGCTTAGGACTGTGCTGGTCAGGGAGATATTTGCTATCTCAGTGAGAGTCTCTAAAATCTTTGTGGAGGTGGTATTCTTATGTTGTAGAGGAGACAAATCAAGACCCAGAGAGGTCACTGAGCTGACTTTGGATTCACCAATGTCAGATTCCAGACTCAAGGTTCTTTTCATATATTTTCCTTGGCTTTGTTTGGAATGAGTACCAAAATCTTTCCAGGCCCTTGGTTGATGAATGTGAAACAATCTAGAGAACCATGTTAAGTCTGTACAAGATAACAATGTCAGAGCCGACAGGGCTGCTTAAGACCAGGAGACTTTGGGGTCCTTAAGACTTGGGAGTTTCCAAAATTCCTTGATACTTTTCTCAGAAAAATATATACAAAAGACAAACCCAGGAGAGAGGACTTCCCTTCCCTCATTTTCTATGCTTTTCTACTGCATGTGCATTTAGGAAGCTGAAGCCATTCCTGTCTAGTTCCCACTGTGGCATTAATTGCTGCATTAGTTAGAGCTATGCAATAGTCTCTCTGTCTCTGTCTCTGTCTCTCTGTCTCTGTCTCTGTCTCTGTCTCTGTCTCTCTCTCTCTCTCTCTCTCTCTCTCTCTCTCTCTCTTTCTCCATTCCTCCCTTCCTCCCCCTCTTTCCTTCCCTCTCTCTCTTACATAGATTAAGCTAAGCAATGGAGGTGAAAGAGATTCATGTTTTCAGGACTCGCTCATGAGATTATGGGAATTGGTAAGTATAAAATATGGTCACGTCAGCAGGTTGGAGAGAGGGAATAGTTGCTGCTAGCTTGACTGTGAAGGTAGCTGAAGGTAGGTCACTTTTCTTCCCTGGCCCTGAGTCTGTTTTTCTTAAGGCCTTTGGAGACCTCAGGTTTTGGGAACTTTCCTCCATATGCCACTAAGGCCTTTTTAATTTAGTCCCTATTTGTGTCTCTCCCTGGACTCCACATGTGTCTGTTAAAATTCTTTGTGGTTTATGTTTATCTTATAGGCAACAATCCAAGATTCTTACTTAAATCAAGGGACGGGATCAGTGTGGAGCAAACATGGGTGTGGTTGGCCCAGGATAGGAGGGAACAATGTGAAGAATGAACTCCTCTGGCCAAGTGAAAATGCTGATAGTTGGAATAGCACAAGAAGAACCGTCCCTCATGGCCACTGCTTTGGGAATTCTTGCGTGAAACACATTGTAAGTAAGTATACATCTAAAGACCTTTATCTTCCCCCAAATCATCCCAGGCTTGATTGCCACAACTTTCACAGTTTTGGACTTGAAAAGACTAGGGCAATAAAGAGCTGAAGAAAGGACCGACACACACACACATACAGAAAGACTGGGATAAGGGCGGGAGGTGCACTCTGATGGAGATACCAGCAGTCGGTGATCTCAACACATTTATTACATGCTGCTGAGCAAGGAGGCAGGTTTATTGTACACAGCTGAAGGAGGAGGGGGAGTGGGTAGGTTAGCTAGTCTCTGTAGGGGAACAGTTTCAGGTGTGCAGTCCTCCTTCAGAGAGGAATAAGCTGTGGCTGATAGTTTCTGCACACACTGATTTTAGCTGAAAGTTGGTCATTTGTAACCTCCATATTTGGACCAGAGGAAGACTTAGCCATTCCCATGGGTCTGAAGCATTGGAATCCAGGCCCATGTCAAAAATACACACCCACTCAGAGTTTCATATGCTTCCCATGCTGTGTCACTAACTTTCATGAGAATGACCAGAGTGGAGTCTTATTGCCACCAGTTTGTGACCTTGTGAAGCCCACTCTTGCTTAGGGATCTATGATTATACAATGTTGCACATTGTATTTTCTAGAACTCTTTTGGGTTCACAGGACATAAATGGAATTTGCATTAATTGAGTACAAGGGAAAACATCTAGGATGAGGTATTGTCACTCATGTCCTATTTTAAGTTCTTTGGGTACATGAGGTTATCTGATAGAGTCCAAGATCTCAGGGAAATTGTGCTCTTTCCAAAGGGTGAGGAGATACACAAAAACAAAAATACATGTGATTTTAAAAAATAGAAACAACATGAGATTTGGAACTAGGAAGGCTTGGGTTGGTCATATATTATCTTAATAGGCAGTGCAAAGTCTTAGTTTGTCTTCATATTGGGGACTTCAATCATTCCTTCTGTTCATGTTTATTTTGTGAATTAGCACATCATATATAAAGTGCCTGTCATATCACCTGGCATATAGTTTGACTTTAATAATGACAGCAGTGGTGTTATTATAGTATCCAATAGTTGGGTCTTGAGTTGCTGAGATCCCTGTGTTCTCATGTGTCTTAGCAATTTCAGAAAGTGGCTGAGATTGCTCTGGGCTCATGACACTACAGATAACAGAACCACATAGTGGGGAGGCAGAATTAAGTACCATGTGTCCAGGGCACAAAGCCAGCAGCTCTGAATGTATTAGAGGCTTCATAGTGGTTGGAGGGCTACGGTAATATCTACCCTTTCTGACATCTAGTTGTGTGCAGATTGTTCTGAAATGTTGTCCACCTTGCCATGTTGACCTCAAACTCATTTGCTCTGGATGGGAATTCCTTTCTACTTTGCCTACCTACACATAGGCTTGGACCATGGAGCCAATGAACTACCTCCATGGTCGCCAAATGTTGAATTAAGAGATTAGATACTTGGGCTGGAGAGATGGCTCAGCCGTTAAAGGCTAGGCTCACAACCATATATATGAGAGATTGGATACTTGATACTTCTGTGGAGCGAGTCTGAGGCATGCATCCTGACTGTGGGTCAGCTAGGCTCAGAGCACTGATGGAAAATGATGTCCAGTGTCCAAGAAATTGTCAACGCTCAAGACCCTTCAGTTTGGGATTTCTTAGACACTCTCACCCCCACTTCCTAAGTAGATTCAGAGGACTGTAAATTCAAGGAGGGAACTAGGTACCTGTGTTCTTAGACTAACATGCCAGAAAGGATCTAGAGAAGCCAGTCAGCATTCAGCCTAACTTTATATTCGACTTTAATTTTTAGTAGATATCGAACTCAGGTCTTTGAGCATTCAAAGAATGTTCTCTACCACAGAACCAAACCCCAAGCTCCACATCTAACTTTTACCATGGGAAGCACTGCCGAGCTTTCCCAGCAGCTGTCTGTGGCTCTGTTTGAGCATCTCTTCTGTTAAGAGCCTCGTTACTTCTCAAACAGTCCTTCTGTTGACAGCTTCAGAAGTTTGCAAGCTCATATTGAATCAAATAGCATTACCTGTTGTGTTTTTTGTACTGATTTTTGTCTTATTTTAGCATATGGCATAGTTACAGGATAACACTGTCTTAATTATTCTTAACAGGCAGGGCGATGTATAACTAAATATCACATTGAAGGGAGCTGAGAGGGGAAGAAGAAAGACATTTTTTTTGATTGAGAATAGAGCTAGAAATGCGTCCAAAACAGGTGAAAAAACACAGCAGAGGGGGAGATGCTTCTGGGTAAGATGGGGCATGAGAAAGTGTCTCTGTGCAACCTGATGAGGAAGGGTTAGAATAAGAAAAACAAAGCAGACTCTGTTCAATGTGGTGGATCAGATACTAGACTCTAATTGGCTTCTCTACTCCAGCTAGTTCCCAAATAATTGAGAGAGACCTTTTGGTTCTATAAAAGCTTTAAGGCACCGTAACCAAGCAGGTATAAATCCTCTAAGCTACTTTGCTATTTCCCAGCTACACTCTCCAAGTTACCTGCCCTAATTGTTCCTGTCTGAGCTGCTTCTCTTCCGCCGGGCCAGCCCTCCTGGTCACCATGCTGGTGGCCTGTACTGCTCCATGGCAACTGCCTTCTTTTCCTGCTGCTTCTCCTACTTCTACCCCCTCAGCTTCCTTCTTCTTCTCCCACCTCGCAGTCCCTCTCTGACCCCAAGCCCAAGAACTTAAGCTCTTCCTCTTCTCTTTTGCCCAGTTACAGGCTTCAGTAACTTTATTAACCAAGTAACCGAGTTAGATAAAGTTTACACAACAAAGAGCAGAGCACCTTGAGGGTATACTCATCTAGGCTGCAATCAGATCTTGGGGACCAGTAATTTAACCTTTGAATGCATAGCACCAAACCAACCCCCCCCACCCCCCCACCCCCTCCCCCCGACAACACAGAGAGAAGCAGATCATCAGAGCCCCATAATGGTGGTGGTAGGATTCCTGAAAGGTATAGAGAGAAAGAGGGGCAGCTCACAGAAAGAAGCTAAATTGAATAGAGTTCAGCCAGCTGGCTCTGGTGAGAAGAACATGGAGGCCTGCCTTTAGGACAGCAGTCCTGACCAGCCTCAAATCTAGCTGGAGTTTTTGATCAGACATTTATTTAAAACCCGCTTTCCCTCTGTTTTCCCCTTTCCTTGCTTCTGTTCATTATTCCATTCATTTGTTATTTCCACATTTATGTTATGTAATTTTAAACATCAAAACACATTCCACATTTTTAAAAAATCCACTTTCTAGACTATGGTGATATCTGGCTATTGATGATTCATTATGGGCTTTAAATAATTTTAAGTGAACTTCTATATTTTGTGTGTTATGACATTGTGGCTATTGAAATAAGTTTGTTTTATCATCACTTAGTGATGTTGGGGACTAAGGCTTCAGGAGTACACTAATCAATAATATCCCCAAATAAATCTGCAAGAGATATTAAAAATTGATTCACAAAATGACATTACAGCAACATAAGAACTATGAGAAAGAAAGGTACCATGAGGTACAGTCTTCTCCAAAAGACTGTATTTTCTAGCTACTGAATTCAAGGAAATGGGTGGAGAGGTGGCTCAGTAGTTATGAGTACTTGTCCTTGTGGACGTCTTGGGTTTAGTTCTTAGAATCAATATGGTGGCTAACAACTCCAGATGCAGGGGATTTGATGTACTTTTCTGATTCCACCAGCACCAGGCATGCAACTGGTACATACACATACTTACAGATAAGCTATACAGACACACAGACAGACAGACGCACACACACACAAACACACACACAATGAACAAATCCTTTAAAAAAGATACTGAGATAGGTAAGGTGCTGGATGAGTTTCAGAAGTTTACCATTAAAAGTGCTCAACAACATCAAAGAGGATACAAATGAGTAGATGAATTCAATTCAGGACCTGGAGATGAAGTGCATAAAGAAAAAAAAAACCAAAATAGACCAGAAATCCTGAAGTATGAATAATAAAGTAAACATTATGGAAGAAAAATTCATTAGAAAAATCTAATTTTGAAAACTGAAAACTAGAAAGAAAAAAACCTCAGTGAACAAATTAAGAACACAGAAAAGCATCACCACTAGGCTGTACTAGATGGAACTAAGAATTCCAAGGATGCAGAGTAAGACTGGGAAAATAATATGCTAAAATATCAGTAAGAGGTAAGTAACATGACCTCACACCTAAGAGCCCTGGCATACAAGCTGAGATCCAGCACAGTGCATGGGATAAGAGAAGTTGCTTGGATAAGAACTAAAGGCATGGGGGTTGGAGAGATAGCTCAGTGGTTAAGAGCTCTGGCTGCTCTTCCAGAGGTCCTGAGTTCAATTCCCAGGAAAAACATGGTGGCTCATAACCATCTATAACGAGATCTGGTGCCCTCTTCTGGCTCACAGGCATACAAGCCAGCAGAACACTGTGTATGTAATAAATAAATCTTTAAAAAAAATAACGAAAGGTACAATCAGTTGAATAATTCTTAGCAGAAATTTTCAAGTTAAAGAGAAAGACATGCATATCCAAGAGGTATTTAGAACCCCAAATAGACATGGCTAAAGAAGAATAATGTCGAAGATACAGAGTAAAGACACAATATTAAAAGCTGTGCGGGAAAATCTCTTACTCACTACAAAGGCAAAAAATGGAGAAAACCACCACAATTATCTCTAGCAACCCTAATATCCAGGAACATGTGGAACAATATATTTCAAGCTCTGAAGGTAAATAACTGCCGACCAAGATTGCAAAATCCAGCAAAGCTGTGTTTTAAGACAAGCACAAACTAAGACAGTTTAAAGTCATACTGTCGTTGAAAAAGATGCTTAAAGCACAATACACAAGGGAGAAAGATAGTATCAATCATAAAAACACGGGGAATTTTAGTTTCATTAGAGGAATAGATAGATGAAAGAGAACAAAGAAGAAAGGAATATATCATATTTAATATAGGAAATCAACACGCTCTTATTAATAAGTATAGGAGAGACCAAAAATCAGTAATTTAGACAGTCAGAAAAACAACCAAAGAAAATTGGGCATTTTCTCTACAACAATGGTTCTCAACCTTCCTAATGCTTTGTCCTTTTAATATAGTTTCTCATGCTGTGGTGACCCCAATCATAAACTTATTTTCATTGCTACTTTATAACATAACTTGGTACTGTTAGGAATTATAACACAAATATCTGTGTTTTCTGCTTGTCTTAAACGAACCCTGTCATGGGGTCATTGAACCCCACAGGGGAAGTGATCCACAGGTTGAGAATTACTGCTCTAGAGCTAGGATGAACAAAGGTGCCCCCTCTCCCTACTCTCTTGCAATGTAGTGTCTGGAGTCTTGGTTAGAGCAGGAAGATGAGGAAGAAAGGAAGGGAAAGGAAGAAAGAAAGGAGTCACAGTGTCCCATGATTCTGTGCTTAAATGTCATTAAGAAAGGTCACCAGAAAAAGTCATATATCTAGTAAATACTTCCATCAAAATAGTCATACAGTATAAATACAGAAACAAACAGGTCTTTTTATGTACCAATAATTTACTTGCTAGCAAATCAGGAAAAGTTCGACTCACAACAGCTTTAAGAAAACCGAGCTACCAAGGAATAAACATAATCAAGGAGATAAATATTTGTGCAATGAGAACTTTAAGACACCGAAAAAAGAAATTAAAGATACTAGAAGATGGAAAAATTCCCCATGCTCACAGATTGACAGAATCAATATTGTAAGGATAAGGCTATATTACCAATCTGCAGATTCAATATTACCCACTCACACTTTTGGATAATTGATCTCTTGATTAGAATGAAGGTCCTTTCACTTTTTAATATCTTCTGATTAATTTTGGTTTCAAATCTATTTTGTCAGATACTAGGATAACAACACCTGCTTGCTTCCTGGTACTATTTTATTGGAGTATTTAGTCCATCCTTTACTCTAAGGTTGTGCCTATATTTAAAGCTAAGATGTGTTTCTTTTTTCATTTTTTTCTTTTGTTTTTTTTTTTTGAGACAGGGTTCTCTGTGTAGCCTTGGCTGTCCTGGACTAACTTTGTAGACTAGGCTGGCCTTGAACTCATGGTGATCAGCCTGCCTCTGCCTCCCGAGTGCTGAGATTAAAGGAATGAGCCACCAACCCTGGCTTAAGATGTGTTTCTTGTAGATGATAGATGGATTTTGTTTCTTGATCCCTTCAGCCAATCTGGGTCTTTGACTGGAGAATTTAGGCTATTTGACTTAGTAACCATCAAAACCTGAATGTTGATTGTCAGCATTATGGTGCTGATGTTTTCATAATTTCTTCATATTTTTTTACAGACCCTTGGCTATATTTATTTCTCTCTTCAGCTGGAAATACTGCTTTTTGTATTTTCTTTAGGCCTGGTCTGTTGGATGTAAGGTGTTAATGCTGCTTTTTATCATGGATTTTCATTTTTGGTCTTGTCCCTTTGGTGTTCTGCATGTTTTTTGTATATGCATGGATGTATCTTTCCTTAGTTTCAGAAAGTTTTCTTCTATGATCTTTTTGAAGATCTGATCTATGCCATTGGCCTGGGATTCTTTTCCCTCATCTGTTCCTATAATTAAAAACTTAATCTTTTCATGGTGTCCCACATTTTCTATGTGTCCCTTTCCTGTGTTTGAATTTTTATGTACCTTTGCTTGTTTCATCTAGAAACTCTAGTTTATCCTGATATTCTGCTTTCTCTTTAACTCCTTATCTATAAGTTTTTCCTTTGAATTTTCTAGTTGTGTTATTGGATTTCCAATTTCATATTCATTACAGCTTTAGTTCTCCACAAGTTTCTATTTCCTTATTGAATTCCATTTTCAAATCTTGAATTGTGTTCATCATTTCTATCAGCATTGTGTTTGTATTTTCTTTAATATCACCCAGGTATTTATTATCTTCAAGTTCATTCTTTTTAAGTTCATTGACCTCTTTTTCTGGGTGTGTGTATTTTTTAAACTCCTTGAATTCTTTGATGAAGTTTGTGATTGTTCTTTTAAATTCTGTGCCCAAGGTAATTCTTCCTGGCAGATATTTCTATAGCACTAGTTTATTTGGGGGAGAGCATGCTGCCTTGATCGTTCATATTGTCTGTACTTTATAATGAAGTCTTGGCCTGTAGACTTTTATGTTAGTTTTGAATCTGATCTGGACAGAGCAGGTTGGAACAGAAGGGAGGACATGGAGATTGATTTGGACCTAGAGATTGGATATTGACTGGGTGTAATGAAATCAGGTACCTACAGGGGCTGGGCTGGTATTTGGGTGCAGGCTGGTCCAACCTTAGAGCTTAGGGGTAAATCTGTGGCTTAGAGCAGGTGCGAGGAGGAAGGTCAGACAGAATCAGGCTAGACACTAGAAAAGGGTATGAAGGATCATCTAGGTGGAAATTTGTCTTGGAAGGGTCCTGTAGGGTGAGCAGGCATGGATGTCCATACCAGGCCAGGGCACTGAATGTGGGATCCCAGGATAGATATGGGGGCTTGGAGGGTGTGTGGAGGGAAGGGTGAGGTGGGCTTATTCATAGAAATCCTAGAGAGTTTGTTATGTGCACATTTGATAATGCCATTGAAAAAATTATCACAATTCCTACTATCCTTTTAAAGAATAGTGGTATTCATTTTGTTTAGTAAGACCTTCTACTTAGGGGCAAAGAGCTAACGGAGTATGAATTCTGAAAAGGCATTGGCTTTGATGCTGGGACATTTGGGTTTAACTCTAGACTCTTCCAGTGGCCTTCTATGTAGGCTTGGGAAAGCTGCCCCATAGGCAAAATCAGGCTCATAATGGCCCCCACCTCATAGCCATCATTGTAGGGACTGAGTGATGGGAGGCATATAAAATGTTGGACGCTGTGGTTGGCAAGAGGAAAACATTAGCAAATGCCAGCTGTTGCTGGTACCTGATTAAAAAAAAAACACCTACCCAGTGATCTAAAAAAAAAAAAAAAAAAAAAAATCGCAATGTCTTCTGCCATTATAAAGAACAGAAAAAACATAATTAAGAATCTTGGCAACTAAAAACACAGCATATGGTTCTCTATCTATTGTGTTATCACAAAAACAAACCACTTGTTCTTTGCTGTTGGTTAGAGTTCGAAATTAAGTGACAGTTGCAGCACTCAGTCTGTACTTGATCAAAGCAGGTCACAGCACAAAGCCTTCCATAGTCAAGTGACTCAAGCAGTGTCACAGCTTTAGCTCCTCTTCCCTGCTGTTCCCTGCCTTTTCTAGCTCAGAGTAATCTCACCTCTGTCCTTTGAGCCCTGAGACATGTTGGTGTGAGATGCACTGTACCATCAGTGTATGGAGGCCTCATCCAGCTCAGAATGGCACATCTGATTCTCCCTGTGCTGACCTCAAGAAGATTTATATAAGTCAATACAGGATCAGATCAATGATGCTGTGAAGACTTGGTAGACGTAAAAATTCCTTTAAAACTTGGGAAATAAACGTACCTCCTGAGAATTCAGCTAAAGGCCACATGTGATGTTCAAGATCTGCAACAGAGCAAGGTACACAACATCCCAGTAGGGGTGGTCAGGAAGTCCCACTCCTACCTGACGATCTCATTCTTACCAGGGAGAAGGCAACTGAGTAGATTCTAGAAGCATCTATTATTTTAAAAGTAATGGCAATATACTTCTGCAAGCTTTCTGATTTTCAAAAACATTTTTTTTACCAACCTGTGTATGGCTCCTTCCAGCATGTGTTGTACCATTGTCAATATTTCTGAATGAGAAAGATCCCCATTTAGACTGAACCAGATATAGATAACTTGCAAGCAGGAGGAGCTGACAACTGGCAAATGGTCAAAGGAAGATCTGGAAATCAACACCCTATGTGATAGAATATCTTCCTTTTCATATGTAAAACAAAACTCTTGGTTGAATATAAACAGATGAAATCATCACCAGCAAATGCACTTACTTCCCCCTCCTGCCTGCATGACAGATCTTCACACACAGTTGAGAAGAGATGCTCTGTGTCCATGCTCTGCTCAGGTGGGACCCAATGACACATAATGTGTGGCTATCATTACTTCCTGGATAATCTATTCTCTTTGCCCAGGGTTGATCTGACTCGCTCAGGCTCATTTGACCACAAGGTGACAGGACTAAAATTCAAAACTCAGACTCCAGACTCTGAGAACACATCCTTTCAGCCATATCTCAGGCTCTTGTTTCTCCACAGTGTCTTCCTCATTGTCCTAAATGTACTGGATGACTTTCAAGTGCTTCCTGAATGAAACTGGGGCTGTGCTCCTCAGGACTGTGAATGCTTCCCATCTTCCAGCTCTTTTGCTGGCTGACTGCGGGAAGCACTTGGCTCTCATCATCTGCCAATTGGGGATTTCACCTTTGGAAGTCATTTGATCACTTAAGCGCTAAGCTCTCTCAAGAGGTGGCCTGCAAGGGCCTTGCAGCTTTGATCCAAATTTTCCAACCAAATAACCACATAAGTGGAGAGGCTCCTGGTTCCAGCTAAGCCACAAATTGCTGCTCTTTCCTAGAGAAAAGAAAGCAAGCATGTCCTCCACTGCGGCTGGGCGAGCTGAGCAGAGCAAGTGCTGGAACACACTGATTGCTTGGGGGAAGCGGGGCCTTTCTTGGATGCTTTCCCTTTTTCTGCTGGACTTAAGAAGACTGGGGCTTATTCCTTATTACAAGCCTCATGGGAGGGTATTCTGGCCTTATATCATCTTCACATTCGTGGCAGATTCAGTGTTTTCACTGTCCCAGAAACATCACTGATGTGTGTATTCTGTTCCAGGCCCATTGGGATGTAAGGCATCCTCTGCATAGATAGGTCACTGTATCTGGCTCAGGGCCTGACCTGAGCCTGCCAGGCCATCCTTTCTCATACCAAGTCCTGTGCCAGTTACCTGATGCTTCCCTGCATTGTCTTTAGCAGGCCTTGCTTCAAAGGTAGTGTTCTTCCCATCACACAGACAAAGAAACCCAGAGCTGAGCCAGAGCCATGGAGCAAGTAGGCTCTGGAGGGCCTGAGTTCAGGCTCTTAGCCCTGTACCTTTCTTTTCTCAGCCTACAGAGTCTCAGCTTCATGAATGCCCATGGGCATGGAGTTCAGTGGGAAGATGCCTTATACCACTGTTGGCGCTGCCAGACATGATCAGCTTCCATGAAATTTTGGAGACCCTGTAAGTGACAGAAGCTTAGGAAGCTTTCTTACAGCGGGCCTAGAAATTTGGTGAGTGGTTTTGAGTATCCTGCTCAGAGGAAATGTCACTTTGGAAGGAAATGCCACTGGCCCCATGTGTTCACCACTCACTGATCTGGAGGGAGAAATGTTCACTCGGCCCCTCCCTGGCAGGTCTCAGATTTGTGGGAGGGATGAGTAGCCAGATGGGCAGGTCTCTGGGCAGAAGTCCTCCAGAACCCATTGGCTGAGGCAGCTGCCCATGCAGCTGTGGTCCTGCAGCCTTCCAAGTGCCCCCCCCTTCCCACTTCCCATGCTTGGAACCCACTTAAATCAGTTTCAAGACTCTGTCTAGTCTTTTTTGTTGTGGGTGGCAAAGGGCCCGCACAGAAGATATTCACTGATTTGGGAGGTTCTTTCTGTTCCTTCTCTCACTCATATTAATCTGTTCTTGGGGTGGGATTTCTTCCTGTTGCCTTCAATACAACCCTCAGGAGGGACTGCTTTGAGTCTTCCTCATTATTGCTATTGGCTCAGGCCTTCTTTGATGGATAGGAGCAATTTTCTTTGGAAATTGGATGCAATATTGGCACTTCTACAGGACATACATTACATTCCTCTGGGAAGGAGCTTTTCCAGGGGACCTCAAATGGAGTGATTCTACTCGAGAGAGTGTGGGGGAAACAGAAATAACCAGAAAGGGAACTATGGATATATTTTGCATAGTTGCTCTTCCTGATGCCTGCCTGGGTTTGGCCCACTTCTGTGAAGTTGTTCTTGGAAAACAGGGGACATGAACACATGTTAAAGGTAAGGAACTAAGAGAGAGGAAACAGAGGTGCCTCCAACCTGCCAGGAGTCACAGGTCTCTGATTCTAAATACTCCTTGATTCTGCCTGAGGTCAGAAAGATCCACTGAGTACAAGCCGTATACTGTGGGAGGTACTGGGCACTGGGGCTTATTCAGACACGATGCCCTCTCAGAGCTGGTAATTTATCATCATAATAATCTTCACCCTCATCACCACCACCATCTTCATCATTGTGTGTGCGTGTGATGAGTGTGGACATCAGAGACAATTCTCACTCTTCTTTGGATCTCTTCTTCTATATGGGTTCTGATCATCAGACTTGGGTCCTTAGGCTTGCACAGCAAGGTGCCCACTGAGCTATCTTGCTAGTCCTACATATCCATTTTTTAATCCATTAAGTAACTTACGTTCACCAGTAGTTCATGAAGTAGTTTTTATGATTTCCATGATTCCACTGTACCGACAAGGAAACTGAGACCTGAGGCAGTAAAGGAAGCTGTTCAAGATCACCCTTAGGACATGGGCTGCGTGGAACTCAGAGATAGGACCTCAGGTGTATATTGCCTGGACTCGTGTTTGTTGGTGATTTTTGCTTCGCTTACTACTATAAATACAAGGAACTCTAATTGTTACCAGATACCCACCTGGGGGCTCTCTTGTTGCACTGGAAAGAAACCATGGCTGGGTATGAGCTCCTCAAATGCTGGACTTTAGGAGCTTTTTATTTCTTCTGTGTTTGAATGTAGTGGGGTGGTATCAGCAAACCAGCAGAAGTAGCTAGAAACAGCACACTTATATAAATGTAGCAGTCCGGAGGAATCTCCATACCTGATCTCAAACTGTACTATAAAGCAATAGTAATTAAAACAGCACGGTACTGGCACAGCAACAGGCTGGTTGATCAGTGGAATTGAATCGAAGACCCAGATATGAATCCACACACATATGGTCACTTGATTTTTAACAAAGAAGCCAAATCCATTCAATGGAAAAAGGATAGCATCTTTAACAAATGGTGCTGGTCTAACTGGAGATCTATGTGTAAAAAAATGCAACTGGACCCATATTTGTCACCTTGCACAAAACTCAAATCCAAGTGGATTAAAGACCTCAACATAAAACCAGAGACACTAAGTCACTTAGAAGAAAAAGTGGGGAAGAGCCTGGAACACATTGGCACAGGAGACAACTTCCTGAACAGAACACCAACAGCCTAGGCCTTAATGTCAACAATTAATAAATGGGACCTCATGAGGCTGAGAAGCTTCTGTAAGGCAGAAGACACTGTCACGAGAACAAAGCGACAGCCCACAGACTGGGAAAAGATCTTCACCAACCCTACATCTGACAAAGGTCTAATATCCAAAATATATAAAGAACTCAAGAAATTAAACACCACCAAACCAAATAACCCAATTGAGAAATGGGGCTTGGAACTAAACAGAGAATTCTCAACAGAGGAATATCAAATGGCTGATAAACACTTAAAAAAATGCTCAACCTCCTTAGTCATCAGGGAAATGCAAATCAAAACAACTCTGAGATTCCATCTTACACCCATCAAAATGGCTAAGATAAAAAATTCAAGGGACACCACATGCTGGAGAGGATGTGGGGAGAGAGGATCACTCCTTCATTGCTGATGGGAATGCAAACTAGTACAGCCACGTTGGAAATCTATCTGGTGCTATCTCAGAAAACTGGGAATAGGGCTTCCTCAAGACCCAGCTATTCCACTCCTTAGAATATACCCAGAAGATGCTCCAGCACACAACAAGAAAATTTGCTCAACCATGTTCATAGCAGCCTTATTCATAATAGCCAGAACCTGGAAACAGCCTAAGTGTCCCTCAGTAGAAGAATGGATAAGAAAACTGTGGTACATATACACTATGGAATACTACTCAGCTATTAAAAACAAAGAATTCCTGAAATTTGTGGACAAATGGATTGAGCTAGAAATGATCATAATGAGTGATTTAACCCAGAAGCAGAAAGACTCAAATGGTATATACTCACTTATATCTGCATACTAGCCCATGGGGCATGTCCCACGAAAGCCTTCACTTACCAGGAAACTGGGACAGAAGGGATGACATCCTATTGGGACTCTAGATGAGAGAAGCATGGGAGAATAGCAAAGTAGAAGGATCCAGAGGGTCCTAGAAACCTACAAGTAGAACATTATGATAGGCAGATTTGGGCCCAAGGGTCCCGCTCAAACTAAGGCACTAGCCAAGGACAATACAGGCGTTAAACTTGAAACCCCTACCCAGATCTAGTCAATGGGCAGAACATTCTCCACAATTGAGTGGAGAGTGGGGTATGACTTTCACACGAACTCTGGTGCTTCATATTTGACCACGTCCCCTGGAGGGGGAGACCTGGTGGCACTCAGAGGAAGGATAGCATGTTACCAAGAAGAGACTTGATACCCTATGAGCATATACAGGGGGAGGAAATCCCCCTCAGGAACAGTCATAGGGGAGGGGAGTAAGGGGAAAATGGGAGGGAGGGAAGAATGGGAGGATACAAGGGATGGGATAACCATTGAGATGTAACAAGAATAAATTAATAAAAAAAAAGAAAAAAATATAGCAGTCCCATTCAGGCCTTGGGTGTTAGGAACCTGGAAAACAGCCATTGTTGCAAAAGTCAGGTTGAGGTCCTGGGCCTCTGAAGCCTTTCATATCTCCCAGGAGCTCTTCTGGCAGGCAGGGCCGACAGCTTCTCATCTTTGAAGAACTGTTCAGCTAATCCTCCAAGTTGTCAGTGGCTCCTGTGTGGAGGTCACATTTGAGATACCTGTCTCTGTCAGAGCAGTATTTTGGAGCCAGCACATCCAGAGAGATGTTCAGGAACTGTGTGCTATGCACAGCCAGTATCACTCTGATGTATGACTTCTCTGGAGCAGGTGGAACATGTGGATGGGATCCACACGTGGAGTCAGTTGAACCTGGGCCATGTCATAGGAGCACCTCCATGGCTCATGGTCCAGGGAAGAGTCAGGCCTGTGGGTGCTGTGTGTGTGTGTCTTTTGAAGGCAGTCACCTCTTCAGCTATCAGCTGGCTGTGTCAAGGCCGTGCCTTAGCTGCTTCTTCAGCAGGCAACCAGGGCTGATGGTGCTTTACAATGGGAGGCTGGCCCAGCATTTAGAAACTGGGTGACAGTTATAGTCACAAGCAGAGCTAATCAGGAGCACACGCCTGGGCACTGATACTGGATGCCAATCACTGAGACCTTTTTGGCTCTCAAGCAGTTGCAGGGTGCTTAGAAGCCTTGGGCTCAGGAATGCATAACCAGAATATTTGGGAGCTCAGCTTTGGGAATCAGAAGCAGGCCCAGTAACAGGTTGGCTGCGCCTGGTTGTGCTGGCTTCACTCTGAAGATGCTGTGAAGTCTTACATTGTCGTGACCTTGGGTCTGTGAACACATGAACCACACTATCAGTTTGCCTGTGTCTGTAGGGCCGAGCCATGGCCTGAGATTGGCACTACTGTCCAAGGCTGGCCAGGCAGGTACTTAGTTGGCTATCAGTCTTCTCCTACCCCTGTTGTTGCCATGTCATTGCTGTCCCTCACTCTTTTTTTTGTTTTTAATTTAGCCTGTGCTACTGAAATTAGACAGAGTAAGGCCAATCAAGAGAAGTCTTCACTGGATGTGATGTTGCAACATCAGGGAAGGTAACAGAGGAAAGTGTCCTGAGCCAGCTCACCAAGTGAGCTATACAGTAGCTTATTTATGGAGCCCGAGAAGGGGTGTTTGCACCAACCACCCATTTGTTAGTCACAGCCTTGCCTTTGGCATCAGTTGCCATCAATGAGTCTTGCATTTTGGACCAATCACAGCCTTCCTGCCAGTCATTCTAATTCCTCCAGAGGAGAAACTCTAATAAATGCTATGCAGAGCGTTAAAACTGGCCAAAGTGGAAATGGTTCACCCAGGCTTGTGATTGCCAGATGTCTGGTACAAACTGCTTTCAACAGCCCTGGCAGGGGCCGTGCCTCAAGGAGCCAGGGCAGTCAGCTGTAATCTTTCCCGTAGCTGTCTCTAGACAGCTGCACTCTGTTCAGGGTGACTGCTGCTGTCATAGGGGTGATCCAGTTGGCGGGTTGGCTTGACAGGCTTTCTGCTTAGGGCAGCTCAAGCAGGAAGCAGGGAGGGGGTCCAGGAGATGCTAGAAAGTGAGATTATCCCATTCCCAGAATCACGTTTGCATATTTGAACGCAAATGTCAGAGGGAATACTTCCAGTATAAACTCAAAGGACTTATCATTAACACTAGTGGTGATATTTAGCAAATTCCAAAAGTGTTAAAACATACTTTATACTTGTCCACTGCCCAGGGAGAGGGAGAGTGGTCTTCAAGTGGTGTACTTTCTGGCTCTTACATTCAAGATTCTGGTTGGTCAGCCCAGCACTGTACCTTGGCCTCTCTTCTTAGAATCTGTGTCAAATTCTTGGCCGCTCACCTCATCAAGGTAGAAAGGTCTGGATTCACCTGGTGCAGCCTAGGAAGGGAAGAGATTGTTGCTTTTATTCCAGATGCATCTGATTGACAAACCTGGACCATCCTGGGCTCAGCTCTGTGGTGGGCACTGGAGCTCCATCATGACACCCCTCTTCTCCTGGATTCTATCATCTAGCTGCCTAGCAACCAACACACAAGCTGGCATACACAAACTCAAATAAGTGCTACGCAGGACATTAAAACTAGTGATACGATTGGCATCTCTTTGGGGGGTTGGATGACCAGTAAAGAAAGCCTTTCGGACTGATGGTCCTGAAGTTGAAATCTGAGTATGCACCTGGAGCCAGCCACCAGGTGCTGGAAAGGAGTGCCCCCAGGTGCTGGAAACGAGTGCCCCAGGGAGAAGAACCTCTGCATGCTGAGCCATTAGCTAGTGGTGGGAAAGGTGTGTTTGAAGATAGAGGCTGTGCGCATAGAGTATGGCGCAAGGGCTGGCAAGGGGAAGACAACGTGAGGAGAGGTCAGATGATTGTGGAGAGCCTTGACTGACATAATGAGGAGGAAGGGTTTATTTCAGATGCATTAGGAGGTGGCTGGAAGTGGACGAGGAGCATGGTCTTGTGATACAACCCCTTCGTGGTGTGAGACACCCTAAAAGTTGCAGACCCCAAGGGCAGGAGCACGAGACCTGACAGCTAGAGCCGCTGCAAGGCAGAGCAGCCAGTTCTTCACTCTCCAGTCTAGTGCTTCCAGCACACAGATTCCGGCCCTGGACATACACCAAGTGTTCAACACTTTATTAGCCACTGAGGCTTCTAACAGTCCTATAAACTCTTTGGCCTCAAGGGGTTCCCAGGCTCTGTCATGAAAAGACAAGGGAAGCACTGGCCCAGTTCTGGCCAGCAGAAACATGAACGTTGCCTTCCCAATGGGGGTAAAGGACACGGGCAAATGCAGCCTCTGTAAAGATGTATCTGAGACAAGTTAGAGGATGAGGGATATTGATTATTGGGAAATCTTAATTAAAACAGCACAAATAACTGCAGTGCAATAAAATCAGTATTAATGAACAATTAAAATATGTTTGCTCAGCGATAGTGACAGGAAAGAAGAGGGTTAGGGGAGGGAAATGTGGCAAACAAGATGAGCGGTTGCTTGGCATGGTTTTCTGGGCTCTTCTTCTAGGCATATAGAGAGAAGGAGTGAGCTCAGACCAAGCTTAACATCCCCCTCCCGCCGGTCTCCATGGCACCCTCCTGTCTATCACCTTGTCATCTTTGTGCCAGTGTTGATAGCTTCACCTTTCAGTGAAGAGACCTGCGTGTGCAGGGCTGTTGAGTCTAATCCTCAGAAATGAGAGATTTCTTTAAAAGACCTTTCTGAAGACCTGCCTGACAAAAGAACAAAACAAGACTAAATAAACAAACCGCTCCTCTCTTAAATGCCAATGTGTGTTAAACTGCCCTCTAGTGGCTCAATGCAGAACGTCACAGCCACAGGTCCCAACCACAAGTCCTCTCTTACTTGCTCCTCTGGATATGGATGGAGCTGCAGGCTTCACACCTCTTTCCTCGTGGATGCTTCTGGGAGCTGTCAGACAGTGTAGCAAAAGGCTAGTTGGAGAAAGAAAATGCTAACTATTTATCATGTTTCATTCCATGCATCTACTAGACCGCTGCCTGGCAAACATAATCTCTTCCACTGAGGCCCCCATGTTTGCACTCACGGACACTGTTCTTCTTAGTCGTATCAGCCTAAGGAGAACTAGTGCCCTCAGCTTCTCAGTATCTACCTTACATTTGCAGCATCTGTGAGGGTGCTCTGTCTACCTAGGCATCCATGAGCATCTGGAAGGCAGAGTTGAGGAAGAAAGGGAATTAGAACCAAAGAAAAGGTGTCCCGCTACCTGTGCCTTCAAAAGACATTCATGTGGCACCCCTCTCATGACAGGAGTAGGAAATCCTGTCAGGATGCGCTGCTGCTGCCCTAACACTCATGGAGTGCCTAGTATACTTCACTGTTTTGGCTTTCTGTGTCTCAACTGACTTGTGAGAGGAGATAATAGTCCTTACTGTGTGGTGGACTAGGCAGGCTTTAGCTGTTACTGTGTATAATGCATGTTTCAGAGGGGTCTAAAGTTTGAATCCTGCTGTTTCCTTTGTGGCCAGGACTTCTGTGGTTATGATAAAATACCTGCCTCACAGGCTTGTGATTGTGATTAATTATAATAACCTGGGTATAGGCTTAATGCAGTGTGCATTAAATTATGATAAAAGTACTTGCCATGAACGTTGCCATCACTGTTGATGCTAGTATTGATTTTGTCACCTCATTTACCCCCCTTCACTAAGACACTGGTGTAAGTACTGCTTTAATCTGCCACAGAAGGGAGAAGATCAGTCTTCCAGAGGCCTGGCACTTACTCAAGTGATGAGGCAACACTTGCTACAGTCCTTTCACACTGTTTTTGGGCTGGTATCTCTGGAAGACATGGGCTGTGATGTCAGAGCTGCTTGGCAAGTCACTGGGGGTGTGAATATGCAAACACAGTTATGCCTGGGGGTGATGAATTTCTCAAACCAATATATCAGCTATTTGGAATTGTTGGTTGTGATAGATAGGAGAGAGGAAGAAATAGGGGGCCAACAGGGGAGACAGCCAGGTAATATAGTAGAATGCTAGAAACTGGAGAGGAAAAATGCTAAATAATTCATATATTAAAAAAAAATCAGACTTAATTCCCACAACATAAAATTCATTCTTTTAATTTATGCAAATGATTCATTCTTACAGTATTAACAAAAATTTGCAAACATTGTTCCTGTTTAATATGCACCTTCTCAAAATGAAAAACTATGTCAGTTAATAGTCACTCCCCATTCCTCCACTTTTTGGCAAATCCGACATTCAAGAATCTTTTAATGGTGCCTTTAGCACAGGTATAGAAGGCAGGAAAGGTAGATCTCCACTCAGGGTTCTAGCAGTTAGGCCCTTGAAAGGGAGTTTGGAGATAGAATGTAAACTGATGTATGTGTATCTTCAGAGAATCTGTAAGTAGTGTGAGGAAATCAAGGTGAGAACTCCAGAGGATAAAGGTTGCTATGGAAATGGGAGTCAAAGTACTACAGGACTGTGAGGGAGCACAGAGTAGGCAAAGTTAAAATTATGCCTTTTTATTATTTTCCATTTGACATTGTTTTAGATTTTACAGGAAAGTTGCAAAACTAATTCAGGGAATTCCTATATCTTTGCATGGCTTTGGAGCTGGACCCCTGACTAGGGTGATGGGGACTGAGGAAATGACACACACACACACACACACACACACACACACACGGACACAGACACACGGACACAGACACACGGACACAGAGAAGTAGAATAGGTAGTCTGGGCTCTCTGATGGAGAAGCTGTAGTACCCGCGAGTCAGTGTGTTTATTACTACAGTTGAAGAAGGAGGCAGGGTTATTGCAAGGAGTCGGGGTATATAGTACACACTGCATCAGGAAGCAGGTTTAGCTAAGATAATCTCAGTAGAAGCGGTCTCTGTAGGAGAGAAGTCTTAGGAACAGGGTGAAAGTACGGGGGACATTTTCTGCACACACTATCAACATCTGCATGTAGACCATAGGAGGCTTTGCCATCCCTCTGAGCACCAGCCAGGAAAGGCTTTGCCAACTCCTGTGGGCCTGAAGAACTGGGATCTTTGCTTTGCTTGTTCTATGTCAACAATACACATTCATTCAGGACTTCTCTCACTCCCTACAGGGAATTACAGATCAGCTTTCACAACGGATGATTCCCTGGGTGTTATCACATGGCCTCATTCTCTCTTTTCCTCTCTCCCACGTGGCACTCTTTCTTTCTGACCCAGTTGAGAATAAATTATAGAAACGATTCCCACTTCTTCCTAATTACTTCATTATGAGTTTCATAACATCAAAGACATTCTTTTACATAAACCATAGCATAAAAGTTGCAACTGGGGAGTTAACATTGAGACAGAATAGCTATTGTCTTCCCCAAACTGCCTCAAGGGCAGGCTCAGGAGCAACACAGAGCCTTAGACACACACTGCGTTCTGTTGTCCTGTCGCCAGCCTTCATTAATCTAGCGTGATTTCCAAAGTTGTGGTTTTTTTTTTTCCTGCCAAGGGCAGTTTTGAAAATGCAATTATTTTGTAGACTTTCCTCAGTTTGCTGCTTCCTTGGGGTTATGCTCAGGGCTCCTCTTGACAGAAAGCCTGCAGAAGCAGTGTTCTTTTCTTCACTGCACTTACGTAAGGAGGCACGCAGTAACCATTTTCCATGTAATTGGGATGCTAGCTTTGATCAGATGAGCAAGCCAGTTCCTGCGAAGACTGTCCACTCCAAAGTTACTGCTCTGGTGAAGTAAGTGACACTTATGTAGGAATCACCTTTTTTTTTTTTTGCCAATTTCCCCCACTACTTTGAACATTTATTAATGAGTCTCACATGCAGACACTGAGTCTTGAAAGCTACTAACATTTCAGGGTATTTACTGTATTTTCTTTACTCGAAAATAACTTTCAAAGAAAGGAATTTCTGTAGAGATTTTCTGATGCTAAGAAAATCTGCATCTTCTTGTTCTATTGGGATATTAAGTTCTGGAGTGTTGAGGCTGGAGGCAGTGGGTGAATCGTCACAAGGTTGGGAAAAGGTGTGTGCTTATGATAAACATGGGGGATAGTTAAGTGAATGAGCATGCCTCTCTAAATATTCAAATGCACATAGGTTCCTAAGCAAATATTTGTTATCCCCAAGGTCACAGGTCAGTGACTCCAGGAATCATCAAAATAGAATTGTTGGAGTGAAGATTTCTTGGTAAACAGATGTAAAGAGAAAGGTAATGGGCAACTTACCTACATAAAAGTATAAATTTGACATATGTATGCATATATGTAAATTGTACAAAATAAGGGGCTTTATTATGTCATTTCCACACATACATGTAATATTTTTTGGCTATATTCACCCTATCATCTTTTTAAAAAAATATTTTCTCTCTTCATTTGTACCTTCCACATCTATGACAGTCCCCACTTTCCATTCATGTATTGTACTTAGACCTCATATTTGGTATAGAAATATTATATTTGTTACCTTCTTTATCTTTTTCTAAATAAGTAATAAGGTTAATGAAGCCCTTGAAGTTTCCTAAAGGATTGGGTTAACAGTGTTTTTAAGATCCGTAAGATCAGCATTTGTGACTTCTAGATGAATAACTTCAGTTTTAACCAAATTATTAAACGTAAGGTCTCAGGAAACTGCATGATCAGAGATGACAAATCTTGTTTATAAATTGAGGGGCTGAGTAGATGAAGTATAAAGCAGAAGGTGGCTTTGTTAACATTTCAGAGGACCCCAATATCACCATTGTGGGGGTTCCGTGTGTCTGTCCATCAGGCTTGGAAAGCAATCATCTCTTGGCCTGTTGCTGTTAAGCTCAGATTCCTGTGGGCACCTTCAGTGGAAGGAGACAGCAATGGAATGGTAGTTGGGCCTCTTGAACTTGCAGCAGCAGAGAACAGCCAGTTTGAGGACCATCTCTGCTCACTGTGAAGTCCGAGGGTCTGAGCCTTTCTAGACAAGCGGTGGGGATGGAATTTTTCTTCCCAGGCCTTTTCTTGTTCTGTAGGGTGACCCTTCCATGTGCCGAGTGTGCTAGATTCCTGGGCTTCGGTATCAAAGGCCGGAAACTGAGGGGTTTAGAAAGAAGCCACTTAGCTCTTATGTTTGGAGGCTAGAGATCCTAGCCAAGGCTGGCTCAGCTCACACGCCCTCTGAAGAGTCCCTGTTCCTCCCTAGCTTGTGGTAGCCCCCGGAAATAGTGGACATTTCTTGCCTTGTATGTCTATTTCTCTCACCTGCCCTTTGTCTTCTCTGTTCATCCTCTCTTGTTCTCAAAATGGCATCAGTCCTTACCCTTACCAGATTTAGGACCCACCATTGTCCAGCTTGCATACTCTAGACTGTATAAAGATAGGAGCGAAATTCCTGTTTTAAGTTAATTTAAAATCCCATGTTAGCCATTATCCTTCATAGCACTGTTTTCTTTTTTCTTTTCTTTTCTTTTCTTTTTTCTTTCCTATGAGTGAAGCTGATTTCTTGAGTAGCCTCTATTTGCTGATGCTTTTTGATTCTTTTAGAACCAGCTCAAATACAACCACATCTACACACCCGCTTTGATTGCTTTGCCTCCCATACTTAAAGCTAAGCAAAGTCATTTAAAAAATCTTACAGTGTCATATTTATATAATGACTTCATTTTTATTACAGGCTGTTTTAATGGCGCTTTTGCCGACTTCTCTCAACAGTGAGCTTCCTTCTATAAGAGCCATCATGCATTCCTTTGACTACCCCACGTGCCTATAGCTCAGCGCCTGGCACTTAGTAGCGGTACACAGTGATTGCTGCTTTCAATTTACTTCATACCATACAAACTGTGATGCAATCATATAGAAAAATGGCGGAGGTGAGCTGGCTTTCTCCTCTGGTCTCTGGCTTCCATGTCCCTTGGCAAACATGATCTTACATCTCTTGCTGTCAGAAAATATGTGCAAATGTGGCCTTGTCGACCCTCTGACCTCTCTGGACATCGTTCAGATTTCAGAGTGTTTTCCTTCTGAATCACTAGGTGCAAAGTAGGCAAACAGAGAAAGCCTCCCTCTCACTGGGAAGCCACCAGGCACAGTGCCCCGGGAGTTCCCAGCTCACAGAGTGGGGAATCTTCCAGCTCACAGTGCTTGCCCTTTCTCTCCCAACTGCCCCCTTGTCTTTCACTGGGTTCAGACACAACAAGGTTTGAAGTTCGAAAGCACACTATTTCCCCTTTCCTTCTCCAACGGGTCTCTCAGGCTCATGTACTTCTGTTCGGGAATGTCTCTTAACTGTTTCCCCTCTTCTTTGTCACCTGGACCAGGCCTTGGGAATATCTTCTAATGAGTTTCTGCCCGAGATGGCCCTTTTTGATCAGACTGAGATAAAAGGATGAGGTTAGTAAAGCACACCCGCGAGTGTGCCTGCGAGGATGCTCCCAAAAAGGAGAAACTCAGAGGGAAAGGCCTTCCTTAAATGTAAGCAACAGCATCTCTTAGGCTGGGAGTCTGGAGGATCAGCACTAGGAAAAGGAGGGAGAGAGGCAGTTAGTGTGTAGACTTTCTATCTGAATCCTGGCCTCTTTGCTGTGAGCTGCTTTCCTCTGTAAAACTCAGCCTGCTACAGTGGGCAGAAAGTTCTGGAACTTTAAACCAGAAAAAAAAAAAAAGCTTCCCCCCTTGAAGTTGTGTAGATATTTTCCCTGAATCGAAACAATCAGTTTAAGAAGGAGGAGGGAGCTCGGAAAAGTCAAGAAACTGGAGAGAGTTGGAAGGCTCAGAAACCTTAAAACTCACACAGCTCAGAAAGGTGTGAGAGTCCAAAGGTCCCTTCTTATTGTTTTAAGCAGTAACAACTGCTTGGGAGAGGAGACTCTCCAGCTTCAGGATCTGTCTGTGACTTGCTCAGGGAGGCTGGTTTCCTGAGGCATCATCCATGCTGGATGGGCTTCTCAGGGTTACCACTGCTTCTCAGTAACTCATGTTCCTATATATAACCCTTCACCAATGGCCCTATAACCAACCCCAATAAACTCACTGGCTGCAGTCATGTCATTGGCCACTGGTTAGTAACCTCTGTAAGGTGGACTGACATTTTTTTTATTTTCCCCAGGAAAAGTCCCACCATCTCTTCCTCAGGTATTTAGTCAGGAAATTGGTATTGAGAAGGTGACGCTTCTCAATATGGCTATGACTGTGTCTGATGTTGTCCTGCAGACTTTGGAATTGGTTTGTGAAAAATAATTCAGAAAAGCTTTGGGGTGCAGATCAGAGAGTCACTAGAATGCTGTAACCAGATGGGCAACTCTGGGATGATATCAGGGGACAAGAATACCAATATGAATGAAGACAGTAGAGACTGTGCTCATGAAGTTTCTGACGAAATAGGACTCTATTGGGCGTTAGGATAGACTCCATTTCTAATATACAGTGGCACAGAACATGTGGATGTATCATCAATGCTGCAAGGGTCTGTGGGAATCTGGATATAAATGGAAGTCTCATCTGGTGGAGGAGATTTCAAGGTAGCTGAACATTTGATCTATAGCATGGATATGGCTGGCTACTTTTAGGCAGGTTTACACTGAGAAACAAGAGGAGCAAGAAAAACAGAAAGGTTAAATTAAGCCTTTTAGTGTGTTCGAAAAAATCGATGTATAGTTAATAGGGAGATCATGACTTTTGAAGATTATGAAATATCACTGTGAAGAAGCCATGTATTTCATATTAAGATGCCCATATGTCACAGGCTCCAGAGTCTGAAAAGATAAACTTGTTTGAATTTGCCATACCCACACAGGGCTGTGGAGGTGTTGGCTCTGATTCCTTAAAAAGTCTACTTTATTAGGGATTCATTTAAGGCATGTGCCTCCCTTACAACCCTACTACCCTAAATAAGAGGAAAAGGAGATTAAGGGGAACAAGAATGAAACTTTCTGGGTATCAGCTCTGTGGGGCAATTCCCCTGGATTTGTCTAGCAGATCATCTATCTGGCAGAAGAAGCTGCAGTTTACTCAGTGGACTAAACTTGGAGGTATCCACTGAGATCGCTGCAGCAAATCGTGAAACTCTGCGTGCCAAGGGCAGGAACCTCTGCTTTCCCTTTTAGGTTCCGGAATCTTATCCAAATCAATGGTTGTTTTTTGCAGTACAATACCCCAGTTGGAATCGCATTCCTCTGCCTTTTGTCTTTCGCTAGTACTTCATTCCTCTCAGTTTATACCAAGATGCTTATCAGTTTGTAGAGACAAAGTCTTAGTGAAGTCAAGCATCCAAGATTATTTTCACCTTGGGCCCAGATTAAGGCAAGGTTACATTTTCTTCACAGTGGAAATTGTTCCCACAGGTTTGTTTCTTCATGTTCAGTTGCCCAGCAACACAGAAGCATTGCAATTATGGTCCAAGTGGCTTCAGCTACTGCTCAAACCTTGGTGTCATCCATATGAAGCTTAGTTTGTAGTCATGTATAATTTAAGAGTCATGAGATTATGGAGTCTTCCACCAGATTTCAAAGGAAGGTCTGGGTGGCCAGGCAATATGTGTTAGGGTCAGGAACCTGTAAGCAGCTCCCGAGACAAACGTGTGTGAAGCTGTGAGGGTGATACTGAGGATGCCATGGAGATTTCTGGAGTTTAATGATGTTAAGAACATGAAATGTCTTCCAAGGGAGCCTCAGGCAATGAGCAGAGTCATCCCAAGAGAAGCCATGTGCGCTATGACAGGCAAGGCCCACATAACATTGGGGATTCTCAAATTCTTGGGAGCTGATGTTATGCTGTCATATGCCTAGATAACAGACATGAAGATATAGGATTTAGCATTCACCCTCCTGGGTTTTGGTCTGGCTTTGGTACTATCTATCTTTGCTATGCTCTATTCTTCTCGTTTTGAATGAGAATTCATCCTCTGTGTTATTGTACGTTGGCAATGTTAACTTAAACAAGAAATTGTAGGAGTTAAAAGATAAGAGCTTGCTTTGTGTCTCAGAGCCGACGTTGAACCTGAAGTTTTGAACAGTGTTGCGATTGTTAAGGCTTTGGGGGACTATTGAAAAAGGAGTAGTTGCATTTTCCTTTATTAGATGGACATGAGCCTTTAAGAGTCACAGCAGAAAATTAATTATGATTTCAGGTCATGTGTGTGGGCATCAAGCCATCAAATGTGGGCTTGTAATAGTTAATCTCATCAACCTGACTAGCTTGCAAAGTGCTTATGAGACCAGTAAAGCACATCCTTTCAAGAGTGTTAAATAGAGGGAGACAATTTCCCCTGAACGTGCCTCACGCCTTTCCCTAGGCCTGGGTGGAACAAAAATAGGGAAGTGGTGGTGGAAACAAACCAGACAACACATAAGTATTTTCTATGTTGAGCAGGTTTGTTCTGTTATGGTCCACTGCACCCTCCTTGCCACAGTGGACTGAAACCTATGAAACTGTGAAGCCAAAACAACCCTTCTTCTTCCGTTACTTTCTTAGCTGATTTGTGACAGCAGCCAAAGGCCAATCTCAAGCCTTCTTCGTCCATGCCTTCAGCTAGGTCCTTCTTAGAAAGTTCTGCACAGCGTGTTTTGATCATATTCACCCCATTCCCCAAACTCTTCCCAGATCCACCCCTTTGCTACCCATCCACATTTCTGCCCTTAACATTTCAAACCAAATTGTGCTGCTCAAATAGTTTTGGCTGTATGATCTTCCACTGGTGTGTGATTGATTTACCAAGGGTTATACACTTAGAGAAAATTATCTCCTTCTCTCCCGGCATCTAATAGTTGCCAATAGCTCCTCGGCTAGGGGTGGGGTTTGTGCTCAAGTTACCTATCTGTGGGATTTGATCTGGCTTGAGCATATACAGATTTTGTGCATGCTATTTTTACTGCTCTGAGTTCATATGAGAATGTACGCCCTACTAGAGAAACTGTTTCTTGGAGCCTTTGGAAGAGGGGGTGATATATATACCCATGCGCGCATATTGCCTTTAAGAGTGAACATTTTTTAAATCTCTTATTCTCATTCTCTGCAACATTGGCCAGTTGTGGGCCTCTGTTAACCATAATCTACTACAAATAACTTCTCAGGTGATGGCTGAGAGATGTATCAAATTATAAAGTATGGTATCTCATTAGAAGCCATTTTAAATCTCTATGTCCACTTAGTAACATAATAGTAGTAGGTTTTTGGCTAGGGCCTGTGACCTGTGAATCAATAAGTTCTTGGCCCCAAAGTTGGCAGATATGGGTCTCATCTTGTGGATCAGGTCT
>OU015748.1:78652086-78742086 GCA_907169655.1 Acomys percivali | reverse complement strand
GCAATTAGCATTAGTCTTAACATAGGTGGGGGCAGGGAGGATCTGAAATCCTGATATGTTAAGTAAAATGGCAAACCTCATGCGTATGCATTGGTCGGTTTGGTCCCAGCTACATTTCCACTACTGCAGGCCTGTAGAACTGCAGCTTCAGACAACATTTGTATGTGTCCTATGGTTGCAAGATTATTCTCTGCACAAGGCTGAGTCCTATAGTGTCTTTGTCAGAAGACATGAGTTAGAATCCTAGCTCTCCCACTTATTAGCTCTGAGGTTTTGGACAAATATTGTCTTGGTTTCCCTGCCTGTACAATGGGCATTGTGATGATGCCTCCTTCATAGAATTCCTATGAAGAAGTGACATCATTACTATTAATCCTTAGAAGCACATTGGGCCAATAGCAGGTGCTCAGCAAAGGTTAACTCAGTTGCTTGGGGTTGAGGATATTTGAAGTGATAAGGAACTTGGTGATCAGGTCTTTCTAGCCTAACTCCAGTCTTAAAGTCACCTTGCTGTGAATTTAAAAAGCACCCCCTTGTTCAAGTCACTTTGTTTCAGCCTTCCAGAAGCAGATTAATAAATATTCAAATTTGTGGTAACTCTGAACAGCTCTCCCAAAGTGATGCTGTGTGAAATGCCCTGCTTGAGACCCTGAATCTGTTCAGAGCAAGAGAGCATTTTCCCTTACCAGTGGATGAAAGCCCAGCCCTTTCCACGCAGAGTTGGGGAGCAAAGGCTGACACTTTGCAGGGACAAGGACTACAGCCCTACCCTGGGAAAGGAGAATTGGAATTATTGAGTCCCTGGAAGGAAAGGATGGGGGGTAATACCAAAGCAAAGAGACCTTGAGGTGAGAAATGACAGGAATGGGCTGGCTAAGCCTTCATCTATCATGTTGCAGGCTACAGCTGACATCTCTATGGAAAAACCCTCAGCTTGCAGAAGGAATGTATGGTCCCACAAAAGCTGGCTTTCTAATGGACTGCCTAGTATTTGACAGGGATGAATTTGAGCTGCCACTGTGATAATTAGAAAACAAGAGATCATGGCCCATGTTTCATATCATGTGCACCCTAGTGTCTCACTTAGTAGCATGAGGCTTAGGAGTTCAGTAAGAGTTGAAATCTTTCTCCACCAGAGCCTTGACCTTAGACAAGTTAGTTTCTTCACAATCACATGTAAATGCCAACACTCTTACCCAAAATGTTGTGAAGGTTAAATGCATTAGAGTTGGGGACAACATCTGACATACAGTAAGTGCTCAACAAACATTGGATATTCGTATCACTTTAGAGTCTCTTCCAGTCCCTATCTTAGAATAGGCTCATCACCATTCTTGGCTTATGAGGTAAAATGGATTCAATTTGATTTCAAAACAGCGACACGACTGCTTTAGTCACTGTTCTATTGCTGCAAAGGGAAACCATGAGCAACGGCAATTCTTATAACAAGAAGCTTGCAATTGGGGGTTTGTTTACAGTTTCAGAGGCTCAGTACATTATCACCATGGTGGGGAGCATGGTGCTGTGACAGCCACTGAGAACTACATCCTGATTCACAGGCAGAAAAAGAGATAAAGAGAGACAGACAGACAGATACGTGTACATGGGGTGGGGAGATATGGGCCTGGCATACGTGGTATTTTGAAACCTCAAAGCCCAGCCAGAGTATCTTCAACCAGGCTATACCAACTTCAACAAGGCCACCTCTCCTAATCCTTGTAATCCTTTCTAACAGTTGTGCTCCCTAGTGACCAAGTGCTCAAATATGGGAGCCATTCTTCCTCAAATCATCACAATGGCATCTTTTGAGTTGCAGCGATAGTGGGCAGCCTGCGTGCACACTTCTCATCAATGTTGGTGTGCATTGTATGTCGGCAGGCTTAGGATTTCAGTCTTTGCCCTAACTGTGGTACTGCCACAGAGTTACCCTACTACTCTGACTTTTCCCTTACTCTACTCTCTGAACTTTTGAATTAGATACAATTCCCTCTGGCATCCACCTCTACCTTTCCTGCTGCCTTGGAATGCGTTTCTGTACGTACTTCCATGTTACAGGCATTCTGGCTAATCATCCATGGGGAAAAGGGAGGAGGAAACACAGAAGTGGGCAGATTAATTCTGCAAAGTGATGTCAGCCATGTTCTCAGCTTGTGATTCTTGCTTCTGGTTCTGGGATGCTCAGGAACCCTGCTAATTATATGCTACTTTTCTGTCCTGGGTCAGTTCTTTCCTTAACTGCCTTGCTTTCTGTAGATACAAAAGAGCACTGACAAGCTAGCTTAGGGCTTTGTTGTGTGAGTCACTCTGAGGCAGTGTCAATGACAGGGAGAGAGGCAAAGGAGAAAGGCAGAGGGACAGAAGCAGCAGGTACATCCTTGAATGTCTTCCACATCACAAGGAAATAAACGTAGCCACTTGTAGTGTATTCTTAGTGTACCTGCCTGGAACCATCTCTCATGGGGACTATAGGACAGAATACACTTGGAGGCTTCTTGTTTCCTGTCACATTAGTCCATTTGTTCCTGAGGAGTTGGCTCTTCTGTTCTTTTAGCTGTTGTAAGGGTAGAGGGAGAAGCTAACGCTTACATCATACAGCACAGTTCCATTTCATCTAGGAGTGGCTAGGGAGCCAGAGCCTCAGCCTGCCCAGGCTGGGTTTCAGGAATGGAGTGGCTTGGACTCGTGTGAACAGGATGTAGAGAAACCTTTCGATGGCAGTTGTTACAATAGAGGTGCTGGTTAGTGCTGTCTTTGAGGACAAATCGGGGAGGTGGGTGGATCTGAGAGGAGGGCTTCCTTCTCACCAGTAGCTCAACATCCATGGTATGCTCCCTTCCACAAAACTAATTTTCAAATTTTGCTGAACAGGGAAGTAGAGTGATGGGTAAAACACTTACATTTTTATCACTTGCCCTAGAGCCAGACACACATCTTTTCTTGCATCATCTCTTGCTAGTCAGTGGCCTTAACCCAACTTCCTGAGTGGCCCATACATGCAGAGGACACCAGAAGTTTTATTTGCTTTTTATCTGCACAGTATCCTTCCTTACCATTCCTTTCTCCTGATCCTTCAGGGTTGGCTAAAATTTACATGGTGGCATCTCTAAACACACAGGTTTAGGTCTCCTGCTGCTGTCCTTCATGGAACACCCTTGCATCAGTCTCCTTGTGTCTGTCTCCAGATCACGAGGATGTTATTCGATCCATGCCGCTTCCTGTTAGATGCTGCCAGAAGTGGGACCCACTTAGTCAGAGACTTTGTTGAAAGATCCCTACCGGCCTGGCCAAAATGACACTAAGTTGACAAACTGCTTTTCAAGCTCAGAATTGCATAGTGGCATTGAGATTCCTCCAATTTGACCTTTGTGGGATTTTACAGCATCTGCTTCTCAGAGGCTCCAGGCTAACACCTATACCATTATAATATGTAGACGTTTTCTGATGCTGTTACTGCATTTTTCCTCTTATTAGAATTTATTTCATGTGTTTTATTTTGTTTCCAAGGGTCTTTTGTTTGGTTTCCTCTAATGCCATAGATGCCCTCATTCCATGCTTTTATCCTGAAGACCTATCTTGAGTGCTCAGGAGCCTCCCCTGTGTGGAGTGGGACCATTTAGGATGGCAATATACTCATTAGACCTTTCCCTGCCTTTATGATCTCCTCTTCCTCCTGTCTGGATTTCCAGGGTCACTACATCCTTGTCTCTGGGAACTGCCCAAGCATGGTGCCAGGAAGGCAACTCTGATTTTGACACTTCTGCCAAAAGTAGTTTGAGGGTGTCCAGCAAGGGACTCAATTTCTTCCCATTGGCATTGGAAGGATCTCGTGAGTGGGTGGCTTAGTGCAGAGTTTTCCCCATATACTGCACTGGCACTGATGGCCTCTTTGCATCTCAAGATTCAAAGATTATGAAAAGAAGAGTGATACGATGTTTCCTTCCTGATTCGGTCTGCCAGCCTCATCCTTTGTCTTCCTCTTAGTCATTCATGTGGCTTCTGAGGAGTGACTGTTATGTTCAGAGGGCACTTTTGTGCCCTGACATCGCACTTAGCATCTTTAGCAATTCCCAAGGCCTCTGAAAGTCCCACCAAACATCCTTTTATTAATATTCTAGTATCCAGATATACCACAGAGCAGATTGAATCTTTTCACTCTGGTTTGCCAGGCTGTGACTCCTCTATACTGTGAACAGAGAGAGGAAAGCATGCCTCTAAATCTGTATTTATATCTTGGATTTTTACCTTATGTCATATTCCTTAGTGAGCTCAAATATGCACCCGTAGTGTAAGGTTAGGGTGCACATAGCCTCATGTGGTTTCCTGTCCTTCCTGCCATGTTCAGTTGAGGGATGGAACCTACTTTACAGGTGGATAATCAAGAGCAGAACATTCATTCACCCCTTGCTCACACAGAGATGACAGATATACCCTTTCTGAAAATCCCTTTCTGCTACAGGGAGGCTTTTTCACTCATGCCAGATGATGTCATCCGTAGGCCCAGCTGTCCACAGAAACTCAAAGCTGTGAGTGTTGGAAGTCACGATTTCCTAGTCCTTCTTTGAGCTTCTAAAGCAACAACAAAAAATTACATACCTTGTTCTTCCTGTCCACAAGTTCTAAAGGCTTAGAGAGTTCAGATGGCTTTAGAATTCAGCTTTAGGTGAGGTTTGATGCGCACTGGATAAGCGCCGAATTATATTGGTTGGATAGTTTCTTTCCTTAAAGCATTTTTTTTTTTATCTGAAAACACATCTGATCTCTGCTCACCCCTGTGAGGTCTCAGGGTCAGGCTCCATGCTCCTGGGGATAATTAAATGGTCTCAGAGAAAGTCAAGGTCACAGAGGGATTTCAGGGTAGATCTAGCTCTTGACCCCAAGCTTTCCAAGCTAAGGTCTAGCTGAGTCCATTAGGCAGCATCTTTCTTTAGAAAACGGGAAGAAATACCAGAGAATCAGAGAATGATTGCTGAAAAGTATTTAGAGCTCTGGAGTGGGAGTGGGGTTGGTGTGGGTGTAGTCGGTGTTGAGGAAGCTTGGGGGCTGGGAGTGGGTTGTGGAAAATTTCATCTTCTCTATGTCTCAGGTCTCTCTCCTGCAGAAGAGGAACAGTCACTGACCTCCTCCCACTGTGACTGTGTACAGTGAGCTAAGAATGCTTACATGAGAGCTCCTATCACAGTGCATGCTGTACAGCAAACAGTCAGCTATATGAATAATGTTGAATGAGGATGTGTTAATACAAGCAGAAAGCCCAAATTGAAGCACTTAGAATTGTCGACTACACAGATCGAACAAACTTCCAGTGTGACAGTCTAGACCCGGCAAAAGAAAAGGATTCCTAACAGGGGGCAGCACCAATAGAGCCAAGTGTCCACCTTCCTGCCCAGTGTTACTGTACCATTTTACTGAGGTTCCTGGTGGATATTGTGTGTGTGTGTGTGTGTGTGTGTGTGTGTGTGTGTGTGTGCACACGCGCGTGTGCACATATGACTGTGCAGGGGCAGGCAGAATTCCACAGTGCCCTGTGATTTCTTTTTCTTATCAGTCTGAAAGTTATGAGGAAAATGACATAGTGAGTGGTTCTCATACTGTGGTCCAACCTTTGTCCTGAAATACTCAATATATAGTGAAAAAAAAAAACTGAGGAAACAGTCCTCTTTTCCATTCAGGTGCTCCCAGTTTCATAGGTGGGAGGGTGTCATTACAGAGGTGAGAAATTTGAGGAAATTTTTGGATGGATTTTTACTGAGGACAATTTTAGGATCCTCACTTCTCGGGTTTCACATTGGTAATGGCTAGACATGTGTGTACCTGTTAATTTTCAGCTGTAACAAACACTGCCAAATATGGTTGGGTAAGACAAGAAATTTTATTTTTGCAAGTTTAAGAGTTGACTTTATGATATTCTGTTCTGTAGCAGCATGGCCAGAATTGCCTAGAATGTCATCACTCTTGTGATGGCCGAGACTTCTTGGTGCCTGGAGAGACCCTCTCAACCCCTGGCTTGTTCGTATGATGCAGAAGATTTCATGGGAGCAAGGAACCACAGGCCTTAGCGTACCTGGACTTTCCAGGTCTCAACTTGTGTCACAGAGCTGTCACAACAAGCCATAGCCTGCCAGTTAAAGTCACATGGTAATAACTGGATTAAGAAGGAAATTAAGAAGAAAAATGAATAGAATCCATGGCAAATCTGCCTTCTACTCAGCCTGGATAGAGGGGGGGAGAGTTGGAAGGATGTGACAATGGTGCAGGGAAGCAGCTACCCACCTGGGCAGCTCTTGAGGGCACCGACCAGGGCTATCTGTTTGCTCCTTTAGCAGAGTGTTACACCTTGCTTTGTTGTCTGTTTGCAGCTGAGAGGGAGGTTGTGGTTCCAGGAAGGGACCACAGATGGCCACGTCCTTTAGGAGCTCACAAGGACATGGAAAGCATAGCTTGGGCTGAGGAAGGTCACCTCTGGCTGTTCCAAGAGACCCTTGGGAAATTGTCCAGGGTTATCTCGAAGCTGCTGTGACAGCAGAGATAGAAGAAAGGCATTGTGCCGCATGGGTCAGGAATGGCCAGCAGGCTGACTCCCTAGGAGACCCAGAGAAAACAAAGACAGTAATGGCCTATGCTCTACTGAACATGTCTGACTGATGCCTGGTGAATGCTGCCATCTTGAAATGCGGCAGCAGGAAGGCATGTTGGAATCCCTTTGTCTGCTCATCTTACTCTATAGCATCATGGCTCTCATGCTATTGTCTATTTTTCAAACATGCTTATTAGTCAGAAGAGATTAATGGTAGCAAGTCAACTCCCTAGACTCAAGGGCATTAGTGTTAAATATTTATTTCTTACTCGTACCAACTCTTTTGCAGATGTTCCTGGAAAGCACATCACTTTTTATGGTGTCATTCAGGAATTCATGTTCCTTCTGCATTGTAGCTCTCAATACAGTGTCTTCCAGTGAAAGAATATTTGCTCATCAGGTGGAACAAGAGGCCACATATATAAGTTTTTGACACTCTAACAAGGTACCTGAAATAATATAATTAAAAAGAGGAAAGGCTTATTTTGTTTCCTAGCCTCAGCAGTTTATTTCCATTGGCAGTTGCCTCCCTTGTCTTCATGTACATGGTGAAAGAAGACATGGGGGAAGCATGCGATGAAGGAGGCTGCTCACTTCATGGCAGCCAGGAAGCAGGAGAGAGAAAGAGGAGGGGCAATCACTCTTTATGATCAAGCCTCTCAATAATATAACTTTTCATTAGGCCCAACTTCCTAAGGATTCACTGTCTATCAAGTGACTAAGCCTCCAACACCCTGGTCTTTTGAGGGAATTCATTATGTAAACACTCAGCATCATAGGAGACATCTTTTGGGCCAGGTTTGGCTATAGCTTCATTGTGTATACCCACAGACTAGAACTCAGTCATGTAACTTATATTGCAAGGGACTCAGGAGAGATGGTCCATGTACCCTGAATACAATGACGTGGGTTTGGAAAAGTGTGGCATGGTTATGCGAACACCTGTATGATGGTTCATTTTATGTGTCAAGTTGCCTAGATTTAGGAGCACTGGAAAATTGGTGCAGATAATTTCTGGATGTGTCCAGGAAGTGTGAGGAAATCTATCTTGAAATGAGTGGGCACCATCCACCCAATTGTCCAGGGTCCCTGAGAGAGTGAACTTAGAGGGAAGGCAGATTGCTCACTGTCTTACTCTCGCCTGGCCCTCTCTCTCCTTTGGGATGTTCTTTCCCTCTCAGGTTCAGTTTCAGCCATCAGACCTAGCAAACTTGGAGTTCCAGGACTTACACAGGAGCTCCCTGGCTTCTCAGATCTGAGAGTTCTATTTTAGACTACTCTGTTTCTGAGGGTTTGGATTTGGACGAAGCTTTGCTACTTGCTACAATCTCCAGTCTACAGATGGCCTGTGAATGGACTCCTGGCCTCTGTAATGTGTGAGTCAATTTCCCTAATGAATTTCCCCCCATCTAGTTGTCAGTGTCTCTAGATGAAGACAAACTCTACTCACACAGCAGTTTCCTTTAGCAAGTTTCTTAAATGTGAGTTGTCACATTTGCCACACAGCTGCAGGACCTGGTCCAGGGGTTTGGCCAGGATGCTGCTGAGCACATAGGGAAAGAGAGACATTCAATTCTTGGGCTTTGTTTTGACTTTGGGTTTTGTACTCCTTTATCAGGCACAGTGACTAATCATTGCTTTCTGCCTTGGCCAGCCACAGCTCTCCATGGACTCCAGTCAGTACAGCTTTTACTATTCCTAGTCTCCTGACTCTCTAAGAGAAAACAGGTCACCCAGACAATCAGACATTTCTGGCATCCTCCTTTCTCCATGAACACATCTTGGACCTTCAACTTTATGAGGCTAGCATGGACATGTCCAGAAATCTCAACAGGAAGAGCATGTCCTGTGCTTAGACCACCCTGTGTCCAGCCCAGTTCACATCCAGCCAACCTCTGTCAGATCGGAATCTCACAGACTGTAAATAGGCATCAATCTGACCTATAAAACTGATGGGGCCTGACGCCCTGCAGCCACCAGGCTGTGTCAGGGTGTGGCCCCTCCCTGTGACAGCCCCTGTCAGCCTCACACCCAGAAGAGCAGCTCCAGGGATCAGACAAAGCCTCTCCACCTGCTGCCTGCTGTTGTTTCCCTGTGTGGTTCAAAGGGCTGGCCTAGTTTTCAGTAGCGAACGTCCCTGTGGGAGGAGGGAACACACCGTGTGGACGGAGCCCAGGGACACATCAGAAGTGTTGTGGAGACAGGGAGGCAATGCATTTCTCATAAAGAACTTTGGAACTTTTTCTGCAAAAAGGAATTTGGAGTAGAAAAAAATCAGCTAGTACTGGGATACATAGTGCCTTCTCTCTCTCTCTCTCTTTGTGGTGTGTGTGTGTGTGTGTGTGTGTGTGTGTGTGTATGTGATACACAAGCATTTTACTTTTTATGGTATCGGAGCAATAGCCTGCAGAGCCTGCTTGGGTGGCATAGTAATGCTGTTTCATAAATGAAGACTTTAAATCCCAGAGAGGTCATTTAACTCTATTAAGGTCACATGACCCTAAATGGCTTAGTGTGAGGTTAGAACCTGAGACCTTTCTGATTCTAGACCGAGTTTCTCTCCTGTGAGTCTGCCCCCTCCCCTGCCTGCCTGCAGCCTTGCTCCAAGACAAGATTTCTCTGTAAAACCTTGTCTGTCCTAGACTCACTTTGTAGACCAGGCTGGCCTTGAACTCATAGAGATCCACCTGCCTCTGCCTCCCTGAGTGCTGGGATTAAAGGCATGCACCTCCGTACCTGGTTCTCTCATGTGACTTAAAAAATATTTTATTAATTTATTCATATTACATCTCAATTGTTATCCCATCCCTTGTATCCACCCATTCCTCCCTCCCTCCCATGCATATACATGGGGAACAGGTCCCCCTCAGTCGCTCTTGTGACTTTATATTTTCCAGGCTCCCAATTTTTCTGTCAAGATAAGAGTAACGGCTGTCCTACCATAGACTGGTCCTTTGAGGTGCTTGTAGACATTGCATCTCAGTTAAGGCTTGGTATTATATCCTAAGGTTTCTTTTTATTTTTATGAGAAAGCAAACTCATAAGTCTCAAGTAACCTGTCCCAGGTTTTAGGGTCAGGAAGTTGTAGTAGCAAGAAAGAACCCCAAATCTAGTACTTATTCTTTAACTGCAGAGCTAGCGCCCTCTTCCTGTAAGACTTGGGAGTGCTTTGGAAAAAAAGAAGACAATCATCTTTACATTTTAAGTAGTTGAAAGGAAAAAAAAAACATGTTGTAGCACATAAAATTTATACAGAATTAAAATGCTGCTCCTTATGAATAAAATACATGGCACCTCTGTGGCTTCTTCATTGTCCACTGGGCTTTTGCACCGCAGTAGTGATACTAAATCTTTGTAGCAAATCTCTGTGGCCTGAAAAACCTAAGACATATTTTAGATAAAGCCTGCTGCCCTCTGCATTGAGATGATTCCCTGGAGGAGGCAGGAGGCAGACTGTTCTGGACAGGAGGCAGGTGTCCAGTGCTTGTGAATCCTAGGAGAGCTGGCTGAGCTTGCAGAACACCGTCTTTCTCTTCTGGTGGTACATGGTGGCTTCCCAGCTTGAGACATTCCCCTGACAGGCTGCATAGAGAGGCCACAGGCCAGGAAGGTCATCTCTAGAAGAACCAGCAGGTGTCTGGGCAAGTGTACACTGGATCAAATAAGGCTGACCAGGGAGATGACAGGGAAGATGTGGGTGGCACTTGCACATGGTGTGTTGTCAGGGACTAAGGGTGAAGCCCATTGGGATTGTGGAATACCAGACTGGAGTAGATGAGGCACGAGAGGGTACACTAGAGGGGGTGGCAGGGTTAGGGAGCAGATTCCATATTCTGTCCCGAGGAAGGAAAGGGGGAAACTGGAAATGAATCCAGGTACAATGTGTCTGGGAAATTCTAGCCGGTGTCAGAAGCCACTGTGCTTGGCCATGCTGGCAAGTACCCTCAATTCAGGCCCCAGCTCTGAGGCAGGAGAAGTAAACTATGGACCTTTCAGGCGTGGCTATCTGTGTGTCAGATTCTGCTCTCAGGTAGTTTGTTGGGTACACTGACTGTGGGGACACTCCTTCTTTTCTTTTCTTTGCAGGAATAATAAGCCATGCACATTTCCCTCCAATTTAGGACACATAGGAAGAGGGGTTAATTTTTGTAAGAGATTTACACAAAGGGGCTTGGAATTGAAGGAGGAGAAACTTCTGGGACAGAAGAAGTTATGGAGGGGATATACCTGCCAGACTCATTTCCCCTGCCCTGTGCCTATGGGAGATGTGAACTTTGTTATTTTTCCTTGGAAAAGCCTGGCAAGAATGGTGGGAAAGGAGGAAGGAGGATGGGACTCCCAAGTTTTGCTGCCCTGATGTTGTCAAAGGCTTCACTGCCCAGGTTATGTGGATTCAGTCACCATGTGCCACCTTCATCTGTATTGAAGTGGGAGCCCTCACCCAACATTTCTTCATACCATTTATTTCTTCCCTTGTCAGCCAAGGCCTGCCAGGTCTCACTTTCCCTTGATGCCGACCTCCTAGGACATGGCACTTAGAGAGTGGATGAATGACATGCCCACACTGAATGAAGTATAGCTGGTGGAGGGTGATGGGACCTTCTCAGAGAACACTGGAGACTGTGTGGAGTACACAGTATTCCCTTATCCATCTTCTTACCTACTCCATGACTGTTTACTGAGTAGCCTCTGCTGCTTCATACCATCGAAGGAGTAGGGAGTGGTTCAGATCATGAGCATAAATTGTTGGGCAGAATGTGCTCTGAGCCCAAGGGAGGCACTTCATCATGAGAACTGAGAGGGATGGTTGAGCAGATGCGTCTAGGAGTGGTTCTGCCTAAAGCACTGTTCTTAGAGCTGAGTCTTGAATGACGGGTTGATTGTTGACATACAGAAGTGAGAGGAAGATGGCCTCAGTGTGGAGTTATCAAACGCACAGCAGAAACATAAGACGTGTGAGTGAAGGGAGAGGAAAAATGGAAGGAGCCTTGCAGTCAACCTCATGTCTCGCCACCTGGACCATATGCTGTGCTAGAGGGACCTGAAAAGTGGGGATTATAATAGAGGCCCCAAGGCCATGGTGCCAGACTGTATGGCAGGCCCTAAAACATTAAAAAAAAGAGAGAGAGACTTCCACATCACCTGACAACCTGAATATATACACAAAGGGGGAACCAAATCAGCGTATTGAGCCATGTACACTCCTGTGCTCACTGTAGATATTCACAGTAGCCAAAAAGCAGGTGATCAGGGTGTGTGTTGCATGCATGCAATTCCAACACTTGGGAAGCTGAGGCATGGGGATTTCGAATTTGAGCCTGGGCTATACAGTAAGTTTTAGGACAGTGAAACCTAACATAACCTCTTAAATTCTCCAAAGAAGTGGGAGGATGGAAAGAGAGGGAAAGGAGGGAGGATGGAAGGACAGAGGGAGGGAAGGAGGGATGGATGGAGGGAGGGAGGGAGGGAGGGAGGGAGGGAGGGAGGGAAGGATGGAGGGAGGGAGGGAGGAATGGCGAGAGACAACCTATTCCAACCCATTTATATATCAACAACTGTATGGCTGGATGAGGAAAATGTACTCACACAGTAGGACACCATGCAGCTACAAAACGGTGAAATCCTGTTTATCCTAACAACACAAACAGGATCAGAAGACACTGTGTTAGGTGACATAAGTCACACACAGATACACAAATTGCCTGTGATTTCATTCATTCATGAACTCTGAAACAACTGATCTCACGGAGGTAGAGTAGAACAGTGGTTGCCAGAGGACAGGAGGCAAGAGGAAGGCATGGAGCAGAGTTAGCCCATGGGTACTGAGTTGCAGTAAGGCAGGACGAATAAGTCTGTTATACCACTGTACAGTGGAGTGGCTATGAATCACAATAATATCCTGGAGATTTCCAAAAGACTAGAGTGCATAACACTGAATATTTTCATCGCAGAGACGTAGTGATCCACCTACAGCAGTGAATGGCTCTGCCCTTCTATTATCATTATTACATAACGCCTGCCTGTGCTGAACTATCACATAGTACTTCATATGTATGTACAGTTTCATGTGCCAAGTAAAAATCTAAGCGTAAGAGAGAACACTAACCCCTAAGATGTACATATAGTCTTCCCAGGCATTCTTCTTAAGGCTTTCCAAGAGTCGCTTACATTTTTCCACACAGCACTGGCTCCTGTTTAGGAAGTTGGGCAACAGGAAGCAAAGCAACAGTCTGAGGGGACAGGACACAGGCAAAAAGTGGTGGCCCCTGGAATCAGATGTGGCTGCCACTCAGAACTGTGCCCTTAGCAGAGAGTAGGAGGGACTGGAGCTCAGTGGAGAAACAGGCCAAAGGACTGCAATTTGGAGGATTTGAGTCAATTTGCATATGGTAAGTGGATTCCCAGCAATGAAAAGCAGGAGTCCCTGGGGTCAGAGCTCACTTGCGTCCTCATAGTGGGGGCCTTTCAACATATCAATGCAGCTCCCAAGGGCTAGGAGGGACACAAGGAAGACTGGGGCCTCGCAGACCTTCTGAACTGTATCTCACCAATCCTCCTCCCCTCTGTCATTGCTAGCACTGGTTTTCTCTTTTTGTTTATGGCTATTGAAGGCATTTTGTGTGAAGACAGGGTTTTCCCTGTCTTCCAGGGTTCAGCTTCCTGCTGCTGTTTCCCACCTGAAGCTGTAATTCTCCATTTGTGGCTCAATAACCAGTTCCTGGGTGGCTAATTACAGGCCATATGCTCCTGGGGCTGGCATGCTGAAGAGGCAGACTGGCATGCTCCTGCACTTGCTGCTGTTTTCATTTCTTTTTCAACCTAGTGCTCCAAGCTTGTCCTCCAGTGGCTCCTAGTGGCTTCAGAAGACTGCTTTCTCTCTTAGCCATGTGCGGTTTTGCAGGTGACCCTGGCTGGGCTTAACTGGGCATGCACTAGTCACCCTGCCAGCATCTCAGCGTCAAACCAGTTGGCAAAAATCAATGAAAGCAGATGACGTCTACACTGCTTATGTCCCAGGCAGGTGGGTGATGGAGTGGAATAAGCTTTGGCCTAGGATTCTGCAACTTAGGCTACAGTTCTGATTGAGCATATTGAGGTTTTGGAGCCCTTTCCACCTGTCTCATTCTTCACATTCTTATTCACATGCACCAACCTTTGGTGGTATCCACGGTTTGTAGCTTGATTCCTACATGTCTGCAAAGATAATGGTGGATACTAAAACAGTCTGGAGCTCCTTCCAGATACAAAGTCCTATAGAGACCCTATTACTACCTTCACCTTTTGGTCTCTATGGTCTTGTACAGAGTGTGTGATCTTGGCACAGATCATACAAGTTACATTCTGGCTGAAACACAAGTTTACTAGAACCCTGGGTCTGACTTAAGGATTTACATAAGTCAGATTTGATCACTGGTCTGAGAATCCTGAGACTTGGGATGCACAAGGGAAACGCTGTTCTTTAAAACAACTTCTATTAAATTTGTCCTTTGACAATTTCATATATGTACAAACTACGCTCTGAGTACTGTCACTCCTCCATCTCTGATCCCTCCAGCATCTTTTGCATTCCTCCTTCTTGCAAGTCCATTTTTTCCATTCATGTCTTTGGATTTTGTTTTATGACTCGACAAGTCTAGTTGGGACCATCTGTGGGATAATGGATCTGCAACTAGAGTAGAGGATTTTAAGTCTAGCAACATGGCTACTCTGGCACGGGATCACATCCAAAGACCTCCTATATCTATTTGATCTGGCTGGAATATAGACATACCCTTAGTGCACACTTTTAATCCCAAACAATGCAGATAAGGTTAGTTTGTAGAAGGAAGCAGCCATGTTTGAAAGTGATATCTAGTTGAGAAGCAGATAAAGTGAGGAAATAGAGAAAGATTGGATAGAATAGGATATGCCCAACTCGAATAAGAAGAGAGAGGAAAGAATGACTTAAGAGAGCAGCTCAGGGGAGGCAGTTTTATGGGGACAGTTTTAAAGAGACAGGTTGTAGAGAGAAGAACAGATGAAGACACAGATGAAGACAGAGAATGAGAAGGAGCCAGAAGATTAGAACAGATTGCTAGAGTTAGTTGGAGGCCAAGTAGAGCAATTCAGTCAGAAGCTGACAGAAGTCAGTTTGAATCAGTCAGCTTGGAGAGGAGTTTGAGCCAGAACAGCTGAGTTGAACCAGCCCACCAGAGTAGAAAGAGTAAGCTTACTCAGCAGTAAATCTCAGAGGCTGAAGACATTCTAGGCCTTGAATAGATTGTACAGAGGCTAGAAGCTTCCAGGACAGGGGCCTAGGTTAGCAAATGGAAGCAGTAAGTCTCTAACATGGGAACCAAGTGAGTTCCTCAGTGGGTTTACAAGTGAAGGCAGTACCTTTCTCTTCTCTAGAATCTATCCAATAGGGGAACTAGCGTCCTAAATGGTTCCACGTGAAAGAAATTACAACAGGATGGCTACAGATCAAGGCAGGCTCATATACTATCTGCAAGGATGCAAGCCAAGCCACAGAGACTCCTGTATAAATTTGCAAATATGTGTGCTGGTGGATTCTTACCTTTTCTGTATCCCAGCTATTTGGTGGTGTTCTCTCTTGGTGATGCTCTTGGTGCTTTCTCATCTTTTCTCGCTCCAGGCCTCCCAATTCTGAACTAGTTTGTTTTATGAGATTCCCCGAGTCCCAGTGAGATGATGGATGAGAATGTCTCTTACAACACTAGGCATGTGCCTATACTTCCAGTGACAGTCAGTGACAATGCTAGCAATACCAGTATCTATCGCGGTAATTTCCTTACTGTGTGAGTAGGTGGCTGCTGGCAGGGTGTCAACCCTTCCCCTTCTCACTAATTTATATCCTGTGTGCTCATTTTGTCTCTGCAGTTGACACATGTCATTTGCAGCTGTTCACTATCCTCTCAGTGGCCTCACTATATCTTGATTATTTTTCACATTATGAGTCCTGCTTTCTCAAGGCAGAACCCAGGAAATTTGCATTTGTAGGCTTCCTTTCAGCTGGGATAAGTGCAGGAAACCTGAGCCCTTTCAGATGGATGGACCTGTTAGAACTTGGAATCAGAAATGAGCAATGTCAGGCTGGGATCAGGAAGGAAATTCTTTTTTTGAAAATATATTTTGCTTAACTTATAATCATTATTGTTATTATTTATGACCATATGATGTGTGTGTGTGTGCAAGTGTGCCAAGTCACACTTGTGAATGTCAGAGGACCACTTTCTCTCATTCCATACTTACACTGGGGCTGGAACTCTGGTCATCAGCCATGCACAGCAAGCATCTTTGCCCTCGGAGACATTACCCTGACTCCTAGGAGATGATTCTCAAGCTGGATGTAGCAGGGAGGCTTGGCTCTGATCTCTCCAGCTAGTGCTGTAGATGGTGATGGCCACGGTGCTTCTGTGGAGAACTCCCATTAGCTCGGACTTGATAGACCCAGCTAGGTTTTTTCTCTTTTCAAATATGTTCTGAACTGTCTAACAGTTTTTAATGTGCTCCCCTCAGGTATAGATTAGGCAGGATGAATTAAGTTGTTTGCAATTAAGATCCCTTCTGGGTTCAGGAAGCGAAAACTGGAATGGGTTCTAAATGTCATCTTTGCTTTGAAGTGGCTTAGCTGAAATAGATAGGCATTAGGAGGGAAAATTCATCTATTGCCAGCTGGAAAAAAGATACAGTCTCCTGGGTTTGCAAATTGACATAGCTTGTCCCTTATCTGCTGGCCCTTAAGACAATGACCTCTGCCAATGGAGGCTGCAGAGTTTTAGAGAACTACAAGGGTTAGCAGTTCAGCACACTTGCTGCTTTTTCAGAGGAACTAGGTTCAATTTCTAGCACCTACATGACAGCTTACAACCATCTGTAAACTAACTTTCAGACCATCCTGTGCCCTCTTCAATCTTCCATGGTCATCAGGCATGCCGACAAAAATAAAATAAGCTCTTATGGGTGTCTTTCTTTTTTTGAAACATGGTTTCTCTGTTTTGCCCTGGCTGTCCTAGATTCACTTTATAGATCAGGTTGGCCTCGAACTCATAGTGATTGGCCTGCCTCTGCTTCCCAAGTGCTGGGATTAAAGGCATATACCATGACTGCCTGGATCATTTTTGTTGTCTTTACTGTCTCCTTCAATCCCAGAAGACTTATAAGTATGTGCATCTTCCATTTATTATCTCATTCTTAAAAGGTTAAAGCTAATACAATATTTTCTTTTATAAACATTTATTATATTCTTAGAAAATATACAGACATGTAAAAGCAATGGAAGACATTCATGTGACAGAAGAGAGGAGGAGAAATCATTCATAGAGAGTGAGGGAGAGACAGACAGACAGACACATACACACACACACACACACACACAGAGAGAGAGAGAGAGAGAGAGAGAGAGAGAGAGAGAGAGAGAGAGAAGAGAGAGAGTGTGAACATGCAAGTGGCAGACATGGGAAGAAGGCTAATTTGGGAGATGAACCAAGTGAACTGGCTTCTATGACCCCAGTAGCCTGTCTCTTGGTATCCATGCCCCAGGGAGTTCTTTCACATATTGGCCCTGGGCTTGCTCTGTAACCTATAGTGAAGATAACAGTGCCCGATCCCCAGGCTAGATCTATAATTCATTGTGATTTGCCACCATGCCCCATGTTTCCATATGAAAAGTCCTTCACAGTTTTACATATAGAAGACTTGGTTTTGGCACAACACTAGTGGCATGATTCTGGGAGATGAAGGAAGTTTTAGGAGGTTGGGCCTAGTGGGGAGAATGCCTTGTTAGGTTCTTGCACTTGGTCCCCAGTGTCCTCTTCTTCTGTTTCCTATGTGCCACAATTGAGAAAGATCTTTCACCAGCCATTCTTGGTGCTGTGAGGTTTGTCCTCTCCACAGACAGGCTCAGAACCAGTAGAGTCATGAGGCAAAATCTTTGCTCCTCGAAGGTGGCCCATTAGGCATTTAGGTCTCAGTTATGCAAAAGCAACTAGCCTCTTACATCGGTTGTTTTCTCTGTGAGATGTTAACTGCCATTGTTGCAAGGGTGTGCAAGCAGATTTTGGAGGACCACACAGATGAAACCAAGATGCTGCTTCCAGGTTGGATGGGCCTGTGACTTAGCCCTAGTCCATTCTGACAGAAGACACAGCGTTAGTATTTAACAACAGAGACCTGAGAGATTTCTATCCATCGCTAGTAAACTAAGCTGCTGCAGCACTCTTGGCCCAGGGGGATGTAATAAATGCCTATTGTTGTCTGAAGCCATTAGACATCAGGCTATTCACTAATTAATATAGTTTTCCTGCTGAGCTTCATCTTGGCAAAGAAGCTGTGGGCTCCAGGTATGGGTGTGAAAGGAGGATGTTCAGAAATCACCTGTCTTCTCGAGATCCACTAGCATTATTGATCTGTTTTGTGGTCCCAGTCATTTCCATTTAGTAGAAATTCCTCCTGGGCTCTGATGGATAATTGGACATTATTTCTAGTTTCCAGTATTGCTGTACCTTTAATTCTTTTGAGTCTGTTTTTGTAAGTAGCTCCGTTGGAAGGTGGATGAAGATGAATCAGGTGCTCTTATCTCGCTGTCCTCTTAAGCAGGAAATGTGGAATCTACAGCTGCCTCTGGGCTTTTGATTATACATTTCATCAGTACACATGTTTTAGATCATTGCTTCAAAATCTATGCTCGTTCTGTTTCTTTATTTATTACTTACAAGTGCCACTTAGGGCTTTATTGTGTGATACAAAACAGGAATAGCATACAAACTTAGAAAATATGACAGAAAAGTAAATGGAAAAAGTTCTAACATTTTCTTTTTCTATCCTAATGCCTATTTTGTTTTGGCCACCAAATGCACCTCTTCTCCCTTTTTTGAGGCCACTGGTCTCTGGTCAACATTTTATATTCCTGTACTATCCAAAGACTCTTTATGGTCACAGATTCTGTCATATTTACTTCTTCTTAATCACTCCATTCAGGGTGTGTGTGTGTGTGTGTGTGTGTGTGTGTGTGTGTACACATGCATATATGTGTACATATCAGAGAACATTCTTGGGTTTTATTTCTCAGTAGCTGTTAATTTGTTTTCTTTCCTGTTTCTTTTGGTTTCTGAGACAATGTCTGACATTGGAACACAAGGCTGGCCAATTCAGCTGGGTTGCTATCCAGTCTTCCTAGCTCTGGACTTCTAAGTGTATACATCCATACTTCAACTTTTCTTTTACATGAACATTTAGATAAAATCCAGGTTTTAATGTGTGTGCAGCAAGCAACTTACCACCATTTCTGTTCCATGTTGAAAGAAAGGTTGTGTGAAAATGTAATATAATGAACGAATAACACTTATGTTATAACATGGGAATAAATGTAAGAAAGGAAAAACTTGACAAGCTATGAGAAACATGAAATTTAATCATGGCCCTTTTCTCGCAAAGGCTACCATCCAAGCTTGGGTATATTTTATTTCTAACCTGTTCCTTTTTTTTTTTTTTACCATTTCTAAATTACCTGTTCACTGTTCAAAGAAAGTTTGTGGACTTATTTATCTTCAAGACATATTGTGTTCTCCTACTTACTCTATCTTCTCTGGAGACGTACCACATCACACTCTTGCGCATACATCTTCACCTTTTCCTGCAACCTGGACTCTAGTCTAGACTGTGTGGCCAAGAGCCAAGCCAGTGAAGTCCTTTCTAGCAAGTACACATGTGTGAGAGGATTGCCGTGGCCACTAACTAGCTCGCTTCACCAAGACTGAAGCTGCCTGGATATCTGTCTTCTGTTTCCTCGGGCTGTAGATTTGTGGCAGACATGCTTATAACCAGCATGTCAGGTCCATTTGTTCAGCTGGGCATCTCTCTTGCCTGTCAGACAACTTGGCTTTACATCCCCGTTTAGGCTTCTGAGCTACGTAATGAGTTAGAGCTAGTGTTTCTGGTTCCTTCCAGCTTTCCACTGACTTCCCGGTCTGGAGGTTGCGCAAGTATCTGAGAAAGAGGGCGAAGGCTATGCAGGGGGAGAAGGAAAGCTTTGTCCTGTGTGTGTGTGTGTGTGTGTGTGTGTGTGTGTGTGTGTGTGTGCGCGCGCACATGCACATGTGTATTCAGAAGTTATGGGAAAATAAAGGCGGTTTTCATTTAATTACTAATGTTTAGATTAATTGTTACTAGATCTTGACCAAGAAAGCTCAGTGGCTCAGTGGAAGGGAATGCTTGACACAGACAGGGAGACTCAGGGAAGGATGTCATAGTGGACACGCTTTTGGCTTCTCTAAACCTTGTAAGTACATAGGTGGGCAACTCTGAGTCCCTACATCTTAGTGGCATAAACAACTCAGTGCTGCAGGCTCATCATGGGCACTGGAGCTGATGCCTCACTCAGGAACTCAGGTGGTGGGGAAGCTGCCATTAGCCAGTGACTGTGGTGGAGGAAAATAAGAAAATCAACAAGGACTCTCAAGCTGCCAACCATGTTACTGTTGTTCTGAGTGCCACAGCCACTTCGAGAACTTAAGCCAAAGGACATGGCTGTTTGTAGCAGAGCCGAGGAAGTAGAGCAGCGAGAGCCAGGGAGAGAACCATAGTGCTTCTGTGAGCAGCAGTCTGTGGTCTATTCTGACTTGGGTGGAATCTTTGACTTTTGCAGTCAATCTCACTGAGACGGAAGTTAGAAACCTACTATAGTTAGCGGAGTAATGGCCATCCAAAGATGTGTACGCTGCAGCCTTTCCTGTTGAAGCATACTTGTGCAGATTATAGGGGTTAGAAGCTAATCTTTGGAAAATATGGTTTCTTTCTTTTTTTCTTCCTTTTTTCCTTTCTTTCTTTCTTGGTGAGTGGATGTGACTATGTGGAGATCAGAGGACAACTTGCAGGAGTTTGTTATTTCCTTTCTCTCTGTGGGTTCTGGAGATCTCATTCAGGCCGTCAGCTTAGCAATAAATATAATGGTAAGAACCCCTTGATCCGCACTGTTGACCCCTGGCTAAGTATACTGACTTGTCTTGGATTATTGGGGTAGACTTCATTTAGCCACATGGGTCCTTATAAGGAAGGAGACTCAGGAAAAGCAGACTGAATGAAGATGTGAGAATGAAAACACTTTAGGAAGATGAGAAGGGGGCTTCAAGGTGAGGAATGAAGGCAACCTCTAGAATCTGGAAGCCATAAGTGAATTCTTCTCTATTCATCCCAGAACAGCACAGGTCTGTGACAACCCTATTAGCTCAGCAAGACCTCTGCCACGCAGACTGTAAAACAGTAAATTTGTTTCATTGATGCTACAAAGTTTGTGGTTGTGTGTAGTATTAACTAGAAGAAACAAATGTAGTTTCATTCTGAGCTGCTTCTAAAGCAGCAGTTTTCAACCTGTGGGTCATGACTCCTTTGGGGTCACATATCAGATAACCTGCATATCACATATGTATGTTATTGTTCATAACAGCAGCAAAACTACAGTTATTTCTGGTGGGAGTCACCACAACATGAAGAGCTGTATTAAAGGGTCTCAACAACAAGAAGGCTGACACCCACTGCTCTAAAAGGTAGGCTGTAGCTCAAGATGCAGTACTTGTTTATCAGAAGGAAAACTACAAACTTGGATTTCAAATGGGGTGCAAAGGAGGGATGAAGGCTAGGATCACTCATTCTGGTGATGGTGATGGGGAGACAACTTCCATGAGAACAGTATAGATCTGAGCCACGATGCGTATAATGTGAGGTGTGGGATCCATGTCATTCTGCATAAGCAAAGGGTCTTTACTAAAGCAATAAGTTTCCCTACTGGATGTATAGCCTTCAAGCTTGGTTCTCTGGTCTTCTCTGACATTACTCTTCCAAGTTACCTTACAGAAATAGAGGATGTATTCTGTGGTTTGCAACAGAGAATCTTGCTCTGTAACAAAACTCATTGATTTGAAGGAGCTCTTTATTCATTTGCAGGGAGTTGTAGACTTACCCTGCCCCCAGTCTCAGCGAATGGGGGCTAGAACTTCTGGATGCCTGGATAGAGTGATTGGGAGGTTTGGCTGGAGATGAGCAGGATTGGCAGACTGACTTCTCCTACATGCAAGTCTTCACCTGGCTTCTAGGTCTGGTCCATGACATGGTGACTGGATGGAGCTCCAGTGTGAAGGAAGTTGAAGCATCAGGATAAATTAAGAGTTAGTTGTAAAGATGATGCAGTGACAGTTTGTGATGGTCTGTGAGTGGGGAAGGACTCCACAGGGTGTCGTGCCAGGAGGGTGCTTCACTGAGCGATTACTAAGGCAGTCTGTGACCACAGCACATGGAACATACCCACAGGGTTATGCACAAGGTCCCCTGGGAGACAGAAGACAGAAGGACTGAGTCTGCCTGTGGAAGCAGGAGCCGATCACAGAGGATGTAGTATTTGGGAAATAGGGATGGCACATCTTTGCACAAAGTGTAAATGCTTTTGGAACTATTTGCTTGGGGAACCATTTATTAGCCTAACTTTGGCAACGGAAATTTATAGTAAGTCATTAGTGGAGCCAGCAGAGGCCACAGAGGACACAGTAGAGACAAGATGCAGCTATGAGTTTGAAAAGGCTTCTGACACCTCAAGAGTCAGAGTTTCAAGTAGAGACATCATGTAACTGGAGCTCTGGGGACAGATAAGATAACTCACGCTGCTTTCTTTGTTTACATGCAGCCATTTTCCTCTCTTCACTACACAGAGACACATTTGGATTATTTACCCAATAACAATATAAACAACCCACGTTTGGCAGATGCTGTTGTGAACAGAAGAGTTGTACCACCATCGTGATTTCTGAGTCAGAGCATGATGCAGTCTATCAGAACTAGTGCTGCCTGCCCATATTCTACCAACGACCCACTCTCTTCTGCTTTGGAGCAATCTGACTCCCAGTGACATAAAACAACAACAACAAAAATATCAGTCTCCCTCACCCGGCCCTGGCCATGGCTTTTGGTTGATTAGATACGCTGTCTGGGCTCAGCTGGGTAGCCCTGGTTCAGGGTGTGGGTCTGGCTGAACCTGGATTCTGTTTACAGATTGGGCTGAGTGCTGGATCCTGGGATGAAGGACCAGATGTCCCCCTAGGTATTCAGTCAAAGCCCAGAAACAGAACAGCAAGCCCAGTGGCAGCAGCCACCATCACAGTCCTCCTGCCTCCAGCCACTAAAATGTCAGTGCGTGGTCAAGTTCAAGCAGTCCGGTGGGGTGAAGAATTGGACCTAATTCAATCTGCCATTACATAGAGGGGAAATTAGACTTGGAGAAATTAACGTCAATTTAATGAATTTTATGGGATTACAATGTAAATTGTTGGAGGCAAGGCCACACCCCACTGGTGCACTGCACTGAGACATAACTCACAAGAATCTTCAGTGATATTTGTGTTTTTTTCTCTGGCTTATTTCACTTACCATGAAATACCTCGCCTCCCTCATGTTGTCACAGATGTCAAATCTCCTTTTGATAGCTGAATAATATCCCACTATACATAAGTGACACATGTCATTTCTTAATCCATCTCTTGACGGATGTTTAGACATTTACTCACTTTTGACCCTGAGAATAATGCTGCAATGAGCATGCGAGTGTAGCTACTTCTTGGAACTCCTATAGTCAATTTCTTTAAATACCTGAGACAAAGCAAAGGGTTGCTGGTAGCTGAAGAAAGAAAGAAAGAAAAAAAAGAAAGAAAGACAGACAGACAAATCTCTCTCTCTCTCTCTCTCTCTCTCTCTCTCTCTCTCTCTCTCTCTCTCTCTCTCTCTCTTTCTCACTCTCTCTCTCTGAAAACCAAGAGTGTGTGAGGATGCTTTCAGAGGTGCTGGAAGCATTATGTGTAGCCTTCTCTTGTTTATGTGTGTAGCAGACAAGACAAGGTAGCCACCTCTCTGGTTCCCTGTATGCATGAAGGCAAAGGCTAGTGGCCAAGGCCCAGTTGGCTAAAAGGCTGAAAGCTGATAGAGCCCTAAACAGAAGGATTAAGGGTCAGTGGTAGAAATTTAAAAATGGAGGAACTCGAAATAAGTGCAGGTTCCCAGCACAGCGAGCAGGTGGAGATGGTGGAATCAGTGGAGTCAAGAAAGTGTTAAGGAGAGCTCTGTTTGGGAACTGAAGGAATCAAGATACTGATTCTGAGTGTGAACATCTGCATGGTGTTTCACTCACCAAGTAATTCTTTTTTTTTTGTTTTTACTTTTATTGAATGTCTATGATTTACACATCATGCACCAAAATCCCTCTCCTTGCCACCCCCTCCATAAAACAAAACAGAAAAACAAAAAAATCTTGTCACAGAAGCTGTAGTGTATCACACAGTATAGCCTTTGGTCCACATAGGTTTACTTTCAAGTATTCATTGCTACTAGTCATGGATCGTTACTAGATCTTCACTGGGACTGCTGTCAGATATCCCATTGTTGCCATGTGTCAAGGAGTTTCTTAATGTGAATCTGCAGGTCCGGCCCCTTCATGTGTTCCAGCAGGTCATACATATGGGGTAGATGTCCTCAGGGCAGGGCCCACTCTCCCGCTCCTATGTAATCATGGCAGGGCCAGCTTTCCTGCTCCCATGTCCTCAGGGCAGGGCCCGCTCTCCCGCTCCCATGTAATCATGGCAGGGCCAGCTTTCCTGCTCCCATGTCCTCAGGGCAGGCCTGGCTCTCCTGCTCCCTTGTCCTTAGGGCAGGGCCCACTCTTCTGCTCCCATGTCATCATGGCAAGGCCAGCTCTCCTTTGCCAAGTAATTCTTAATCAGGATTTATAGAGTAGGGCTCTTCTGGCTCAATGTAATCTACACTATTTTTTGCATCTAACAATATATAAAACCTTGGGTTAGCTGTAGGAAAAACAAAAAGCAGAGGAGAATTATGGATTAAAATCTGTATTTTCATTTTTCCTCTTACAGACAGTCCCTGTACTCTGATGGGGAGTGACCTCTGGGAGCTGAGTGACAGTTACTTCCTTTTGTTGGAGCAGAAACTTGCAGTGTGTGCCATTGTCCCCAAGGGTCCTTGTGTCTGGCAGACTTGGCCTGCTTCTAACCTAGCTTACTTGGCTGGATCCACCAGAAACATGAGTTTGGAGGCCTTGGCATTAGCTTTAGGTATCTGTAAGGTTGCTATGAGGATTTAGTGCAGTATAATTAAAAAATTAAAATTGCATATTTAAAGAATACAATGTAAATATTTGATGTATCTTTGCATGATGATTACCACCATCAAATTAATTTATACTGCCTTTGTCCCACATAGTTACTTTTGTGAGGTATTCACCAGAGAACTACTCAGAAAGGGGTCAGACCAATAAAAAGTCTTTATTAGCAGGCCAGCAATCACACTGCATATTTGGGACCCAAGTGCAGTCCCCAGCCTTTCTCAAGGTGGTATTTTAATCACGAAAACCACATCTAAGGTTGAATCACCTCAGTTAGCAAGAACAGTTAGCCAGAAGCAGAGCTACAGAAGCCAAAAGGCAAGGTTAGAACATTTAGGGAATTTCTGTGAACTATGGACTTTGATGGATTAAGTCTTGGTTCTTGTTCTGGCAGGTGTTGCTGCCTATGTGCTGACTCCTCCAGCCTGAATGGTACTTCCATCATGGTGTCAGTTGTGCTAGGGTCTGAGGGTCTGCTACATTCCCCACTGGTTCTATGGACATGAGTCAAATTACGGATTCATCTTGGGGGTAGGGGTTATATCTTCTTTTTAGCACTAGTAGTTTAACAGAGTTTATTTGCTGAATAAGTAGGAAGTTGAATACTTAGGTTCTTAAAGTGAGAGAGCTAGGAGAAGAAGCATCAATGGTCCAGAAATTACTACAAGCAGTTAGCAAGGGGACCAAGAGAACAAAATTAGTATCAGTTGTTAGATGCCTGAAACCACTTTTCTTTTTTTCAGAGGTTATTTTCCCCATGGCCAAACTTTCTTTAATTATTCCTGACTGACTGGCATAGAAGCATTAAGTTTCTCCCAGTGCCATGCAGATACCTCCTTGTCTCGTGAAGAGGAGGTCCAATCCTCTGTGATTCAAACAGCCCTGGCTACAGAACCTAACTGGGCTTTCAGACAGGAAGCCAAAGTTTTCAAAATGGCACAGGCCTGTGTCTACTGAGCACTGAGTTCCTGAAAGTTTTTTCCTTTGTAACAGGGTTGAAATTCCAACTGCTGTGGAGCCTGTGATGCTTGCCCCCTCCGTCAGGGAAGTGGGAGTGGGATGGCATGAATGGGGAAGCCCGGCTCTGGTTTAGGTGGGCCCTGCCCTCTCCTCCATTATAGATAAACACCTGTGGTATAATACACATGAGGATGCAAAGGAGTGGGCTCTCCTCCAGGGCAAACAGTTCAGAAGATGCTCACTTGGCTAAGCCATTAGTGCAAGCAAGCTGGGGAGTTTCTTAAGCTTGGAAATATACTCAACTTCCATTCTTGGAATTGCCCTGCTGGATATGCTTGAGAAGATGAAGACCAGGATGCTGCATAGGGAGAATTACTAGGACAGTGGTTCATAACCTTCCTAATGCCGTGACCCCTTAATACAGTTCCTCATGTTGTGGCGACCCCCTATCATAAAATAATTTCATCGCTACTTCCTAACTATAGTTTTGCTACTGTTTTGAATCATAATATAAATATCTGATATGCAGGATATCTGATATATAACCCCCAAAGGGGTCACAACTGACAGGTTGAGAAGCATTGTACTAGGGATATCTTGGTAACATGATGTTAAAGAGGCACCCTTCCCCCTGGGCAGACATTTCCCAGGGCAGACATTGATGGATTAGGTCTTTGTTCTTGTTTTGCCAGGTGTTACTGTCTACATGCTGGGTTCCCAGGACTGAACAGTACTTCTATCATGGCCTACCAAGGTCTGGGGGCAGGGGGCCTATTATAGAACTGTTGTATGGGAGGGCTATGCTAATATCTCTCTCTCTCTCTCTCTCTCTCTCTCTCTCTCTCTCTCTCTCTCTCTGTGCACGAATGCACATGTGTACATGTGTACATGCAAGAGAGGCAGAGAGACAAAGAGACTTAAAGTCTACCTTAGCAAATTTCCAGAGACAGCACATTATCGTTACAGTTGCCATATTATCTATGTGATTCCTCAGAATGTATTGAGCCTAGCATTGACAGGCGGTACTCTTTGGCCAGAAGCTCTGGAGGTTTTTAATGTGTTTGAAGTCCTTCTTTCCAGAGAGGTGTCCCCATACTTTGAATGCTTGGATACAGTCACAGGTGGTTCCCAGCCCTATAACATGTTTTACCCTGAGTTAAACCTGGGTTAAAGTCCCCTACCTTGAAAAAGGTATCTCTGTGGACCTTTGCACCCTGCTCTACCTGGGCATTTCACATGGTGAAGCACAATTTCCCTTACAAAGTGTGGACTGTTCCCCTTCTCACTTCCTCTGACAGGTCCTCCTCTCTCTCACCTTTTCCACACCCTGTCCACCTGTCTGTCTGTGTTTCCTCTTTAGCTGTGTGTACAGGCCTTCCACCCTCCTTTGTGTGTTGCAGTGCAGAGCCTCTCTGTGCTCTCACACACACAGCACAGATGCTTGAAATTAGGAAGGCCAGCTCTCATGCACCCTGCGATTCTGGGCTTCCGTCTTCACTCCTTTCCTGCTATCTTCCATTTGCCACTCAGTTATAAATAGCTTAAATAAGATTTTATTTCCAGCTTCGAAGTGACATGTGCTGTCAGCAGCACCACAAAACACTTCATTGATGTTTTTAAGGGGGTGGGGAAGAGGAAATCAAATTGCTTATTTGCCCAAAGCTATGTTCAGTGAACTCAAATCCATTGACTCACTGTGGGACTCTGCTTTCCCCAAGAGAATGTATTGTCAAATTTGGACTGTAAGTAACCTTTGGGCTGAATGGCTGGACCTCCTCAGGTTAATTTGGTTGAAGCCTGACTTCAAGGAGGAAGGGCTGAGGGATTGAACAGCCTATCAAGCCTGGGATGAACCCCACGAGCAACAGTAGGGGTAGCCACTTCTGAACGCTTTGGGGCCTTGTCTGAAAAATATAAATGATTGGTTTTCAGTCTGAGGCAAGTCAGGACAGAGACAGAGACAGAGAGAGAGAGAGAGAGAGAGAGAGAGAGAGAGAGAGAGAGAGAGAGAGAGAGAGAGAGAGAGAGAGAGAGAGGGAGGAAATTCCTTAGCATGCTGGGTTGTCCCAGTGGAAGAAAACCACAGCCAATGTTTGCAATTCCAGGGATAAGGGGCCATGTAAGATATTGCATTATGAATGTGGTACCTTCAGTGACAGTATCCGGGACAAGGGGAATATGAGCTATCAAAATAACAAGAGGTGATTACATTGATGTAGTCTTTGAGGCTGAGATACAAGCCCAGTAGAAAGTTCTGAGAAGCTGGGGATGCCTGGTCCCTGCTAGTAGTTTAAATGGTGTCCTCACCTGCTCTTTCAGGACACCCAGCTCACAGAGTTCTTACTGTATGCTTAGTGTTCCCCTAACAGTGGACCAATGTCTTTTGGCGTGGGAATCACTGTGAAGGCATTCGTTCTATAGCTGAGACAGCTGGGGTGTGAGGAGGTGAAGTCAGTTGCTGCAGGTCAGCAGAAGCGGCTGGGACTAGTACTGTGGTCCAAGGTTTCTCTTCCTGACATCTTTGCATTATTATCTTGATGAGAAAAACCTTGGGGTGGAGAGTGGCTCCAATACTCCATGGAAAAGAGCCTGAGCAGCCTGTTTGTGAGTTCTGAGATCACTCACACTGTCCAAGGAAGTGCTAGAGAAACACGTAGATGCTGAACTAAGTGCACCAACTGTAACCAATAGTAGCTCTTATCACTTTGGACTCTAATAAGGCAGATACAGAAGCTAATTTATATCCTGACTTTAAAAATTACCGTGAGATATCCATCACTTGCTAAGTTACCTGCGGCCGTGGAATCTGGAAACCAGACTGGTCATCTTTTTCCTTATTAAAGAGATGGACAGGGTAGGGGCAGAGAGAGACCAAGAGTATAGTACAGCCATCCCAGCCCTGCCCTCCCTTAGAACTTCTTAGCACTAGACCTGGAGTAGGGAAGGGAAATGAGCTGGGGGTTTCTTGTGACCTGGCTCATTCATTCTTGTCTGGAATACTATTAAGGATGCCCATTTTCCTCATGCTGTAAATGAAGAATTTGAAGTGATCACTTATATTCATTTGTTTGTTTAGTTTTCCTCACTATTCTGGGGAAGAAGCTCCTAGGTGTGGTGACCTTAAAGCTTTGATTCATTGTTACATCTCATGGTACAGCACTTAGAATAAATGCATAAAGGAACTTGTCCCGGTAAGTGGTGCCACAATCAAACTGAAAGCCTGAATGACTATACCGAGAAGAATAAGCCAGACACATCAGTTCTTGGGAAGTGGAGATGGTGAGAATGCTTAGCTGACATGGAGCTATGTATATGTATGATATGTACACACTGGGAATCTTCCACTGGGACTGGAGAGAAGTCTATGACATTATTTATTCCACTCAGATATGTGTGTCCAAGAGTCTCCCTCCGTGTGCCTTGCAGGAAGTAATACCAAAGAAATACAAGTCAAGTCCCACCTCAGCTTTTGAGAAGTTTCTCCTCCCCATAATGAATCCAGATGAGCACACCAAGGAAGCTTACTCCCAGTTTCTTCCTGAGTAAACTGAGGACTTAGGCGTTCTGCTGGTGTAGACTGTTATCTTAATGTCCCGCACGTGTACCTGTGGTGGATATGATCCCCTGTTGACGGTGTGCTTTGTGAAGTGCTAACCTAGTTAGAAGAAGTGGGCCACTGCAGACGAGCCTTGCAGGGAATATCTGCCTATGGTTCTGGCCAGAGTTCTCTGCTTCCTAATCTGCCACGTCAGGAATTTTGTCAAGGCTATGAAAGTAACTACTTGTAGCTCTTTTTACTACACTGTGAACTATGACACAGAAGCTCCTTGCTTATGGACCTTCTGTGTATTTATTAGGAAGTGCTGTGGCAGTGTGAAGGGAAGAGAAGAAAAGGAAGGATGGCTTATAAAGGGCTATTGCTGAGTGAGTACTGTCCAGGAAGGTAATGGGGACTTTGTCTCATAGGGAACTTCTGAGAACCCTTTTCAAACATACCTCAGAACTGTCCCATTGCAGGCTGAGGAAGCAGGGGTCTGTCTTCTTCATTACTATGTCTCCTGGTTTTGGCCGTTGTTGCTCCTGGAAATTGATCTGGTGGCCCCAGCTCTGAGCAGTAATGTTCCTTGAGAGCACCCTCGCATAGAAGTGCAGGAAGCCTGTGGTGCGTGTAGAAATAACTAGGAGTCCTTGGGTGGGCTGAGGGAAGGACGGAGGAACCATCAACGTGGTTCTGTAGCAGGGACCACTTTGGCTCATTCACTTCTCTAGCCCCATGTAGAAGGTGCTGGGTTCCTTTGCATGGAATAAATGAATTCTCCAGCCCTGACTTTGCACTGATTAAAGCCTTGTACAGCAACAATGGCCACTGAATGACAGGGAATGATGCAATGTTGGCCCGTTGTGGAAGAGACAGCAATGATAGCAGGCTTTGGAATGACTGTGGGGCTTAAAAGAGGCTGGAGAAGCCAGGTACCTTCCAGGGAGGCAGGAGACTCGTTAGGCTGTGAAGAATAGGTGTGTTCTCCAAAGAGGCGGAGAGGCAGTCTAATTGTCAGGGCACATCCTGGGCACATACAGAAAGAAAGGAAAGAGACAATTTAAGCTACTACCCAGCCCTGTGCCAACCTCTGTTCCCTCGCTAAAATGGTGCTGGCTTCCCTTACCATGCCTGGACTTGGCTGTCCTGGTCTGTACCACCTCCTCAGTGTCTTCAAGTTTTGAGATGGCCCCTTCCCTCCTATGCTGTTTATTTTCACACTATTTGAATAAAAAGAGACTTGGTATCTTGACACAGTGACACCAGTGACCATGGACTCTAAGCCTGACATAGCCAGACATATTGTAGGAAGTGACTCTCAATTTTGAAGCTCACCTGTAGTTGGATAAGAGGGCTCTGCCATCACTGTGCTGCTGCCAGGGCTGAGTGTATAAGGAGACTGGGGCAGGCCTGGCCCCCAGGTTTGCTATAAAAATGACTAAGTCAGGACACTAGTTTCTCTCTCCCAGAGTGAGGGCATTAAACAGTTGTTTAAAGTATCTTGTGCTGGCTGGTCTCAGTACATGGCAGATACTTTGCATGGCACAGTCTGTATTTTTATTTTGTTAGTGCTATGCATTACACCTGAGCCCTGATCTTGCTTTCTTAATACACCCCAGCCTTAAGTGTTCCCTGCCAGAAACTGGTCCTTGTGTTATGGCATGTGTGCAAAGCAGTGGGAGTGAGGCCCAAGGATCTGAGAGCCCATGGAGAGTGCATAGGGAGGTTTAGATGGCAAGGGCTCACCCATCAGTCCTGAATCAGGTAGCGACTTGCAGTGGGATCCTCTCTGCCTGTTGCCACACTAAGCTGGCACCACACTGGCTTGTTGCTTGTTCAGGAGGATGAAGACGAGGAGGCAGTGTGTAGGGAAGGTCGGAAGCAGGGAGCCAGAAGTGGCAAATGGTATTTGAGACAGACTCCGTTCTTCGCTGTGATCTTGAGAGAGCTGCTTCACTGCCAGAAAGGTTCCTCTTTGCAACTTGGGTTGAATTAAGTCTTTGTTACATGTTTGGCCATCAGAGGGCCCAGCAAACAAGAGAGTGTTCTGTAAAATGTGCTAGATATGTGTGCTAAAATCAGATGCTACTGACCACCTTCCCTCCCTTCCTCTCCACATCCCTTCCTCCCTCCCTCCCTCCCTCCCTCCCTCCCTCCCTCCCTTCTTCCCTGGATTCCTTTCTTCTTTCCTCATGAATCCCAGCTTGGTATTGAACTTGTCATGTAGCTGATGGATCCTCTTTACCTCTGCTTCTTGAGTGCTGGCACCACAGGCCTGCATCACCATGCCAGGGCCTTCATGTTTGCTAGACTGAACTGCATTCCCTGCCCACTCTTGCATTGATTTCACAGGGGTTGGAGAAGGTGATTCTGCTCTTTAGGATGCAGAAGGTACCCAGGCTTGGCTGATTTCAAATGTTGTTTCTTTTAGCAGTTTATAGATAGGCATGGGGGCGGGGGTGGGTTCCAAAACAGCCAGATGTCACATAATATTATTCTAAACACTCTGAAAGAGAGGGGTTTCTTCTGTGGAGAAATGCTGCAAAGTTTTAGCAGGGGCAGAATCTGGAGTAAGCAGTGGTTGGTGGGGGGGGGGGGGGGTTTAGAGTTCATACTTGGCCTCTTATTCCAGATCTGCCATGCGCTATTTGTCTCTGTTCTTGCATGAAGACAGTGATTTATCAAACACCAGAAGTATATTGCTCCCAGGCCTGGGATATAGAGGGTCGATGACCAAGACTCCAGCAGAGTCAGTGTCTATTGAGGACCTGTTCATTGTAGACAGGGTCTCTTTGCAGTATCCTTACATGGCTGAAGGGTCAAAGGAGGCAAGTGCTGTGTGCTCATGTGCCAGAAGAGGTAGAAATGCAAAAGAATAAAGGTCTTTCTTACTTGTCTTTTATAATGGCATTAATCCTGATGGCGAAGACTCTCCCATCCTCTCTTGCTTACTGCTAGGAATCCCACCTCTGAATACAATGACTGTGGTTCAACTGGAGGCTACTGAGAAAAAAACACACCCTGACTGTAGCATGCACTCTGTGTGATTTGGGACAGGTTACATAACGTCTCAGGGCCTCAATGTATCATCTATAAGGAGAGATCTAAAAAAGCACCCCATTTAAGGGGTTGAGTTTTAAGTGGATGAATGTTTAGAAAATGTTTGGAATGTTGCCACACAATGAATATTAGCTAATCCCAGTTGTTGGGCTAGTCTAGAATTTTCAGCCGGTACAGGTGAGAAGACCAGGTACTAGCGAAGCCAGCACAAATCTAAGTCATGGAGAAACTGAGCCCTGTTATCACTCAGCTACGTGCCATACCTGCCTGAACTGAAAAATAAAAGAGGTACTAGGATTTCTTCCTTGAACTAATTAGAGTCAAGTATTTCTGTACATTGCAGTTGGAGCCTACCGAAGCAATGATTATTTCTATATAGAAAAGCAATATGTCAATATCATATTAGGCATCTCCAAGCTCAAGCTGGAATCCCCTGTCTAGGTCTCCAGTGCTCACTACTAGCTCTTGTCCAGCTCACTGGTCTCATCTCTCTGTGTCCACATACCTTTTGCTTCCAGCCTTCCTGTGCTTTGCAGTACCCTGAGTCCATTTGTTGTCTCCTCCTCGATGACGTTGCAGTGCTGTTTTTACTCTTGGGAACCCTCTTCCTCACTGGCTTTCTCCTGCCTTGGTGCTCTTGCTTGAAGGTGCTCTCTCAGGCTCACTGAGGCTGGGTTAGGTGGTGGTCCTCCTTACATAGGAGACATTGGCCCTGCCACCACTCATGTTCTCCTGAGGATCTCTTTCTTGCTGGGGCACCTCCCATTTACTGTCCAGGCTCTTAGCTATGAATAAAATAACTGTGGATCCCTAAGGCGTGGCACAATGTCTGCTGCATAGAAGGTGCTTAAAACACATCCGTGGTGTGACTCACAGACACCCCAGTAAATGCAGAATAAGTCAGAGGGATGGAAGACATGTATAACATGTCAGATCTCAACAAACCACAAACCTCTGTGTAATTTGTTAAAAACATAAGACTGTCATGTACTCAAGGAAGCAGTCTGTGCAGGAGGTATGCAACTGACATTCCCGTCGGTCCTGCCAGGGGCTGGTTTGGCTGTCATTGATAGTGAAGGCAGAGTCTACCTGATAGGTGCTTGATTTACTATAGCACCCTAAACTCACACCAACCCTGACATGCCCAGGGAATACGGCTGCAAATTAAAGAGATAGAAACTCCACTCTGGTGTAAGCCAAGATTTAAAAGACTCCAGTCACTCTTATTTATAGAGTTTGGATTTCCCTTTAACCCTTGGGTGAGAATGGGACAGCTGGCTTGCCCTAAATACTAATGAGTCCTGGAGTGAAGTGCCTAATAAATGTTCCCACCTTTCTACAGGGAAATTTCTCTCTGCTAATTGCTGTCAGCATCCATCAGGATCAATGAACAGAGTCTCAACAGGGGGACCTTGGGGCCAAGCTCTGTCTCTGGGAGAAAAATTTTGCTAGGAGTCTGAGGGACCCTCTAGTGGCACTCCCTGCAGACATGCTCCAGTGTAGATACCAAGAGGCTTGCAAGAGATGATTCTTGGGGCAACAGGGAGCTGGAAGTGCTCTGAGCAATGAGTTCAGTGGGGCTAGGGTGGTTGGTTGAGTGATGGGTGGCAGATTCTGTCCACCGTTGACCAGGTTAGACCTGTTGACCTCTTTTATGACTCAGGGTGGCTCTACAGGTTTTATCAGAGTTTTGATGTTGATGGAACAATCAAAGTTTGCAAACTACAGATCACATTCAGTTCTTTAACAGATGATAGACAGTGAGAAGTTGTGTGAGGAAGTGTGACAAGGCCAGATAGAGTTCCTACCTGGGCCACAAGCACAGGAATCCCATTGAGCAGGCAGCAACACTGTCAGTATGCCGTGTCTGCCTGAGACATATTTTGACTAATGCTCAAGCCCCTACCCATGTCTGGAGCTCTGAGACTCCCAGTGAGGACAAATGATGGACATGGAGCTTCAGAGAGGAGTGGCTCTCATGTGCTTGTCACTGGCTTGGAGCTTTACACTTCTGCTAATTTATGAGAGGTTCACTCCTCGTGAATTGTGTGCACAGAGCACACAGCAGATTGGAAGTCTTGATTTAACAAAGATGATATTGCAGTAGGGCAAGGATAGAAAGCAAGACAACATAAATAAAATGGTTCCATCGAAACATCTCACGTGATGATAAAAAATAGCAATATACCATGATAAGAAGGGATGGGGAGCCAGTCATGACTAGAGCGTTTTCACAGGTGGTCATGATGTAGAGGGAACAGCATCCGAGAAGGGATGTAGGAACTGAGTGATGTTAGAGTGCAACTTCCCAAGATGAAGTTAATAGCAGAGTCTTCCAGGCAGGGTCCAGCACTATGCATGAGGAATACCAGGTATCCCACAGGCCTCTGAATCCCCTCCCTTATTCCCAGCTCTTCAACAGAAGCACCCACCCATCCAGATCACACACCCAGCTTCAGAGAAGACTCCATCTCACTGGTATCTACGGATCTACACATATGGTTTACCCTTGTGGCTTAGTTTATGTGCTGAAGGGCATCATTAAGGTCACTCTGTGGGAGATATAGAGAAGGCCAAACAGTAAAGTCCCTTTTGTGCAAGACCTGAGTTTAGAACCTCAGCACTTAAGTAAAAGCCAGGGATGGCTGTATGCATATGTAACCTCCGTGCTAAGGGGAGGAGGCAGATCCCTGGAGCTCACTGGCTAGCCATAATAGCCAAAACTATAAGTTCCATGTTTAGTGAGAGACCTTGCCGCAAAAAGAAAAATAAAAAGACCTCTGGTCTCCATACTCACATTTTCACATGAACAAACACACCAGCATCTACATACCACCACCAGCTTATACTTGCTTCTTACACAAGCAAAAATACGTAAACAAAACTCAAGGCACTGTGCAATTTCTCCTTGGGTCACGTGTTCCCTATTTAATAATCGACCCAGCAGACATTAAAGAACACCTTCTTCCCATCTTACTCTGTGCATCTGGATGCGTTGGTGAGATGTGCACAGCCTTGCCGACTGACGTGCAGGCTGGCTACCCATGGAGCACCCATCTGAAAAGAATTCAGATGAGGAACGCTCTATACCAGCCCTTTGGCCTGCATCTTTTGCTCCTGACTCTCACTTTCTGTCATCCCAGTGAATAGACAATCCCAGCTCAAGCTAAGGACCAAGTGCCATTGAGATTTGGATTGCTAGACTTTATTCTTGTACATTGAGTTATTCTATAACAATATAAATATATCTTTACAGCTCATACCACAGAGTATCCGCTCCTGTCTCTATTCCTTCTTCACTCTGCCTCTGGCTTTCTCACCCATCGCTCTTATTTTACTCCTAGCCTCCATGGTCTCTGCTTCCTACTCCAGTTTTGCTTAATCTCATCCCTCCTTCTATAGAATCCACCTTGTCAGATCACCACCTGACCTGGAGAGGTGAGGGCTTGTTCTCAACCATTACCTTTATCTCCTAGGACCTTGCACATGGGTGATGATGGCTTTGGATCATCCTCACTCACAGCCCACAGTGTGTCTATGCTCAGAGTGCCAGTGTTCTGAGTGCTGGCCCATGCCGAGCTCTTTACTCTTGCCTTCTTCTCTGCACTCCGCCCCCTGCTCTGGGTCTGAGTACTAACCAGTTGCTGGCTCCGTTCTGGATCTGATTGTCTTCCTTACCCTCCCTGTCTCCTGAGCTGACCCCATCCACTGCCATGCCTTTAAATACCATGTTCATAATGACTTCCAAATTTATATCTGTAGCTCTGCTGTGCCCGCTGCAGACTCGTCTATCCTGCTGCCTGACATCCCACTTAGATGACTAATGGGACCTCAACTTAATGCATCCGAAGGAGAAAAGCCTTAATTTTCTCTCCTCACCTCCAAAGTGCTTCTTCCCTTAGTGTTCCCTATCTAAGTAAATGTCACCATTGCTCTCCAAATCACTCCAGCCCAAGTTCCAGGAATCCTCTTTAATCTCTTCACTGCCTCACCCCCATATCCAGCCCATGAGGAGTGTGTACTGTGGGTTCTCTCCTTAGGAGAGAGTGGGAATCTTCTTCACCTCCCCTGCTTTGCTGAATGTCTCAGATGTTTGTGACAGCTCCATCAGGTCACTACACTGCCTGCTTTGTCTTGTAAAATATATCCCCATACACACTGGACTGTGTGAACTTTTCAGCCAGAGAATCAGATCTTAAACTCACCAGTCTCGAGGCTTCCTAAGATTTCTGCCTTGAGGTGCCTTCTACAGGTTCTCCCCACTCGCATCTTCAGCCTTGGGAGAAGTGGCTCACAGGCCCTTGGATGATCTTTAGAAGTGTTTATTCAGAGATAAAACCTTTGCTTCTGTCTCCTTCAGTAGTTGGGTACACAAGGCATTTCTGTATAGAAGTAACAAGCATCTTAGAGCCAGACACTGGCACTGTTGTCCCTAGTTCTCTCATCCGTGATCACTGTGAAGAGAAACCCTTTGTGTGGAGTAGCTCCACTTCCCCACTTCACATCTGTAAATTGGAAATGTGGTTTCTACTTTATAGCATGTTTGTGGCATGCCATGCAGTGCCCAGCATGTATTAAATAACACTGGTTACAGCCCTCTTTGGCATCCCACTTGATCATGGGGGAGAAAGCCATCCCTGAGCCTGTGGTGGAGAGCAAGAACAACTTAATAAAGGGGCCTGGATAGGAAGGAGACGAAAGGACCTCTGTCTGTCCCAGCCTCTGCAGCGAAAGTAAATGGCTAGTGATGCACAGAAGCCATGAAGGCTGTGGAGGACAAAGAGAAAAGTCCGTGTTAAGTGGGGATAACACTGTTTGTCTGAACATTCTGTGGCAGAGCCAGTGACCAGTGCAGGGAATCAGAGGGTCTTCTGGAAGGAGATTTGTCACATCCACAAGGGATGACCATATGTGGGTCAGTCCAATGGTAGTGACAGGCCTGCTTGTCCCACAGATATAGCACTTCCAGTTAGGGTTGAGTTAGCAGTGTTGTGTGGGAGGCATATGAAGGGACATCGGTCTTTCCTGGATGGTCATAGTCAAGTGGGTGTGGAGGCCACTACTAGTCCTCAGTCCCAGCTTTGCCAAACAGTTTGTACTTCTGTAATATGACCGGCTTTTGCTACTGTCTGCTCAGGACCCACCTTCCTTCTGTTCTTGGGATAAAGCCTACAGAGTTTTTTTCAGGCTTGCTCAGACAGTCTACCATCTAGAATGCTTATTTTGTTTCCTTCTTTCCCCCACACTAGACTTGCCTCTATGAATTACCATTTTCTCTGGAATGCTCTTCTCTTTTTCTATAGTGTGACTAAATATCCATACTTTTTGAGTTCCCAAATGTGTTTCCCTACCTCTTTTGCACCAACATTAAGGGTGCTTGGTAGTGGACTATCAAAGCTAGTTCTTTACCTAAGAAGATCTCTAGTGAAGTCTCAGTGACAAAATAAACCTCTTAATTTCAGTAGCTTTCTGCAACCCTGCATCTTGACCCCAAGCCCCAATATTGTAATATTGTCTTCATTTTATAGATAATGAAAGTCATATGTTATTCAAATTAAAATGTAACATATGAGCTAACAACTTTAGCTAGGATTTTGGAGCAACAATCAAAACTTTGATTGCAAAGTCTCCTGCATGAACCCTCAAGGAAGGTGGAAATTGAAGGATATTGAGACTGTTGTGCACCCCACAGAAAACATTGCAGGCTTTGCCTGTGTCAGTGGGCCAGCAGGCAGGAATATGGTATTTTCCTGGTCCTTATGGCTTTGGGTGGCAAATACTTGTTTTGGAATTATGGAGCAGAATCATTTTACAGAAAGATCCAGCATGGAATAGAAGTCTCTCTGAGTTGGGGAGGCCATGTAGTCTGGGCATCCCTTCATTGGGAAGACGCTTTGGGATACGAAGATGTCTGGAGATGTGTTTCCTAATGGTAGGTGTAAGGATGACTTTTGTGCAGATTGAATATAGACACAGTGCTTGACACTGAGGAGTGGAGAAGGGAAAAGCCAAGCATGGGTGACATTTTATAGATTTCTTAAGATCACTTCTAGCTTGATACCAAAGGAAGCTCTGGCCATCTCAGCTCTGGGCTACTCATGCCTCCAGGTAGGGGAGCTGAGCTGGCCTTTCACAGTCCTGTGTTTATTGCCTAATGCCCACTTCATGGGGAAGAATGCAATCTGAGAACTTCCCACTTCTCCCGAGCACAAAACAAAGTGGCTCTAGCATCCCGAGGGACAATCTGCTTTTGAATAGTTTTAGGTTTTAGTCACACCGAAAACCAAAGAAGGGTGTGTACACAAGAGTCCTGGGTAGAATTCAGTAGGACACTCCAGTGTCTACCATAGAGACACTAGATCCCTGAGGTAGGTGAGAAAACTAGGAACAAGATGCATTATACTCCTCTTGTAGGTATGAGGTGTAGAGAAAATGATACGTCCCTGGGAGGTGAGCCACGAAGGTCAACCTGAGTTAATCTGAATTAAGTGTAAAGTAGTTGCATGTTTTAGACATTGATGTGTTCTATATAAAGGGCCAACTCAAGATGCTAGCGAACCCATGAGGAACATCTTTCAGGTTTTCTGATTTGGAAACCTAGACCAATCAAATGGTCAAGTTGCATAGCTGAAGGTGACAGAGCTGTCTCATTTCAAACATGAGCCTTTTCCATAGCATCCCAGGACTCATATCCTGGCTTGGCACAGGCACCCGGCAGCAGGATGACAGCTAGTGTTTCCTGTTTCTTGTGTGCATCTGACATGTCCTTGAGTCCAATCACAGTAAAGAAAAATAAATCACCATCCAGGTGAAGATGCAGCCGACTGACAGATGGTCTGCCATTCAGAGTGCACATGTGTCACACCTGTAAAATGCAGCTGCTGAGTTCTGAGATGAGTATTCCCAGGGAGCCTACTCTGGTGTTGGCTAGCGGTGGGCCTCATTAGCGCTAATAGCTGAAGGGGACTACTCAAGCCAGTGCTTATAATGACAGCCCTTTCATCAGTGCAGGCCCACCTTCCTGCCCTACCTGGCCTCCCTACAGATATATTACAGCAGAGACCATTCTATGGGCAGAATAAAACTCACTCAGCCTGATAAGCCTGAAGCCCAGGGAAGGCCAAGTGAGACCAGGGATCTTGAGGGAGGAGATGTTCAGAACCCCAGAAGCAAGACCCTGAAGGCTATGCGAGAAAGATCCAGGGCTTTAGTACAGCAAATCAAATACTTTGCTATTCAAGACCTGAGCGGAAACCTTTGCTCTTCAGGGACTAGCCCCTTGATACAGAAGGGAAACTATTTTAAAGGCACAAGGAAAGCTTACAACTCCCAGGTGAAATGGAAACATTTTATTTATTTATTTTCAGAACAGTCCTTCTCTGCCTCTCCAATTCCATACCACACAGGACTCTAGCTTTTATATATTTTTATATATGAAGCATTAGATGGATTTGTGTGTCTGTATAAATGCAGAGATGGTGCAGATAGATGGGAAAGGAGCAAAGTGATAAAGAAGTACAGTGACCAGATCCTGTGAAGCACACTGCACAAGGTTGCCAAGATCCTGGGAGGCTGCAGTGGGTCCATCCTTCAGTGGTGCTAGTGAAAGAGGCCCTAGAGTTGAGGGTTATCTAGGTAAGTGGGCAGGACTAGAGTGAAGTTCCTACCCCTAGGTCCCTCTTTTTAATTTCTTTTTTTGGAAGGGTCAGGAAGACACAAGGAAAAGATTGACAGCATCAACTTCCTTATTGAACAATCGTTGATTTATATGCTTTACTTCTTGAACAATATGGAAAATATTCCACGAAAATTATTTATATTTTAAAAGAGAAGTCTTGTTGTCTTGCTGTGCATTAGGACCAATGCGTGACAAATCAGAAGCAGGTGCCACATTACACCTTGCTACAATCTGGATAAAACAAACAAATAAACAAATGGACAAACAAACACCACCTCAAATTGTGGGTAGAGGTCTTCCTAGAAGCTCAGTGTGGCCCTTCACAGACACTGTGCCCTCAGCTACTTGCACACTTTCTCTGAATCCACTTCCTTTATCTCAAACCAGGACCTCATGAATAGGCATGTGAGAGTGCAGTGGAAGATTTCATGGGACTGCAAATCGTGTTGGGCCTAAAGAGGACACAGACATTACCAGGCTTGGGTGACTACCCGTCAGTGAAGCTCTCCTGAGCTTCTGCCCTTTCTGTTCCCACACATCAAGGAAAATAGAATAAAAACCCCAGAAGCCTGGATATGCATCCCTGGGCACCATATAGTATTCGTCCTCACTGGTCTGTTTGTTTCCAGTTGGGGAAGTGAGTGTCACACATTAGTCCTCATCTGTGACCTGTGAGGCCTTCCTTAATGCCAGATGGAGACTCTGGCTGCTAACCCAGCTCAAAGCGGATCTTTCTACTCCTCCTCTATGAATGAAAGGGAAACAGGCCTGCTGAGCACAGGAGCCCTGACTTAGCTACCCACTCAGGGCTAGAACAGAGAACCCAAGCTCACATGGACCCTGCCTTATCAGTGCACTCGGGGGCTAGGAGAGAGCCAAAGCCCAAAGGGAGCTAGTAGCTTGTGGGTGGAGCAGGTGGAAAAGGAGTACTGGCAAAGGAGGCCATAACCACGAAGGCTGTTGCTTGCGACCACCATTTAACCCACCCCTAGAGGTCAGACAAGTCCGATAACTATTGAACACCAACAGTTTCTAAATAAAGGCTGAGAAGATCATTTTTCCAGAAACGATCCTGGCTCCTGAATATGATATTTCTGTGTCCATCTCAGAGGAGCACAATGGTGTTGTCAAGTTGGAATGTCCTGGTGTGCTGTTCGACACTGTGCTGTTCCTGCTTGTTCCTCAGACCTATAGCCAGAAGCGTGACCACTGAGGTCCATATAGGGATTGGTTTGATTAGACAAAGGCAAGGGCAGCCAGGTGGCTCAGTTGGTAAAATGCTTGTGTTACAAGTATAAGGACCTGAGTTCCATCCCCAGCACCCACATTAAAACAATCTGGGCATGCTGTAGTAGTTCCACATATGGGGAGGCAGTTCAGGCAGATCTCTGGAACTCACAGCCCTGCCAGCCTAGACATATTATTTAGCTTCAATGAGTGGGGAGACCTTGTCTCAAAACAAAATTAAGGGCAGAAAATGCCCAAGGGACAACATTCACACATAGGAATGTACTCTTGCATACACATGAATGCACGTGTGTGAGCGCGTGCTCTCTCTCTCTCTCTCTCTCTCTCTCTCTCTCTCTCTCTCTCTCTCTCTCTCTCTCTCTCTCTCTCTCACACACACACACACAAGACAGCAGGCAACTTTCAACTACTAATAGGTTCTCACACATGAAAACAAAATCACCAGGTTGTCCTATCAGACTCCACCCACATCAGTCCTTTGGGATATTAGAACACTGCAGCTCATGGTTAGGGAAGAGAGGACATTGTGCAAGAAAGAGATTGACTATGAGTGTGCACCAGTAAAGGCATCAGAAGGGGAGCTGGGAAGGGGTTCTCAGAGGAACAAGCTCTTTAAGGTATTCTTTGTAGTTTCAATGTTCCAGATATGCTTGGGGTTTTGTTCAGAATGGAGGATACAGGGAGGTGCTGGTTCTGTCAGGGGAGGCTTCAGACAGGGAATAAAGACATTAAGAGGAGCCTCTGGTCTAGATGATTTTTCCTTCACTAGAATGATCAATGGGGTCCTAGGTGGAGTAGGATGGATTAGGGATTCTAGAAAGAGAGGTAATGTCCAGTCTCCCCTGAATCCTGGATAGAGCTCTCTGGCACCAACCCCAGATTTCTCATTTGTACCAGGAAGAAAGTATTAAAACATCAATATTTCCTGAGTTTCAGATGCCAATGCTCTGGGGTGCTGTAGACATGTGCATACCAGTAACGCAGCAGGCTCTCGGGCACTGCAATTTCCTGCCTACTGGTGGTGTTTTTCATTCTATTTTTTCCAGCGTGATTACACTTTGCACATTGGAGTTTTTCTTACCTCGGAGCACTATTCCATGCAGTAGCTAAATTCCTTGAAGAAGGTGTTTGCCTTTAGGTTGTGGTGGCTGCTGTGTGTGTCAAGAAGTAGCTGTGGAGGTGGGGGCGGACAGGGGGAAGTAGCCAGAGAGACCTGGAACTTATATTTAAAAACTATGCACCAGGCCTTCTGCAGACTTTGCCTTGTTTTTCTACACTCTTCAAGGCAAGAACAACCAGTCCCACTTTCAGATAGGAGGCTGGGCTTCTGCAAGGCTGGTGGATGTGTCTTGGGCCACATAAGAGACAAGTGATAGAGTCAGAGTTAAAATTGCAAAGCCCCACCCTCCAGCAGTCAGCAATAGGTGTGTGATGTTGGCTCTCATATATGATTTCACCCAAGAAGAATACAGGTTTCCTGGAAGTGGAAGAAACATAAAGGTGTGGCTGCCCTTCCTCCCTCTCCTCAGTTCTATCAGGGCCCTCAGGGGACTCTGACACAGGTTTGTAAGGTACTCTGAAACCTACCCACCTGTATTTCTCCTAAGCTTTCCCTCAGCTAAAGGAAAGGTCCCAATCTCAGTCTAATTACAGCTTCTTTCTCTCCATTCAAACACCAGTGAAGCCCCTTCCTCATCCTCCCTCTGCTCAGAAGCCATGGAGGTGACAGCTCAGAAGCAAATACAACTCTGCGAGCAGCAAAATATCCCCAGGAGCTGCTTGGGGTGCTGAACAAGAGAGCTGCCTATGCCTGAAGAGAACTAAAGGCTTGCCTTTTCTTTTTTTGCAAGTCACAATCCTCCACATATCCTCTACTTAAGTGGAATAAAATTATAAATGGATATACTTCCCTGGGGGAAGATTTCTGCAGAGTCTTTGCTCTCTGCTCATGTCAGAACTGACTACGCTAGGAAGTCTGTAAATATATATCACATATATGTGTATATATATATATATATAATATTTTATTTATAAATGTGATCTCACTTCACATTCTGAACACAGTGCCAGATATTTCCATGAAGGACACTATGACGTAGTCCTTATCTTTAAAGAGGTCACAGTTCACAAGGAAACGAGATGAAGACCAACAAGCCAATGGGAGATTACGGGATTATGGTGAAGGATGATGAGTCTTGGAAAAGGGTGCCATAGGAGGCTGCGCAGGTCACACTGTTTAGTATGTGATCCTGGGAGAAGAAAGTGCATAAGAAGTAGGGGTTGGTCATGCTTCATGTATAAAAGAGAGCGGTGGGATGGATAAAAGCTCACAAACAAGAAAGGCATTATTTTGAGGGTATAAAAATAGTTTGGTTAGAACTTACTCTTTTAAATAACAATAAACCTTATTTTTTTTACCATAATCATTGATACACATTAATTATACATATTAATGAGCTTCACTGTGACATGTTCATATATATTTACATATGATGTCATGATTAACCCATTCTGCCAACTATCCTTTCTTTCTGTTATTAGTTTATATTAATTATATAAAATAGTGGGATCACATTCATTTGTCAGTTACCAGTTTTACTCCGTTACCTTCCCACTCTGATCCTTTTTCCCTTCCCTAACAGTCCCCCTTCTACCTTCTTGTCATTTTGGTTCAAGATTCCTCATAGAAGAGATATCAAATTATCTAAGTCTTGTTTAATATGATGAAATCCAGTTTTATCCCATTTCCTACAGTTACTTTGTTCTTCTATATGACTGAAATATACACTCTCACACTTACATATCATCTGTCTATCTATCTATCTATCTATCTATCTATCTATCTATCTATCTATCTCCATCATCTACCTTTATCTTTCAGCTCGGTCTATCTATCAATCATTTACTTATCTTTCATCATCATCAACATCTATATCTGTCTAGTATCCTCTCTCTCCTATTCTGTCTCTTACCCTCTCTCCTTTCCTCCATCTCCTTCAATGCCTTAATCTTTCTTGGTGTGTAGGTGACACACTATGGTAACTTTGCATTGTAGCAGTTACATAACAATCAGCAACTGTATGGCACTTGATATTTGACAAAGCTTTTCACAGCTAATACCTCATTGGGTTTCACAGTGGTCCTGTGAAGTAGGTGTGTCTAGTTGGGTTGTTTTACTTTCAAGTTTATACTTGGGAAAACCAAGAGTTAGTAGTTTTGTTTCTTGTCAGCCTAACTGTGTTCCACTATTGATTATTACCTCATACTAGTTTTTTTTTTTAGTTTTTTATTAATAACAACAGATTCACATACATACAGCAGCTTTAAAGCACACACACATTATCTCATGGCTTCTCTAAGTTGCAAGTCCCTATAAGGCTTAATTGTGTTCCTGGCTTCTGAATATTTACAGACTGTAATCAAGTTTTTTTTTCCTTCAGCATTCTCATCTGAAGACTCAAATAGAGAAAGGTACTCTGGGCTTTGTTGGCATAACTAATTTCTTTGTATCTGTAAGATTCACAGAAGCTTGTTTCTTTAGTGGTAACAAGGACAGACAACAAAAACCTAGAACAAATCTCTAAGCAGGAAGATTCTAATATATGATCTAACTACAAGAGGCACAGAGTTTTGCTTACAAAAGGCTCTGCCTGTGCCTGTCCAAGCAGTCCTTGGGGGCATGCCTATCACTTGGTCATTTCTGTTCCCTCACCCTGATCTGTGACTAGCTCCTGACACCTTCCCAACAGTACTTAATATGTTGGCCTTTAGAGGCCTCCAAACTATGTCCTTTTCCTTTTTTAGGCAATATCTTCCCTTCTCCCATCTTCATTTCAGCAGCCACTATTAGCTATGCAACTGTCATCACTGACTTACAAGTTTTTTCTCTTCCTTCCCCCTTCCTCGACTTCCTTATTTTTGTATCCCTTGTGCTTGATACATAGTAAGTGATGAGTAATTTATGACCAAATCAATGAATAAAGTGATTTTTGCTTTAGGTTCCAAGACTATTTAGGAATTTGATATCAACTCTAAGCTTTACTCTACCACATCAACACCTTGCTAAATGCTCAGAAACCCAAATCAAAGGGTTATGTTTTTTGTTTTTGTTTTTGTTTTTGTATTATAGATATTCTCACTGGAAATAGTTGAATTTAAGGGTCCAACTCCATGTAATGGCAAGGATGATAACACATACTGTTTTAATCATGATTTTTATTTTCTGAGGACCTTTTATATCCAGTAGACCATCAGTACACAATTGGATTTGGTATGTGTATAGACAGTGAAAGTATTTGAAACTCAGGTAAATTAAATGCTTTGCTTATAAAGAGGAAAAAATCCTGAGGCTGTGACTCAACCTGTGTATGTGGCTGTTGTCATTATGAAAGGTTTGCATCATGACAATACTGCCTTGGCCAACAGTTAATACACAGATGTAAATAAATTTGCTATCCTACCAATAAAGGGGTCATACTCAGTCATCAAAATAGTCAGAAAGGAATTATATATGTGCTACATTCATATATAATTCCTCATTGTTTCATGGTTCATCCTGCTGTATGTAGTTTATTTTATTTATGTTTAATAATATAAATGTATATGTTAAAAAGAAATATAATAATAATAAAAAAGAAACAGAAAATCTAAAAAATAGAAAGGATTGTTAATATAAAGCAACTTCTAAGTGCACTGGCAGAGTTATACATAGTGACCTCGGGAAATTCAGAGAAGAAATAACAATATCCAGTTAGGAAAGGGGTGTATAAGCCTTAGTTCTGATTTTTAACTTGTAACAGTCTACAATCACCTAGAAACAGATTCTCCATGAGAAATTGACTAGGTTAGGTTGACTAGATTAGATAAGGTAGGGTGTGTCTCTGGGAGATTATCTTGATTTCACTAATTGAGATAGGGAAATCCAGGCCACTGTGGTTAGTACCATTCCCTAAGCTGGGGATTCTTATTTCTCTAGGAGTAAAGATGGCAAGCTGAACCTCAAAATGCATGAATTGATTTATTGCTCTCTGGTCTTGACAGTATATATGATGTGACCAATGGCTTCACCTTCCTGCCATGTTGACATACCTGTAAGGATGGACTGTAACTTGGAATTGTGAGACAAAAGCAAAGTATTGCATCATAGCAACAGGAAAGGAAACTAAGGCATAATGTCTTTAAAGTAAGCCTATAACTTCACTAGGAGGTGGAAGAAGAAGGAAGGGCCAGCACAGAAGCCTGTAGAAGAGAATGCAAGCATGATGTACTTTGCTGAATGAGACAATAACAGGCCGGCATCAAAAGATGCCCCCTCTTCACTCTCCCATTCTTTATTCTTGGGTCTTGTCTTCCATAAAAGCTGCTCCTGCACCTGCATTTTGATACCTGTCTTCTCCCCACTTCACTACAGTGGTGTTCCTTTCCTCTTGTATCTTTAGGTTGGCCTTCTCACTATGCTTCTTCTGTTCCTCTTTGGCCTGACTTAGGCTGGCTTTGACACACTATGACAGAGCATGAGAATGATTATGTGACAAACTCTGTTAGCAGAGGGTTGGTCCTCAGTGGATAATGAAGATACAGAAGTCAGGTCATAGTGGCTTTTACAGGTTGTTGACAAGAACTAGAGTCATCTGACACAATTGGAATTCCTTAATGATAACTTGAAAAGTGGTGACTAGAAATTGTTTTTGTGCTTTTGGTGAATATCTCTGGTTTCTCTGAGGAGGCTGGACAGGAAAGAACAAGAATGCAAGACAGAGCCATGTGACATACAAAAAATGTAGCCATAATAATATTTGCTAATGGATGGAATGTAGGGCCAATCCATGTCAATGGAGAGCTGGCTCAATCCCTCCATTATTTGGTTAATAGAACGAAATACCTTCTTTATCTTTGCTAAGCCCAAGGCCAAGGAAGGGTTCAAGTCATTGTCAGATACAAGTGATATATATTGATGTAGATTATTTAGTGAAAAGAAATATAGACAGTAGAATTTTCTGGCCCTTGTCTTATGCATCAAAGGAAGGAGCTCCAGGCCAGGGACAGATAGCTGGTGACCCTGCCACAGTTAGGGCTGCCCATGGCTAAGGGTAGGTATGGTTTAAAATATATGCTATGCCCTCCAGAAACCTCAGACTTCACCATAACTCAAGTAGCATTGACAAACTGTTTCACAGAAGCATCCCATGTAGGTAGAGAGGTAGTCAGTATAGACTAATACTGGTTCTTGGGCTCTAGAAAGGTCATGAAGCATTCTGCCAAAACTCAGTTGAACTGTGGTTTGAGACTCTATGCTAAGCTTAAATAGAAATATCTAAGGTCACCATAGCAGCATAGGGTAGCCTACATTCTTTAACAGATGGGACATTTCTTAGCATAATTGATGTTAATCTCTGACAGTGGATACATGGCATATACTGTGCTCTAAATGCTTTGTATATATTAGGTTACATATTTAATCTTCATGCAAATAAGTTCTATTTTTCTCCTTGTGTTTTAGATGAGAACCCCAGGGCTTATGGAGACTTAAGTAACTTGGCCAAATCAGCAGGAATGAGACTGTATTGGAATCCATGGAAGCAAGTGTTAGGTCCATTTTGGTCACTGCAATTTCCCAAGAGATGGAAAAATTCATGACATGCAAGAAAGTCAGTAGATATCAAACAACTAATTGAAGGCTCAGAAAGAAACTGCTGATTTAAGGTTAATGGTTATAGCATTGGAGGGATTTGGAAGGTTCAGAGTAACTCCTCATCTCCTTGCTTCCTGATAAGAGCATTTGTGGCCTTATAATCTGAAGAAGCATTAGGAGGACGAGTAAGTCTATGAGGCAGACAAGAAGCACACTTTCAAGTAGTTTGTTTTCAAGATATCTGCAGATCCATTCTGTCCTATGGGGATGTTTAAGAAATTATTGGGCAAATAAAGAAAAATGAGGCATAGTTTGTCCCTTTATGATGCTCAAAGAACTATCAGCATTAGAATGGCAGTTCACTGGTGCAGTGAAAATGGAAGAGGACAAGAGGAGAAAGAATGAGAACCAGTGGAGCAAGCCTTTCATTTTGCACAGCACTTTCCCATCCTATGGAAAAGCTCTTTCATAGTTCTGAAGAGGAAGTGGAATCATTGATCAGGCTCGGGAAGCTATTCTGGTCTTGACGCTTAAGCAGTAGGGTGTCTCAAATTGAATCTATTCTGGTAATAGTTCTTCACAATTGTTCTTCCAATTAAGTAATGTTTCATCTCTCTGCCATACTGGATTTTCTTATTGTTTGAATAGATACTCCTGTAATAACCCAGCTTTCCTTAATTAGCTTAAATGCTCTTTACCTACCTTCTTAGTGATGCCTATGTGATTTGGGGAGTTAGATGTACTATTTAGGTGGACATAAGGGAGGACCTGAGATATCTACAGAGACACAGATCTTTGCACTATTTCAGGCTACCCATGATGGGACACTCAACAGAGACGCTCTACAGAGAAGAATGAAGACCAAGGACAAAGAGGAGGGTGAAGTTTGAATGGGGAAACTTCATCTTTTCCGTAAGTTCTGACCACATTTTCTTCCATCAGCATGTTTTTGAGATGGTCGGATTTTGAAAATGGGAGAGATCTTTGAAATGGTTAAAATGAAAATATTTTGATTAGTCTGTACTCTCATTGTGTCATATTTGGAGAGCCACATTTGTTGGATCTTTGTCTCTAAGATGACTGAATAATCTCCCAAATTTCTTTGGACCCACGAACATTTGTCCAACACTCCAAGGATATAAGAAGTGAACATAAAACTTCTGCTCACGGTTCCCTTTTGGTTACATAGCAACACTGTGCAGAGAAATATTGCTAGCCTATTTTATTGAGCTTATGGCTATATTTTATTTATTCTTATGTGGACTCCTCCCAGATTGATGAGACTTCTCCACGGTATTAAAGCCAGAACTCATTCCATGTCCTTAAATTTCTTGATTCTTGGCATAAAGCTTGTTTTCTCTGTACAGCAGTATATTGAGGAGGGGTCTTTCTGACAAAGCACCCACTTTCCTGGGTGTCCTCAAGAGTTAGCTCAGTGTCCCACTTTACTTAAGTAGGTCAAGTGTCTGACACTGTCATTATGGGACTTGATGGAAACAGGATCCTTTGCACACACACCAATCTGTTTGAGACTCAGATGAACCCGCTGTGTGGGCAGGTCACATTGACACTGCACAATGACTGGGATGCAAATGAAGATTCACAGATGCTCATCTAGACCTGTCATGGAGAAAAGCACGCAGTCAGGCAGCCCAGGACACAGCCATGTTCCATGATCATCTTAGCTACTTGTCTAACCCAGGCATTGTCATTGTCCCTGGGCTTCATTGTCCTTTTGTGACACTTAGTAAAGCCAACCTACCCATCCCTCGGGCAGGCAGAGAATTGAGTCATCTTTTAGACTCTGTACAATGTGAATGCAGAACTGTAATTATCTTGGAGGCATTTGAACCTGAAACCTGATGCATAATTGCTTCTCTCCACATGGGAAATATGATGAGGCACTTGCTCATTTCTTTTACCCACTGGGGAATAGCAGTTATCTAGGGGCATCTGGTTTGGCTTTTAATCACGCGCAGGTGTTGTAAGAGCCTGGCAGCTCTGAGCCTCTTCAGGTGCCCCTTCACAATCTCTGCATGTAGAGACAGAGATTAGATTATTTACACCCCATTCCATTATTCACAGCCTCTTGGAATGTAGCATTAAATAATTCAGAGACCATACAAGCTACGGGATTGATGGGAAAGCCAATAGTCCTGCAAGTACAGCACCAGCAGCCACAGAACAGCCGAGTTCCAGTACAAGCACACAGGAGAACAACCGATAGGCATTAGATGCTCATCATCAGGACCCTGACAAGGATCTTCCCTGTGATCTAACACCCAATGGGATGCCAGTTTTATCCTGTATGAAATAACCCAATTTCTGGTCACCTTTTGATCTAGAGAGCTCCCTGTGCATAGAGGAAGCTACTTAAATTGTATTAGAATTTTCTACGGTGTCTGTATAGGTCCTGCTCCATGCAAGTTGTTTGGTAATATTTTCTGATGCGCTGTTGCTTTACATAGTCCAGGCTGTCCTTGAAGTCACTGTACAGCACAGGCTGTTTTCAAACCCAGTATTCCTAAATTGGTTTTTTAAGTCCCAGGGTTACAGGGGTTGTTACCACTCCTGGTGCATTTTCTTCCTTCACTCTCATTCCATTTGTTGCTTTTTGTCTATTTTCAGTATAAATGGATAAAGCAAAGTTAGATGGTTCCTAGGTTAGAAAACCCAAGGCCTTGATTGTCTACCTGCTGGCCTAATGATCTCATTGCCTCTGGAAAGCCTAGAGCAAAGGTTCTCAACCTGTGGGTCATGACCCCTTTAGAGGTCAAACAGTCTTTTCACAGGGGTCACCTAAGACCATCAGAAAACACAGATATTTACATTACAATGAACAACAGTAACACAATTACAATTATAAAGCAGCAACAAAATAATTTTACATTTGGGGCTCACTATAACATGCACAATGTATTAAGGAGTTGCAGCATTAAGGAGGTTAAGAACCACTGTCCTAGAGGAAAAACACTGTTGGGGAAATTTGATACAGTGATGAAGAATCAGAGGGCTAGGAAGATGTCAAAGAGGAGAGCTTCGGGTTAGGAGAACCAAAATGCAGTCATTTGAAGAGGAGTATTGGGGAGTGGCCCTGGGTTTGTCCATGAGGAGGCATACCTCTAGAATCTTAACTACAACCTTCTTTCACAAACAGCATGACATGCCAGGCTCAGGCAGTAGGGTGGTGGCTCCAACCTAGCTGCCTGGGTCTCACTCCGCATTGGCTCCTAGATGTCAGGTGTTTCTAGCCTCACTTTCACACTCTAGTTCCTCTTTCTGGGCCTCCTCGGGCTTGAGATGTCCAGGCTGGCCTAGGCCTCAGAGATCTCTTCTCATCCATAGTTGACTCCAGATTGTCTCTTGGTTCCAGTCTTGTATGTGACTCTGACAGAGAGCCTAGTTTCCTTCTAGTCCATTGGCCCCATGGTATTTCCCAGGGCCAGATGGCTCCTTGCCTTCATGTGGACAGTACTGATATGAAGGAGAGAAGCCTGTTTTTTAGGATTCCAAGTGCAGGATTGGAGCAGTCTCATGAGAGAACAGGTGAGGTTAATCCACTAGAAGAGCAACCACCTCGTGCAGGAGCTTAATTGTTGCCAGCTGAAAAGATCCCGTGAACAGACTCTGGGGGGAGATATATAAATGAGCCCAGAACTGGAGGCGGGGGCTTTTTGGAGACTTGGGATAGTTTTGGCTGTTCATCGCTGCACTTCAAGATGCTCCTAGAGAAAACTGCTTGAGGGAAGGCTTCGGGCTTCCGGCTCCTGCTGAGGTTCTGGGTTCTGGTTACCCCAGGTTCCAGCAGAAGAAATTCTGCAGCTCACGCCCGGAGAATCATTCCTCGGAACTGATATCCTTAAGGTTTTGTTATTGTGTCCATTAATCCTCATTTCCCTTTGTTTTGGTTAGTCGGGTTATAAGTGATGTATGCTTGGTCACTAAGTTGTTAATAAAATATATTGGTTAAGAAAATTGAGCCTACACTGATGTCCTCTCAAAAGGACAAGTAGTTAGCTCATTATCTGATCTGAAATCTTTTAAGGAATCGGGAATATAATTAACACTCTATGGCTACAAGGGATAGCGACATCATGGTATGGTCCTCTCAGATAAGGTATGAGGGAGCCGACTGTAAGCTACAGTGTAATACAGCCAAGTCCCAGGGAACGTGTGATGGGACAGAGTTGAAGATAAAGCCTGGGCACTTGACATCAGCCACAGAATAGAGGCAAAGGACCATTGGATATACATGGTGAGGAGAGACTAGGACAGACCTACTCCTTCTTGAGGACAAAGGAGCCAGAGCATCTAAGTTTGATAAAGAAAGAGATGTAAGGAGAAATGCAAGCCCCGAGGACCAGGCTGAAAGGCAGGAAGTAGGCTGTGTCCTTGGCAGCAAATCTGTGCAAGGAGGCAGTAGCAGGAAGACCCCTGAGGCTGTGAGGCAGCAGAAGCAGGACTGTGTATAGGACTTGGTGGGCAGTTCGGAGAAAACTAGGGAGGACACAGCCCTGGGTTAAAGCAGTCAAGGCTAAGGACTTGGGTCAAGGGTTGGCTATAGCCCGGAGGAAAAAAAAAAGCCCTACCCTAAATGATCTACGACACCCTGAGTGGAAGAAAAAGGGGCCCAAGTGACTGATGCTGTTGACTGGCTGATGCATGTCACAGAGCACTGCCTCCAGAGAGGGCTGTGAGTCCTAGGCTGGGGAATGCTTGATGAAGTCACCGAGAAGCTGGGAACAGTTAAGAGTTGTGGTGTGATGTGTAAGGGGCAGAAGCTATAGGATTATATGCTTCAGGCCAATCTAGGGTACAAGACAGGTTCAAGGCTAGCAGGAGCAAACTCAGCAAGACCTATCTAAAGTTAAAGTGCAAAACGGCTGGAGAGTCAGCTCAGCAGTGGAACACTCACTGTGAAAACAATAAATCAAGGAAACAAAGAAGAATATAGTGACTCATGCCTGTGATCTCAGGACTTGGGAGGCTGAGGCAGGAGAGTTACTACAAGTTCCAGGACTAAATAGTGAGTTCTAGGCCATCCTGGGCTGCAGTGTGTCCATATTAAGAAAAAGAAGGAAAAAAACCTTGGATCTCATGTGTCAGATGTGCAGCAAGGAGGCTAATCTCACTCTTCAGGATTCCGAGCTTTAAATTCATACCATATTACAGCATTAGACCTAGACTCTCTCCCTACTCTTCAGAAGGAAGCCTTGGCTACCCCAACATGCAGATGAGGAATTGGAGGGTCAGATTCATTAATTACTTTGACCAAGTTCACAGAGCTGAATGACAAAGGTAGGATTTTACCTCTAATCTCCCTGACCAGGATCTTCCTGTTGTGCTCACAGTAAGGGAACTGGGAGTGGCTTTTGCCCTCAGCACTTGGCAGCCATGTTTCATCACAAACTCCATTTACCACAGCCACCCGACTTCTGAACAGCAGTGACCACGAGGTCTCTGAGAACATTAATCACTCCTGCCTGGGTGGCTTTCCATGCCTTGTAATTTACTTGTTTTGTCAAATTCTGTTCTTTACAACAATAATTAGCACGGGACCAATAGCCTCACCAGGCTAAAAAGTAAAAATAAAATTGGCTAGACAGGTTCAGGGCCACATAGCTGTGACAGGGAGTAGATCCTTCTGTGTTTTAATTCAAGCCTGTTAGGGTCTCATCCTGGTTCTCATGGAGGCTCAGGCTTACTATACATCATGCAACCGATTGGAAGAGGAAAGGTTGCCTTGGTAACTGTTCACTTCCCCATCACTGCTCCAAGTCCAGCCCTTACAGTGTGCTGCCATCTGCATGGAATGGCATGCACAGGGATGGGCATGAATCAGATACCTAGTATGTGCAGTATTTAAAGCAGACACCATCTCATTTAATTCCAAAAAGAGGAAGTAAACCTGGAAAGTAGGTCTTGCCTTTGTATCCTTTTGGAGGCAAGGAACAGTGAGTTTAGTCAACTTGACCCTTGATCCTTTCGTAATTTTAGGCCGATCCCTCTAGAAGTTTCATTCTGAGTTTATTCTCAGCTGTTAGGTGCAAACCTGCTGACAGCAACTTGGAAAAATTTCCCTCCTGGCCTAAGAATCATGTGTCCTCAGTACAAACACTAAGGAAATGGATTGTAATGATGGATTTTTCATATTTTCTTTCCTGAAAGATTATAGGTTTAATGAGACAGGGACAAGGCTTCTGTTGTTGACCATGAATTCTATGTTGTCTGGCACACTTTAGGAGCTCAAGAAATACAGGAGGAATGAATAAATCCCATTTTATAGCTGTGGGACTTTCAGTCCTAAGATGTTAATACGATGTGGAGTCAAGAGTCAGATTTACTGTCCTAGAGTTGGCCCACTCTCTGCTCTTAAGATTTGGGGACTAACCATAGTGGTGCTTGAAGAGAGACAAGGAGAGGAGCACACTGAGGAGGAAGAAGGAGGCCCAGGAGACCAGGTGTTCTCTGCTGATGCCATCCTAGGTCTGTCTATAAGGAGGAGGGTTATGCATTAGTCTTCTGTGATGCCTGTTTTCCTAAACTGCCCTCTGCATGAGTTGAAACTTCATGCGATCATTGGAAGCTGCTCATTTTGGACCATGTGATGGAATGCTAAGTACAGGAACACTAGGGGTGAAGAGCTCACATGGACTCAGACACTAGCTTGGGCTCTGTGGGCGCCTTTCAGCTATGCACTGACTCTTTTAGCAAGTATCTTCACCCCCAACCTCCTCTGCCTCTGGCTTAACTTCTGCCCTGTGTTTCTCAGGAAGGCATAGAATATACCTCAGCATGCGTTTATTAGGTATGTTCACTTGGGAAAGTTAGTGAGGCTGATAACTTAGACCCAAGGTTTCCTACCAGTCTCTGGAGTTTCCAGTTTATTCCTAGCCAGCATGGCTTTGTTTCATGGGGGAGGGGGTGGTATGGACATAGGGTGAGCAGTGGTCCTTAAAGCCTATCTATCCAGGGGTGGCACTCCACTCTGTTCTCTCCTACTTTGTGAACTGGACAGGTAATCAATGACTATCTGCTGTATCCGCTGTTGCCTTACACTTCTGGTCTGGAAGGTAGGTCTAGGAAGGGAAGGTTCCTGCAAAGGTCCTATCAGAACAATGAATGAAGAGAGCAGTGCAGCATACTTGCCTGGAATCCTGGTGCATGACAAGTACAAAGAACAAGTTCTGAGCAAATGGGTTTCAGGTTGTTTTGGATCCAACAAGGCAATGTTGACAGAGCCACTAAATCAAAGGAGTACACATGTCACTTTTGCACTCTAAGGGCCACTGGTCAATTGCATGTACAGAATTTTCACACTACATAATATATCAGTGGTTTTCTTTGCTCTTAATTACAGCCTGGTATCTTGGTCCAGCAGACTCCTATTTGTGCATCTGTTTTCCTTTGTGTCATCCATGCCCTGCAACCTGCTGTTGTGCTGCTCTCTGCTTTACAGCGCTTGGTACAGATCTCTATAAGCTGTGCTTTTCCTTGATAATCTGGGTTGTGTTAGCTTCTTCACCCACTAGACTCTGAGCTCAGAAGACTGAACTCTTGGGGAGTCTCATTCATTAACTGCACTCAGCTCTATGCCCAGCCCAGATGCTGGCACATAGACTCTGGCACCCATGTTGCCTTGACTTGAAGATCTCATCATTCATAGTAGAAAAGAGGTAATTTATAAAATTTGAAAAACATTACCTATCAGTTGCAGTCCTTGGTACAGAAATATAACAGGAGGTTTAAATTGTTTCCTCTCTTTGATTAAAGAAAACTTTTAAGGAAAAAAACTTTTAAGAATGGAAAAATATCTACCAATGGATTGTGCGGATGTATGTCAGGTTTTTTTCTTCCAAGAATTTGTTTTCTGCCTCATTAATAGAAACTCTCCCACACACAGAAGAACCTTTTCCACCCATCTGCTGGAGAAGACAGTGAAGAATTGACTGGTGTTTTATTTTTTCCTGAGCTTAGAATATGTAATTGCTTAAAACGGAATTTGGGGCCACTGATAAAACTGGGGTCTTGAGCATAATTTTTTCGGTGTAACCTGGTGCCTTTTATTCTTCATAGCTCTAGCGTCTGAAGCTGAGTCTCTTGGCAACAGCATATCACTTTCAGTGGGAGAGAGGAGCATAGCCATTTGGAGGGAGGGTGTCTTTACTCAGCAGATAAGACGAAGAAAACAGAAACCAGACAGAAAGTCATGTTCACTCTTGAAGTAAGATTAAGTCCTTTATGCACGCACTGATATATCAGTGTCTTGAACAGAAATGTCCTGTTTCTTTTTACAGGCCCAGCATCTGCTCTCTTTGTAATTAATGGCACGACAAGAGAGGAGGCACTGAATACCTCTTCTGTGCCTTGAGCTTTAGTCAAACCATACTGCCAGGATGAAGGACATGAAAGAGGTGAAATTGTAATCTTACTTTTTTTTTTTCTTCTTTTCCAGAGACAAGAAAGAAAGCCTGATGCCACAAGAAAGCCCAGAATGAGGCAACAGTATATCTGGCTTCTATCGCTACTCCATTCTCCTCAGCAAACCTTCGAGTTCTCACCAGGGTGGAAGACTATAGGTTAGAAATGGAGGGCACACATCACTAGCCCATTGGTCACATCTCACGCTCTGAGTTATTTACATGACAAAGAAATAGATATTCCTGCGTGATTTCAAACCACATGGCCATTTTTGCACTCCAGTTGTTCTTGTTCCCTTCATCCTTACATGGCTGTTGTTATTAACTATTTAGTGAAATTGGAATTGAGCTTTAATTTTTCATTTACAAAATGAAAGGATTGGACAGTTGAAGCCATGGTTCCCCAACTCTAATATTCTCTGATTTTCAGTCCATCTGCTGCCAAAAAGAATAAATTAATTGTTAATCTTGAAAAGTAACAGTAAGTTTCATAAAACATTGTATTTCTACCTCTGCTTGCAATGGGAAAAATCTAGACACCCTGGTCTATATTTATCACAGAGCTGGAGCTAAACCGAGGATTTTCTTTTTCTTTTTTTTAAAAAAAGATTTATTTATTTATTTTATTTATTGCATATGAGTGCTTTACAGAAGAGGGCAGCAGATCTCATTATAGATGGTTGTGAGTCACTATGTGGTTGCTGGGAATTGAACTTAGGACCTCTTGAAGAGCGGGTGGTGCTCTTAACCACTGAGTCATCTCTCCAGCCCTGAGGATTTTCTTAGTTTACTAGAACCTCTATTATTTCCAACTGTCTTACCTCAATTGTCGACTTACTTATATTACCTGCCTAGACCTGTAGATGTGACACCGGGGTCAGGAGTTTCCTTCTCAATTTATTATCATCTGCCATAGGTTCACTGGGTGGTTCTGTTTTTGTCCCTTTTTTGATGCAAGTTCCCATTTCATGGGTGTGGTTGAGGATGAAGTCAGTGGGGTGTCATGAGAGGTAGAGATGGTGCTAAGACTTCAGGGCTTTCCGACTTCTAACTCCCAGGGACTTCAGCTGTCACGTCTAATAGGTATAGTTTCTGTTTCACTCACAGATTCTTGCCGGTCCTCCATGTGCCTGCCTAGGACCAATCAGGAGAATTGGATAGGTAGAACTATAATCAAATTTGCTTTGAAACCACTTAGACTGTAGAGCTGGTGGTATAGGATATAGTTCCGGCTACCTGGGAAATTGAGACAGGAAGATTTCAAGTTCAAGTCCACCTGGGATACTTAGTGAGACCCTTTCTCAAAATACAAAGTAAAACCTAGTAGCCTAGATACATAGCTTAATGGTAGGGTGCTTGCCTAGCATGCATGTATCAGGCCATAGAGCCTATGACAGTGCAAAAAAGAAAGATAACTTTTAAAAGTAACCTGAGTGTATTAATTATTTTTCTGTTGCTGTGATAGAATACCAGGACCATAATCAATTTAAGGAGATTTTATTCTGGTTTATGGTTCCAGAGGGATACATACCCATCATGGCAGGGAAGATAAGGTGCCAGGAACAGGAAGCTGAGAGATCACAGAAAGCTGAGAGAACAAGCCGGAAGGCAGCTGAAGCGGTAAGTTCGCAGAGCTCACCTCAATGATGTCTTCCTCCAGTAAGTTTCCACATCCTGAAAGTTCCAGGACCTCCCTAAAGAGTGCCATCAGCTGCAGACCAAGTGTTCAACTCTAAGAATCTATGTGGGGGCATTTTCCGTTCAAACCAAAACACCTATCAGAACATTCTAGAGGTTAAATTGTGGATTCTAGAAGGGAGTGAATCCTGAAATCTTGACTGTGAGGCAGCATTTGTGGTGCCTTCAATACTGATTGTTGAGAATGTGAGGGAGTAATCCCTACACTGTAGAGAGTTTAACGGCTCCAGTTGGTGAATTTGTGAACTGTGTGTGATTTTCAACCCTGCGCTTTCTGACCTGTGATGCAGGGATGCCTATTTGACACGAGTGATACCATGTGTGTGTGCCACATACTTGTTGGTGTCTAGTGCCAAAAGAGACTTGGTTGTGTGCACAGGATTTTCTTAGTATTCTCCAGGAGTGCAGGGGGAATATTATCCCTGTGTGCAGTTGTACAATTGAAACTCAGGGCTATAAGCGCATATGACTAAGAAATAAACCTCTACACAGTTCACCCTATAGAATCTTGCACTATTCCATTTCCCTTCCTTGTGTCATTTCTTTGACTGAATTCTTAACTCAGAACTGAGCTGCAGTTTCCCTTCCACAAAATGAGAAGATTGAACAGATGAACTTAGTCCTCATCACATCTTAGATTTTATGATCTAACTACTGTACAAAATTAAAAATAGAATGAATATTAAAATATAATCCTAAGCATTATCTTTCTTTTGTTTAAAAGGGATCAGATACCTGGGTGTGAGGCCACACACCTGTATTCCCAGTAATGGGAAGGCTGAGGCAGGAGGGGTATCAGTTTTGAGGCCCCTGGGTTATGTAGCGAAAACATATCTCAATGAACAGCAAACACACCAGCCATTTAAAATAATTAGTGTGACTCTATAGAAAGCACATTTTATACAGTTTATTCACTTGTTCTCTTGCATAGTTCATTTGTGCGGGACAAACATTTGACCCCAGTGAAAATCCTCTTCTTGTTCTACAGTCTCATTTTAGATTTAGAAAATAGATCTGGCAAATTATTATTGATGAAGCTAAGCCCAGGGTTACTGGAACAAAAGACTGACTCCATGTCTAAGCACCCAGCCTGCAGGAGACAAAGAGGCCATGATCTAAAGAGAATTCTAGCGCATCCTCTGATTTTCAAAATTAGTCATGAGATCCATTCTTTTCTCTTTTTCCTGGGGAGATTATTACAGGAGTAGTGGTGAATAATCCTCATTATCTTCCCTTTTCTTTTGTTGCCTTTGTTTTAGTGGTAAAAAAAATTGTAGTGTTTAGTAGGGCAGTTTAGATATCCCAATTTGGGGGGGTACCCTCTGAAGCACCATAGTTAGGGGTCAATCTGATATATACTCCTTTTCACTGCACCAGACCTGATCAAAGTTGACCTTGTCCAGTCAAGGTCACGGAGTTTCTGAATAGCTGTGTCATCTGGTGCTTACTGTCTTATGGTCAATGATGAACAGAGCCTGATGTTTTCTTTGATCCTCCTCATGGCCAGCTCTATTGTAAGTGGATTTGATTGACCAGTGGTCAAAGTTGTTACTCCTACCGGTTTGCTTCTCAGAAAAGTCTGTGCTGTCTTGAGAGCCACAGTCCCTTATGGTGCTCCACTGTGGATGATGCAGCAGCCTGTTTGGGTTCCATGGGTATCTTTCAGCACTGCATACTTAGTATTTAAAATTTTGTATCCATTTCTATTTTGGGAGGGATTTGATTTTTTTTTCTACTTTCAATGTCTTTGTGCAAATGCCCTTGTCTTTTAAAAAAAACAGCCTTTTTCTTTTATTAAAACATGTAGTACATTAATGGTGATAGAAATGACTGAAAATTATTTTTAATTGTAATATGAATACTATCAAATATAACTATTGATCTAAATATATTGATACATGTGCCACCTTCCAATTTATTTTTCCTATGGTTTTATATATATATATATACACATGTATACTATATTTTATTATATAATATAAATAAATTATTACATTATGTATAATATAATGTAACATACACACATAAATCTGTTGTATACACAGATTTGTTCTCAGGGTATTTACTTAACTTGTGACCATCTCCCAGGTAAGTCTTCTGAAAGGACTTTGATGGCTGCATCTGGGGTGGATGTGTCTGCATCATTTACCATGTTCATAGTTTTTCACTGTCACAGACGCTGGTACCATAGATGATCTTGGACAATTATCTGGACTCACATTTCTGACTTTTTGAGCTGGCAGGCGTTGCAAAGACTTAGCATGTGGGAATGAAAGTGCCATTTGCTCAGAGCTGAATCCTGGCAGCTCCTTGTCTCTGCTCTCTTCCCTTATGCTCTGCTCTTGGGAGAAGTCCCAAGCTATTTGGCAACATACTTAGAGCCTTGCACAGTGTGGTCCCTTCCAAGATATCAGATTCCTCCTCCGCAGCATCCTCATAGCTCTCTGGGAGCATCCACTTGCCCTGTGCCTTTTCACACGTTCCTATTTCAGTTCACCGACTCCCAGACTCCAAGCATTCAAACATAACCTTCACAATTTTGCCATTTTCATATGCCACCTGTACCACTATTCAGTGCACACTTATTGTTAAAATTCTTACTTCAAAAGCAGATTGTAATTTAGCAAAAATTGGTGTGAGAACATATAGGTCTGATGTGTGTGTGTGTGTGTGTGTGTGTGTGCACGCGCATGCTCATGTGTATGTGTGACTGCTTTTTAAGCCACGTGAAAATCCATTAATAACTATTAAATTAAAAAAAGCTTGAAGATGTTTCTGATGCCATCTAAAATGTTCCTCTATTGTGGCACAAACTTCCTGTGTTAGGGGACTTCTACATTTACCCATCATTTCGCAAAGACTAGCTCCCAGTATCTCTTTGGTTCCGAGATAGCTTCAGGCTAAGGTTTTCAGTTGTTGTCCTGGATGAGGTTATTGCCCTGTGGTCCCCTGTTGAAGTCATGGGGATCCAGAGAACAGCTTTCAAAGTAGTCAGGGGCACATGCCTGTGTCATAGAAGGCTTCTTGCTAGAAGCAGTCCTGAATTAAGTTTAGAAAATATCTATTTATTAAAAAAAGGAAGGCAGCAAAGAGAAACAGTGTGATAAAATGTTAAAATACATGCAAAAATAAGTAGCAATGTAACACACATATGATGCAAACCCTATTAGTGCCTACATTAAAAACTCAAGTAGGAAGCAGAGACTGTGAGACAGGCTACAAAATGAGACAGGGTCTAGCCATGTGATCCCTACAGAAGAACCTCTTCAGATGCAAAGCACAGGACAAAAGTTAAACAGTGGAAAGATACACCATCAGACAGTCAGCATAAGAGAGCTGGAATGGCTCTAATAACATCAGGCAAAATACAAACCAAAATTAAAGTGTGAGAGTGTAAATGAAAAAAGCTGTAATGTGTCAATTTGCAATTTCAGATGGAGAGGATGGAATAGGATTGAGGTGGTGTTCGAAAGGATAATGGCTGAGAATTTCCTTGCACTGACAAAAGAAACAGATCTAAAGACATGGGGTATCTCATGCAAGATAAAATAAAATGAAAACAACATCTAAGGTAAAATTTGATAAAAGTGGAATGCCAAAGTTAGAGAAAAGATTATAAAGGCACTAGGGAAAAATGAACACAGTTCACAAAAAATAGCATCTACTCCAAGGGCTGATTTCTCAGGAGCAACAACACAAAGCAGAGTACAGCGGCAATGAGCTCCTCCAGGGCGGCACCTAGAAGCTGCATCCCAAGGAAACTACTCATCTCCGAGACACCACCGTTCAAGAAAGAGCGTTTCAAGCATCAGGACCAAAGAAAGGACATTTTCAGATGGATGTAACTGAGGGAATTGGTTGGTCACCAACTGACGACAAAGTACGACGAGAGTGAAGGCAATCACAGAAGAAATATTTGGAATATAAGAAGTATTGGTATCAAAGAAAATTTAAGAATAGACACAAGTAAAAACTAACCCTGCACAGTTAATAAAAAGCCACAAACACAACAAACAAGTCAGAATCCAGCTACACAAGCGTATTGGAATGTAAGCTGGAACAGAAGTGAAGGACATCAAGTGCCCCAGATGACCCGTATCCCACCATAAGGCCACTCACACCATAAGCTGTGAAATGCTAAGTATGACCAAATGCTTATGTTAGGGCTACTAGGATGGAACTTGAAAGGATAGTAGTAGGGTGTATAACCTCCATAGTAGGACATGGAAATGTCTGAAATGGAAATTTGAATTGAAAAAGTATCATTTTAAATTGTAAATGATATAAGAAAATCAAAAGAAGAAACATACATCAAGGTCAATGGGCACAGAATACGATGACAGAGTCAAATACAAACCTATCGGTGAGTGGAGTGGTGGTAGCTAGAGAAACTGCTGAAGGACGAAGGGGTCATGCATGATTTAAAAGTCTGCTGCCTCCGTATTCATGCACACCTCAAACATAAAACAATGGAAAGTATGAAAGAAACATGCCCCAAGTTATAGTCCTGGAAAATGTAAATAAATCTGCCCCAGTGTCTTTAATATTAGGCAAAATGAATGCACAGGGCAAAATATAAGGTGAAATTTTGCTAGAGATGAAAAGGATTAACTATAACAAAGAAATCACTTTCCATTCCTATGGATATAGAGCCAATTAAACTTTTATGCATCTAATTACACAGCCTTAATATATTCAAACCAAGACTGACAGAACTAGAAGGGGAAGATAATTCCAGCATCACAGGAGATTTTTTTAAAAACACTTTTCTCTCAATAATTGATAACATAAATAACCGAATAATCAGCAAGGCCAAAGGAGATTTGGACAGTTCAATTATTCATCTTCATCTAAAAGAGACACCTAGAGAATTTCCTTCAACAATTGTGAAGTTATCACTTTTGAATCATACAAGAAACATGTGTGAAATTGACCACATATCTAACCACAAAACAAATGTGGAACTCTGCTATTGGGGAGCATGAAGACCATGTTCTCTAGCTTCAGTGGGACTACATAGAGATCGTCAATAAAATATCTAACCAAGCCCCTACACATTCAAAAAATTACCTCATCTTACTATCACTCACAAGTCGAAGGAGGCGCTCTTTAGGATGACATAAAAATTCGATCAAACATTTGTGGGATGCATCAAAATAGTTGTTTAGAGGTCAGTTGTAGGTCTCAATGTTTGTACTAGTGAAATATAAAGGCTAAAAGTTAATAGAGATTTGAATTTAAGAAGAGAAGGAATCAGGGCACAAGTTCAGACAAAGAAAAAGAATGGAGCAGTAGCACAGAAACACAGCTCAGTGGCATGGACAGCAAACCCAGAGGAGCATCCACAAGCCAAATTTGGGCACCTCTGTAGCAAGAGTGGTCAAGGAAGAAAAATAAGTTAAAGATACACATTAAATATCAGACACACACATACTGGGAATGGTGGTACAAACCCAAATCCCCCCACTTGGGAGGGTGGAGCAGAGCCATAAGGTCAAGCCCACCAACCAAGTGAGACCTCATCTTCCCTTTCTTGTCCTGTCTGCTCACATATATGCCTCTCTCTTTCTCCTTCCTCTCTCCATAACAAAATATATAAATTCTCTGCAGGTAGGAAATACCTGTTCAGCTGGAGCTGGGGCCGGAAACCAAGCCCATCATCTCCTTTCTACTTTCCATTTTGGGACTTTAGTGCAAGGACGAGGCAGGAATAGCAGCTGTGTGCAGTGGTGTGTCACTCGGGAGTTACATTCCTGGAGGCATTTCATCTTGAAGGCTTGAGTCTCCTCATGTATAATGTAACCGAATGAAATGCATGTTGTCTACCTGAGCAGATGATTTTTTTTTTTAACCGCAGGAGTCTCTTCCAGCTGTGAAATGGGAGAATGTGTTCTGCCTTCATTTCAGTGGTGCCCAGGCAAATATTTAAAAACTGCCTTTCTGAGTGCAAGCAAGCCAGGTATGAAAACTAAACACAAACAAGCAAACAACAAACCCCACGATTTGCAGCATTTGTCAATATCTGTGGTACAAATGCTCCCAGCAGCAGCCACTTCCAGTCACTTTGCTGCAGGATAGGGGAGACATGAGCAGGCAGCATTGACAAGCTATTGTGAACTGTGCAGCACAACATGACTTCTCCAAGGCGTGGTCAAGAACCAACACAGTGGCTATAGACACAGGCAAATGACACAGTGAGGACAGCAAGAGTTTGAGTTCCTAAATCAGACAAGACTGAATTTGAATTTTGCCTCTACCTCTATCTGCTTGCCATCCCTCTAAGCCATTTCTTTCTCTGGGCTCTGCTTGCCTCATTAATATGGTGGGAGTGGCAGTAGTAGTCTCAACACCCTGGCTGTCCATCCTTCAATTTAGCAGATATGGACTGAGCACGCTGATGGGCCAGGCTCAGCAGTGGGTGTGCTGGGAAGATTCCCCTGAAGATCTTCCTTAGGTTCCAGGTATTTCTTCTGAGAGATTTTTCCCTACACTTGGTCTTTGGGCAGCTTCCCTCTTATGCTCCTGTAGTGCCATCTACTTTATTGCATGGTCTGTGTCTGGGTGACTTATTGGACAACACTTCCATGATTTGTCTCCATGGCACAGTTCCTCCACATCTGCTCCAGCCTCTGTAGGTGCCTCCTAGGAAGCAGAGCAGAGCAGAGCCTCCCAACTCTGCCTGAGCACACCTGAGTGCAATGTCTGGTTCTAGCCACCCTACCTGCGCCTTCTGAGATCCTCTTTCATCCAAAGAACAGGGCCAGAGATTTCCTAAACTGTTGGAAGCTCATCTGGAAAGCTCTCCACAGCGAAGTGTCTTTTTTCATGGACATAGTTGCTTTTCCTAAAGCTTTGTTCTTAGAGAAATGCTAGACCAGATCCAACTACAGTTTCAAGTTTATCTTAGATCGCTCTAGTTGAAATCAATACATAGTGAATTAAATGAGTAAAGCAATGGCGAGAATTTCATGCAGCATAATGGATTTGAGGGAAGCTATTTTGGGGTGTAGCGAGAGCTATTGATTTCTCTACAATCACATCGTTCAGACAACTATACATTTTGTCATTCCCAAGATGAGAGCTGAGACTTAATGAGATTGGCTCAAAATTGATTGATTGACTAGTTCATTCATTCATTCATTCTTGTATCTCACACATACATTTTGAATACCCACTAATGCGCAAGATACTTTTCTGGGTTCTGGGATACAAAGATGACCTGAATATAAGTACAAGGATCTCATTATCCAGTTGGGGGAAGACTCAGAAAACATAATTAAATGGCACTATGATGGATGGCTATACGAGATGCTGTCGGCACACTAAGGAAAGAGTGACAACTGCACGTGTTTGAGAACCAGGGCAAACCTTTCTAAGAGAGCCATATTTGTTCTGGGCTGTTTAATGGGGACAGTTGACTAGTGGGAGAAAGGAGTGGAGGAGGAAGAGGAATAAGACATCCTAGTTGGAAGGAGTAGCTTGTTCATGGTATGGCAGCAGGACATGATGTGGCCCTTGGACCCTGATGAGAATTTCTCTTATGATGTAAATGGATTTTCATGTTAGGGATGAGGCCATTCAGAGCCAGCATACAGCTGATACTGTCCAAACAGGGTGCCCTATCCCAGACCCAAGGAGTCAGTCACCTGGGTATCATTAAAGAGATACTTTCCAGAGGGAATGTAAATGCACTTAGGCCTGAAACGTTGCTGTTGGCCGTGCAGAAGGTGGCAGAAGGCATCATTCCACACAGGTCCCATGGGTCCTGATTAGAAGTCCTGAGGTTCAGGACTGCTGCCTTTGTGGTCAGTGCAGTGGTTTGCTGCTTTCCACAAACTGTCACAAATCCTGATTTTCTTCGAAAGGCAGAAGTTTCCCTCTTCTGCCTCAAGGTAAAGGCTGCAGCTGGTACCAGCAATCACGTCCCTTCTGGCCTCAACCAGGCCTTAGATAATGACAAATCCCTTTTGCTTGCTCCCCATTATTTCATTGTAAATGAGAAAGTAATAAAGCGAGGCTGCAACTGGACTAATTAAATCAGCCATTTCTAATCCCATCGATCCGGGGAAGACAGTGTGGAGGGCTGGAAGGGAAAGTGGTTTTTGATTCAGAGTAAGCCAAATCTATTTCTGTCACAGTGCAGGGACAGAAGAAGTGGGGAAGAAACAGCTTTGGATTGGATGTGAGGCGTGTAGGGGAAGGAGTGGGCATACCTGGTGCTGGCACACCCCCACTTTACCTAGCAGGCTGGACGGAGCTAGACACTGGCTTTCTTCAGAGGACAAAGGGTTTGAAGCAAGAAGAAAGGCTGGCCGTTGGAACAGGAATCTCATCCTTTGTTGCTGGGGAATATGCAATGCAGGGTGAAAAATCAGTACCAAAGGCAACAAAAATAAGTATGTGAGTAAATAAATAAATGTTTTAAAAGCGACCTGCAGGAAGCCAGTGAGTGTGTTTTTATGGGCCAGCTAAGCATCCATGCCAGTATCGAGTATAGAAGTGTCTTTTCTCTCCTTTTCTGTGGAAGGTCATTTTTATCTGTCACATGGATGAGCCTTAGCTCCTGCCACCTGTGGCCTCCACTTGCATCTCCTGGTTGGCAACGTCTGGGCTTCTTCTACTTCCTCTCCCAGGATCATTCAACCTGTGCTCAGGTTATGGTGAAAAACTTGGGGATTGCCCTGAAAATACAGCCCCCAATCTGAATTTCCCCAGTGTGGGCCCATTTTTGCTGAATCACACCTGGAAACATGAGCTTAGGATCCTGGACGGGATGGGTGATGATTTGTAGCACTCCTGGGTTTGAGAACCTCTGACCACTGCTCTCTGTGGGAGAACTCCTTTTCATCCCCTTTCCCAGCTCCAGCATGTTGAAATATACACAGCTCTTGTGGCTTCAGTTTTAGACATCATCACGAGCATTTTTATTTGATTCTAACCTGTAAACTTCTTCAGAGAGAAGACAATGAATTGTAACACCCAGCCCCAAAAAGCAAGCGGATTTTATGGTAGTTGGGGAACAAACATCTAAAGAGAGAAAAAGAATTTATTTTAAAGTGAGTAAGTTTGAGTTCAGTTGCACCTAGAATGAATAACAGTAAGTGAAATTTATGAGCTATCATTACTTCTTACCTTAGAGATATTTTATGACTTTCCAAAGTAAGCTAAAACATATCAGAAAAACCTTGACAACCATCTAAAGGTGAGATTTACAAGCTAGGAGAGTAAAGACTGGTTTTGTAATAGAATAATATCACTATAAAGTGCCTTTGATTGCTGGAGACCAATCCAAAGGCCGGCTGGACCCAATGCGCATGTACCTCCTTGTGACTCTTGACTGACTCTGGATCCTGATCCAACAGCCTTGGCAGATCCTTCTGTGGTAGAATGGACACAGAAGTGCTAAGTAGGTGTTGGCCATTGATTTTTAGACACCTATCGGCTGGCTGCTTGGAGAAAATGAAAGCAGGATACACAGTCTCTGGCTTTGGACATGGAACAGGCAGTTTAGGATGAGTGCCTAGTTTTCCTGCCTGCCTGGGTCTAGGGAGTATTCTCTAAAGCAACCATTTAGAAGTAGAATGTTATTGTGAATTCACTGTAAGCCATCCAAATTGAGGACACAAAAATAATTCTTCAACTCAAGTGGACTGTAGGACCAGGACTGGACTGAAAGCCAGTAGGTGCTACATGCAAGAAGGTTCTCTCCCCAACTCCTGTCTCTCTGTCTCTCCCTCCCTCCCTCTTCTCTGTATGTGTGCCTGTGTGATGGTCATGTCCCACATGGACTCAACCCCTTTAGGACTATTATGTCATCCACACCACAGGGTGAAAAATAGGCATTCTGGAAGATGCATGCTAGTTAAAATTCTGTAGTTTTCCCATCTTCACCCAGTTGCTCTTATCACTTCTCACTGTAATGCTTTTATTTTAATGTTAATTAATATTTCAGGAAACCTTGATGTTTAAAGCTTAACCTTGTGATTTTGACTATTTGGGAGAGTCTCTGAAGACCTCAGCATATGGTAATTTGTAACTTTGTCAAGGCAAAGTTTGAATTTCAAGGGCTGGGACACTGGTTTGTCAGAGTGAGAAAGTGACTGGGAATAGAGATCCAGGTGCCCTGATCATTGCTATCCTCCATCATGTGGCATGTATATGTTATTACAGAACCATTGTGAATAGCTAAAGCCAGATCTCAAATGAACATCTGGGCCAGACCCTGTGCTGCACATTCCACATATGCTATTTCACTGATTCTTCCCCAAACTCTGATGAAATTCTGTGCCTCATTTTGTAGAGAAATAGAAGCCTTGAGGCAGTAGAAGCTTTCCCCAAGTGTCACAGCCAGTAAGTTTCAGGGTCAGGGTTTGAACCTAACCCTATCCTCCAAAGCCTGCTACCCTAGGGTTTCTTCTCCAGCTTAGGAATGACCCTGGTTATGCACTAGGATGCTGTGGATTACCTCTTTTTAAATGCATAGTGAGCAATAGACACTAGTCCATAACAACCATTACAGCAATGACTGAAAAAGGAGAAAGATTGGCTTCGTATGGCTTCCAGTTAAGTTGACAGAGGCAGGCAACAGGCAGCACAACACTCTAGCCACATTCTGTTTTGGATTATGTCAAATTGTATAGCAACATATAGAGTTCTAAGGCAGCAAATACTAGTGATCTTAGGGCTTGTTGGGGGCAGTGGCTCAGTTGTAAGTCAGTGGGGAGGATAGTGTCCATAGAGGAAGGGATACACATGCAGAAGCTCAGTGGTGAGAGTGTATGTCAGGAAGAGTAGATTGTGCTGGAATCCCCAGCTTTGGACATGGGGGAGCACGGTATGTGCAGTGATAAATAGGAGGCCAGTGTGGCTCTAGTATGAAATGAAGGGAAGGAGTTGAAAAAACAGGCCAGAGAGGCCAAAACTAAGCACTTGAGAAGTAGCCGAGGACAGTAGCTGTTCTGTTGACCTTTGCTTCTACTCAGAGAGAGATAGGAAGCCTGAAACATTTTTTTTTCTGTGAATAGTGACTTGTATGGCTTCCATTTTGAAGAGTTCACTAACATGTGGATAACATGCTGAAGAGGGCATGGGCAAGGATATTTGGGCAGTCCAGAGGAAGGTTGACATCTTTGCATGAGATGCTGATGATTGGGATCCAGAGGAGCTGAGAAGTAGGAAGAATGTTGAAGGCAGAGACAACAGACTCAGTGGGCAGTTGCATTGGAGATCAGTGTTTAGATTATTCAGTGGCACAATTTACTTAATGTACTTTTGTCGTATCTTACATGCTGCCCTAAAAAGATGGCTAGAAATCTCATGGGGAGTCTGAAGTATTTTGCTTTCATGTTTTTAAATTTGTGCAACGAAACTGAAATAGTGACGACTAGTAATAATCTTGGCTTGTAATAGTCATTAATGCCTGTTATCTAGTCCTGGGCTTGGTTCAGAGCTAGGACCAGGAGACACTATGAGGACCTAAAACTGAAGCAAGAACTCATCCTTGAAGGGTTGGAAGCAAAAATTCACACTGGGAACAAGCTGAGGTGGTGACAGTGCCTTCAGCAACAGGAAAACCAAGAACTTGTTGTTCCATGAAAAAGATGCTTGTAGAACTTGGCATCACGCACTAGCAGATGTCTTCAAGTTTCAAGGCAGCAGATTCAAGAACGATCTTAGGGCTCAGAACAGAAGGGCAGCATAGGGAAACCATTGGCTAGAAGGGCAGTGTGCTTAGAATGGAGAGCATAGAGACATGTGTCCTCAGGAAGTGTGGGAGCCTCCTTGAGGTGTGCTTGCATTTCCAACCCAAGGGTCATTAGCTAGAAAGAGAAGGGTCAGCTCAGCAGAACTCTAGCCACAGAACCATCCTCTTGTTAATTTGGTAAACACATTAAACAGATAATGAAACAAATGCCCAGCAAAGAAGAAAGTACACCTAATGTTGTTGTTTCATAGGTGACATATAGATGAGACTGTAAGTCATAAAGATCTTATCACTCTTTCAAAGACACTGTTGCAGGGGGATGTGATCCCATTCAGTTGCTCAGAAAAATCAAAGGGGTGATCTCTCTAGAAGCAAGCTGAGGCACTGAGACTCCGTCAAGGAAATAGAGAGTAAATGGCCTGAATTTAGACCTGGTTGTTATTCCACTTAACTCTACAATTGGGTGATTGTACTTATCCATCCTTTCTAATTAAAAAAAATTAAAATTGTTTTGGATCAATTAATATTTGTACTTATCAGTGGATTACAGGTCTTTGTTTTTTTCCTGTTTCTGTGATACAATACCTCACAAAAGCAATGTAAGAGAGAAAGGGTTTATTTTAGCTCATGAATCTAGGTATATCATGGTGGGGAAGTTGAAGTGGCAGGAAATGGTGACATGCACAGTCACAAATAGAGGCTGAGAGATGTTTCCTTTAGTTCAGGCTTAAGAGTAATTGCCTTAGCGTCAGTGTTTCAGTTGGATTTGAATGTTTATAGATATGGATCTATGTGTGTGAACGTTTATACATGGGTCATCTGTTGGTGAATATCCTCATGGGAATTTCTGCTGAAACCTTTGGCCTTCTATAAAGTCTCTGGCAATGACTTTTCCTTTATTTTCTCTATAGCTATCATGACCACTAGGCAGACACTGTCTTCTCTATGGGTTTCTGGAGTTCCCAACACTGCTGAAGTGTGGCGTATGGATTGCCATTTCCCAAGGTAAGTGTTAAACCATGCCTACCACCCACACTAATGTCCTTTTATGGCCTCCTAATGTTTGTTTATAGTATTGTCTGAATCACATTTTAATAGAAACCTTTTTATGTTTGTGAGTAGCCTAGAAACACCTGCACACAAATGGGAGGACAGCGAGGATAGGAGGTATGCTCATTTGTGTGATAGCAAATTATTTGAGACAATTATGAAAAGAAACTATTTGTTTTGGGTCATGGCTTTGGAGATTTGAGTCCATGATTGGCTGACCCATTGCTTTTAGTTCTGTGATGGGAGTGCAGGATGGCAAGGGTGGGGAGTGTTTGCCAGAGCAAATTGTTAGTTCACCTTACGGTTGGGAAACAGTAGGTGAAAGGGGAGGAGAACATGCTCTCACAGTGTTCTTCAAAGGCAATTCCCCAAAGAGCTAAAGGCTTCAGGATAAGCTCCATTTTCTAAAGGTTCTCTCACTCTCCAGTAATGGTACCTGGGGACCAAACCTTTAGCTTGTTGGTTTCTGTGAGAGGTTCAGCCCTCAACTTAATGAAAATTGTGTAAGATGTCTGCAGTAAGTTCAAGTCACAGAGGCTGATAACGAGGGCTTCATAAGGAGGTACCAGTCCCAGCATTGGGTTAGAGTTCTCTGTTAACTACCAAACTGCTATGTGGCTCTGGGCAGCTTCCTTTGTTCTTTCATCCTAATTTTACCCTCTGTCCAACAGACAGCTGAGAAGGATTCATGAGTCCTTTTCTCTAACACTCAAATCTCTAAACACAATAGAGATTTGTGTTCACAAAGGCCCAGATGGACTGGAAAGGGCACATGCTGTGAGCAACAACTGCATGCACGGCTTCCTCCTCAGCTAATTCCTCCGAACTTACTCCTGGAAGGCCACATGCACACTCCCACTGACGGATGTCACTTCTGCCATTTATTAGAATGACAGTAAATTTTATAAACAACAAATATCTCAGTACTTTGCTGATGATATGTCATTAAGTGCTCCTTTAAAAATGCCTTCCCTGCCTTGCTTGGTCTGTAACAAAGATTCATTTTAATCTTGTACTGCTTCATTGTTTCCCTACACTTTGTTGGACCCTGATCAGATTTCTATAAATTCCCTAGAGCAGCTGGCAAGGAGGCCAAAGGAGTAGCCCAGCAATGGTGCTGTCCTAGTTTCTGACAGCTTTCATACCTGATTTTCTAGTGTAACAGTGTAATACAGATCACAGGATGCACACTCACGTCTGACAGACCTATCCTAGATTCCTATCATCTGTCACAGGGTGGCTGAGTGGGCTTGGATAAACTAACTTGGCCTCTCTGAACCTTATTCTTAAAACGAGAAATTATGCTTTCATTGCACAGCAAAGTTTCAGGAAGGGGGATAAGAAGTGTGAAGTGTTATCCCATTGAGAAGACAGTGTCTGCCCCCTACATGAGTAGGTGCTTAGCAAATGGGGAACCAATAAAATGATTGTGACTCTCAAGGAAGAATTCAGAGCTCCTGCTCAGAAAGCCCTGGAGGCCAATGTCGGGGGTCGTAAATCAAGTTGTCCTCTGTTTTAATACTGAATTAACAACCAGGCAGGGGGAAAAAATGGAACATTTAAATATTTAAACCAAACATTTAATTTTTAAACACGGACATTCTTTTTATAACTTGGACTGCTCTTCAAGGCCTGTGGAAATTCCCCAAGCCTCCCTCTCTGCCCTCATTCATGGCGCATGCTAAAGAGCACTGCAACTGTGGATGCTCTGTGTGTGGCAGGGGACAACACACTTGCTGTATTCTGAAGAAGGCTCATTTGTGTCCCAATAAAGGCATTACTGACAAGTTTCTATAAAGGAGGCTAAATCACTGTATAATAAAAAGGAAACCAAATCTAAGCAAAAGAAATGACTTCACACGTCTCCTGTGATTTTGGTCTTGCCAAGCTCTGTACAAGCCTTTTGTATGTTATCTTTCTCAAATTGCACTAGCAAAATCATAGAAGGCTTACATTGTCATCATCTCTGTGTCTGTGAGGGAAATGGCTCAGGGAGGCCAACTATGTGACTTAGGGTCACTTGTTTTGGATAGTGGATGTTTATAGTCTGTCTCCTTGTTTCCTCTTCCTCCTCCTCCTCTTCATCTTCTTCTTCCTCCTGTAGGACTCTCTAACTTTTCATGGATCCTCTGTCTTTTCCTCTTCCTTATTCTAGGTGATGTTTGTTGGACTGAACCCTCATATAGTTCATATACGTCTGAATCTCATGACATAAGCAGTGCCATGGTGATTGGTTCAGAGATTGACTAATCAGAGACAAGCAAAGGCATTAGGATGTTGCTGGCAAGCTATACTGCTCTTGGCTTTTCAGTAAAGATTCATTTTTTGGTGTGTGTGTGTGTGTGTGTGTGTGTGTGTGTGTGTGTTAGGAATGTTCATCGGATTCTTTGGAGCTGTGGTTACATGTAACTGTGAGATACCCAATGCCACCAAATGTCTTAGGAATTTGGGTCCTCTTAACCACTGACCTATCATCCCAGACCCTTCTCTTAGTCTTTTTACTTCAGGTTAAGAGAATTTACCGAAGAAGGCTATAAAATATAGGTAGTCTGTTTGAATAGCCGAGGTTACCACATCTCTAAGAAAATGGCTCTCTCTCTCTTCTTACTGACCTCTTATTTCTCACACCTGATTTTTCATCTACTGATGATGAACTGTGAAGCACCAATTATGTTATGTTCTTCTTGGTCTTCTTGAGCCATGTATATCTAGTTGGTCCCTGGTTTCACCAATATGTGATCACTAAACACTAGAACATTGCTTATAATCAAATTTATGTATGAGCGTTTCATCTTTCAAGTCCTGCTGGCTTCGAAGGCAAGAATCCATAGGACACTGCCTCCTTTTGGGACATAATTCTCTTCTCAGCCAAGTTGGCATGGTAACCACTTTCGTAACCTTCATGAGGGCACATCTGTCTTCCCTGAATACTACGTTTGTGTGACACATGATTCCCATTGCTGCTGCTGGGGGATGACCTTGAAGTTCAAGGGTTGAAACTCTTGTCTCATGGGACTTTGTGTAGCTTCCGTCTCCCTACTCAGCTCTTACTTGCCTAGTAAGGTGAGGAAGTCACCCAGCTTCATTAAATCTCTTCTTAGGATCTCCAGGTCCTCTGAGTCAAACAGCCTCCTGGGTAAGCCTTGGACCTTGAGAAGCTTAAGGGCTGTTTTCCTAAAAATGGTGGCAGGTAGGTACCTATACTAACAAATCTATGCAGATCATTCCACAAAAAAAATATGCAGACTTGCAGATTAGAAAGTCTCCAGCACTATGTTTTGACTGTATGATAGCACCATAAGCTCACTATTAGAATGCTTGCTCACTAGACCTTGGGGCTATTTTGCATAGTTCTGTGGGCATAAGCAGCAGAGATGGGCTGGAGGCAGTAGGTCAGCAGAGGCAGGGCCTTTGGAACATATTTTTCAGTAATGCCTCCTGTCTTCATCTCCCCTTCCTAGATGATGACAAAGGGTGTGTCTGTCCTCTACTACATATTCTTGACACAATAATGTAAATTTATAGGGCAAGAGAAACAGTGAGCACACAAAAAAAATCCTTCCTAAGTTGTTTCTGTCAAGTCTCTTGTCAGAGAGGTGAGAAAGTAACTAATAGATAACATAAAAGCCAGAAATCATGTCAAAATTTTAAGATGGACTCAAAACAAAATCTAAAACCCAACTCAAAGCAACATATAGAAAACAATATGACTAAACCAAATTTCATTCTATAAAAAAGAGTGAAGGATAGTGAGATATGGGGGAATACACTCAAAAGGTATAAATACTTGCACAAAATGCCCTTAGGTATCCTTGTATAATAATTATGGCCAACAATGGGCACATAGATGCTCTACTCTCTTCTCATCAGATTCCTTTGGATTGACATATGCACATCTCTGAGTCTGTGGCTTCTGACCTTCCCATCTTATCTACTCCGGAAAGGTCTAGACATCTAGCTATTTCTGGGCTATGTAAATGTAGCCCCTTGGAATAGTTAGTTGAGTAGATGATGGGAAAGGAAGTTGGTACTTGCTCCTCCTGGTCCCCCTTCTTTCAGTGCACTTGCCTTGCAGGAGGAGTTAATATTCCCATCCTTCTGGCTCATCATAACAGTGCCACAGCAACAGTCTATAGCCTGAAGCCTAGTGGGCCCTGTGTGTCAAGCCAGTGGAGGCCAGGAAGCACTACCTTGTTTCTTGTACTGTAGTGCTCACAGGCTTTGCATACAGTTGGAAGCTATGGTGCAAGGCACTGGCCCAGGAGTTGTTGGATCATGCTGGGTCACAGAGGAAACACCATGAGGGGTGTAGTCTAATATGCTTTTAAGGACACATTTGAACAGAAGTATACACAGCTTGGTACAGCAAGAATTAGTGTGAGTCATAGCCTTCCTTTTAACCTGCTTTGTAACTGACTACGTTTCTAAGCTTCTCTGTGCCCTGGATTTCTCCTTAATGAAGCCAGAGTGGTCACAAGACAGTGTTCTTGCAGAACTGACAGTTTATTTCTCCTGAGCTTTATGTGGGTATAAGACCATCCTTTCCCTGCCATATGGTCACAGCCTATCAAGTCTCATCTTGGTAAGCCTGCTTATGCTTTCTCTGAGTGCCACCAGGCCTCCCCACCAAGGGGAAATGGTCAAATATGGGGCATCAGAGTTCATATTAGAGTCAGTCCCTGCTTTCCACACAACTGTGGAGAATATCCTGTCCATTGGCTAGATCTGAGTAGGGGTTCAATGTTTACTGCATGTATTGTCCTTGGTTGGTGCATTGAGATAGAATCTGAAGAAATTAATAAAAGAGAGAAAGAAAGAAAGAAAGAAAGAAAGAAAGAAAGAGAAATAAATCTCCAGAACAGCAAACAAAACAAAACAAAAAAACCAAACCAAACATAAACAAAAAACCCAAAGCAACTCAATTTCACAGGCACTGTTAAAAAAGGAATGTAGAATATTTCATTAGTATTTAAGAAATATTGGTTACATGTTGAAATAGCATTTCAGATTCTCTGAAATAAAATATCAGTGAGATTAATAAAAAACAAACAAACCATTCTTTCTTAGCCTTTTCTGTGTCCCTTGTTTTGCATAGCCATAAAGTGAAATAGGCTAGTGAAAGAGTCACCAAGGGCAATGAACATCCAAGGTCATGAGCAACTTTCCTTCTGCTGGGATCCTAACAGTTGGCTTAAGTATAGCTATTGAAGACTTCTTTCTAATGCTGCTCAATTGCAAATATTTAGCACATCCTGGAGTGGAAGAAATGCTCACCAATCACCAGCAGTGATTCCAAAGAAAGCCAAGGGCAAAAATTCATTGGTGTTAACATTCTCAGTTGCTGCCTGTAATGACCAAGACATGCCTGGAGCCCCAGCTGACTGTGTGTTTAGAGATGACTGTTTATGCGGCTGTGAGACTTTCATCTTTTGAATGTTTTCTAAAATAGGACTCCAGAAGAACTTTGAGTAAGAAATTGTTTTTCCAGAAAAACTATAGCCATTGGCTGATTCTCAGGCACTCACCTGACACCAGGTACACATTTTCATATGTATCTCTCTTGCCCTACCAGCACCCTATGAGATGAGCTTTAATTTGTACTTATTTTGTAGACCAGGAACTTGAAATTTGCAGAGATTGAAATCCCTGCTAAGAATGCTAAAAATACAATAAACTTTTGATCATCTTTTTGAGTCTATGTTTGACTCTGATCTTGGAAGAAGGACAAGAAATAACATAAGAGCCAGAAGATGAGGAGATGTGGACATGACATGGCTACAGCACCCATGCACTCACTATGGCTGTGCTTAGCAGCACAAGACCTGCACAAGATTCATCACAGTACAAAAAGGGCTATCAAGTCCCTCCTCCCTCTGGGGGACTCAAGTCAGGTTTTTTGTTTTGTTTTGTTTTGTTTTGCTGTTGTTGCTGCTGCAGGGTGAGGAGACACTGTTTTCTTCAGTGGTGTAGCCAACGATGGGCTGCTCATGCTCCAGTAAATAAGCTCCCATTCATGTTTGTGCAGGCAATTCTGCTTAAACTCAGTAGGTCCCATGCAGAAAGAAGACAGGAAAGAAGGTGGCGGTCTTGCTAGGAAGTAGAATGGTCTCAGCAGGAGAGAATAGGGGAGTGAGGGGAGTGAGGGGTGAGAGGAATAAAATTCATTGACAGTATGAAACTGTCAAAAACAGCAATAAAAAGAAAACCCCTTGATTCTAGGACCACCTAGCAGTAGAGTATTACGCCTGAGGCAGACTGCCAAGCTTTTGGGAGGGGAAAGGGAGAGTTATTTGTCATCACCCAGTACTGTTCTTGGCAAACAGAGATATCTGGCCCTCAAGAACCGAAGGACAGGAAAATAGATAGAAAGCTGGTACTAGACTTGATAATTTCCTCCCTCCTTTTGGTACATCAGTTGGGGTTAGTCTTAGGCTATCAAGATCTGCCTCTTACCCAAATTGTGACTGGCACAGATGTGGAGAATGAACATAAACTGGAAAACACTGTAATAATGATATTTATTAACCTTAGTGACACACTGAGCATAGTAGCAATGCATTTCATAGGTTATTTCATTTTATTTTTGTGTCAATAAACCACCTGTTATTGTTACCTCATTTTTCAGATAATGAAACCAAGGCCAGGACAAATTAAAGTGGGTAAAAGGGTAGCGGTACCATTTTAAGGGTAGGATTTTCTATGAAAATATCTAGTATGTGGACTGTTCTACTCTGCCTTGTTGCCTGAGGATGACTGGCCTTACTATTAATCAGAGACTTTTCTAGATGTTGGATCTAATATGCTCAGTCTAGGACCTCTAAGTACCAGGATCTCTGTCTCCCTGCTGTGGCTTGTTCCTACAAACATGACAATACCCATTTATTATTTTCATGGGGACTGTCATGCATGAGCCTGGGGAATGGCTTTGGGGTCATAGCATCATCAGGAAGCTTCAGGCATTGGTGTGAACTGCTGTAGGTTTGTTCTGATACGTCATGCTGAGGAGGAAGCTCCGGACTTTTGGAAGGGGGTGTTGAGCTTGAAAGGCTGGCTGCAGTTCTGATCCCCTCACTAACAGTATCTGTGGGCTTGCAGTGCATGCTTCCTTGAGCCTAAGGCACAGGGTAACTTACCTCTACACAGTTTAGGCCATAGCTGTAAAAACTATTCATGAATTTTGACTTTGTAATTTATTTTTCTGAGAGTTTAACTGAAGGGGATAGTCTAAGTGGTTTCCTTTGAGAGAAGAGAGACTTGAAGGCTGAGGGGAGCAGAAGCCTGCTATAAACGGCCCTGGTGTAGTGGAAAGGGAGCCCTGGTCTCAGACTGATGCATGACTGAAGGTCACTCAACTACTGCTGATACCTGTGCGGCCACAGGCAGGACATTTCTTCCATGATTTACTTACATTTATAATGAAGATGAAGATTCCTTTTTTCCAGGGTCATTCTAGGTCTGGTGAAAGGATAAATGGGACAACAGATTGATACCTATCTTTACTGCACAGACAATGTGAGGCTGCCTATTAAAATTTATACAACAAAAAGGAAAAAAAAACATAAGAGGGTGATATAGCGTTGAAAGAGAGGGATGTAACTCTGAGAGCCTGGGGATCAAATGATGTCACTGTAGTAGGGCCCTGGATTGGGTTATTTCCTCCTGCTTGCCAGTGCAGCTGAGGAAGCGTCATCACTAGCACACCCTTGACGCTGTAAAGCTGTAGGCCTGGTGTATAAGAGTGTCCCCAGCACTCAGCTAATGTCCACTGGCACTGGACTGTCTTCCATTTTCCTATCTGACTCAGAAGTACTTGTGAGCATTGGTTTATTTGTAACTGGTTTCTGTCTCAGAACTGCTGTGGACACATATGGCAGGGGTTTTGGGAGGGCTCCTGAAGTCTGTCTGGGGTTGTGTTCTTAGAGGAGCTCCCCAGGGACGCCAGGTTGAAAAGCTGGCCTCATCGCACCTTGGGAACCTAGGAAGCAAGACCGTATTACTTTTTGTGCCGCAGCTCCTCTTGACAGGTACGCAGGCTGTGTCAGCCTGGGTGTTAAACAAGCATCTGTTCTCCTTTGTTCACATTGTATTTGTATCACTTTCCTTGCATAAGTGGAAAATAGTGGTGCGAGGAAGCTAAATAGCATGTTTAAGATGACATGCCCCATAGGCGACAGAGCCAGGGCTCCAATCTAGGGCTTTCTAAGTCACTTGCCTGCCTCAGTTAAGCACCAATCTAATGAAAGAGGGAGAAAGAGCCTCGGTGATTGTAAATCTTCTGAGTTTCTCACTTTCCCCAGAAAGAATGAGCCAACTGTCTTTGCTTAATTCATGATTCTGATGCCATGCATGGATATTGTCCTTTTTACCAGTCTCTGAAAATATAAAATAACCATAAGCCTGCTCCCCGTTGAGTTTGCATTTCACCAGAAGAACTCACGGACATTAGGAAAAGCCACTGTTGTCTGGTTTTACTTAGAAAATACCTATGGCTTCTGCTTCCTTCTAGCCCCTCTCTCGACTTTTACACATCTATTGAGCAGCTACTGTGTTCCAGGAAAATGGTAGAAGTTATGTGCTATCTTAATTTTACCACAATGACTCCATAAGAAAACAAAACCATGTCCTTTGAAAGCAGGAGGATCAAGGAAATTAGGTTCGTGTCTAAGGTCGCACAGCTCTACCTGTGAGAGCTGTGACCCAAACTAAAGGCCAGCTGGTGACTGTGGCACCTTCACCTGGGTTCTAGTCTAACCTCTGATACCAGTTGCTAGGGTGCACAACTTTGTTTCCTGGTCTTTAACTATCCATCTCTAAAACGGTATAAATTTTGATACCATTTTAAATAGTTTTTGGGGTCTTCTGAGTTGGGTATCATTGGCAATAAGTCTTTGAGGTTAGAAAATATAGATGCCTCAAAGATGTCAGAAATTTCTAGAGAGGCCAATCTGGCTATGCTTCTTTTAAAGCCAACCTGTGCTGCCCTCACCCGGATGTGAAGGAAGTTAATACTCTTCATGTGATGAAGCCTGAAGCCTACAGGGTGCTCAGAGTTTCCCCCTTTCTGTTAGATCAACCTATGTTTGCCACTCAGCCAGCTACCTGACACCTCATGTGGAACGAGAACCACCATCACCCAGGCAACCATGAGGCTGGCTTTATGCAACTGACTTGTGGATCCTTCTTAAATTACCCAACTTTGGGGTTGTTGTGACCTAACATGAACCATGAATCTAATTAGAGCTAATTAAGGAGGCAACTCTATATCTGAAGAACCAAGCTTGGGAAGTATCAAAATCAAGCTGTTGCCAGCCCTTCAGCAGCCTTCCTGCTGTCATGGATAATGAGGGGAAGAGGGACGTTTCTACCGTGAGCAGGTATCAGAAGGTTTGCCTATGGATATTTTTTTTTCTGGTTTCATCAAATCTTCTTTTGTTTTTCTTAAGGTAGAAATGTGATTTAAAACCTGCTTCCATTTTGATGCTAGTATAGTGTGGGGCTGAAGCCTAACTCTCATACTCAGCTGAGGAGGAATAGGCTAACTGCAAAAATGATTCCAGTGCTTGGCCTCTCACAGCGTGATCTTGTGATAATTCAAGTCAAAGCCCTCTTCTCTCATGTCGTGAATGTGGCATAAGTAGTGTTCGTTGATTCCGAACCTTCACACCAAGAAATCATTCATGCTTCCATTGTGTCTTCTGGACTTCAGTAACTGCCATATCAACCATACTGGGTTGACTCAGTAGAGTGTGAGAGACTTGCATGGATTATGGGCTATCCGAAGGGTTTTGGAAGGATCATGGAAGCTGAAGGATTCCAAGATGACCATGAGCATTCTGGCCAGCAGATGGCAATGGTGAGCAGGAGAGCATCTTTTGCTGATGGACAATAATTGTGTTTGCTACTTTTTACTTAATTTTTACAATATTCATTTGAAGCATGTATCATTTCTTTTTTACACATACAGATATTGAAGCAACGAGCCTAAAAATAACCAGTGGAGGCTCTGTAGGTATGCATAGAGGCAGGTTGTGAGTGATCTAGTTTCAAACCCTGGGCACAGTGCCTCTCTAATAGACACCTAACTAGATTTTGCTTTCCACCCTGAATAGCTCAAAAATAAAATAAAATAAAATAAAATAAAATAAAATAAAATGGAGTTAGAGAGGAAAAATAATAACATTTTTATATTTATTCTACAAACAGACAAGGGGAAGCTGTCTGAATTCTGTTTGCAAGACTAAGACATCTTGTATCTGACAGACAACGTATGGCAAGATGTGCTCACTTGTGAGCCCATAGCTCACGAAGCTCCAGGGATGAACTTGGCCACCATATAAAATTCTAGTCAAATATGCTTCTTGTCAAATTAACACGAGACTTCTTAGATCCATGGTCTCCAACCTCATTTTGGTCCCTTTCCCAGCGGAAGGGAGTCACATTGGAGCATACAGCCCCTTAAGTAGGGCTTGCTTGGATTGGCCATGGGTCTGTCTGAACTTTGTCTCTGTTCTTCCCATCCATGGAGGTTGTCTCTTACAATGGAGGCTCTGGGGCTACAAATCCATCTTGCTTGCTTCCTCTATTCTTTTTTTTTTTTTTTCAGCTGTCAACTTAAGGAACAGATAGATGACAGGGACATTTCAGAAAAGTTGCCAATGATTTTTAAGTTGATGCTGCCAAGACCTGGAAAATGGCTTGAAATTTGAGAAAATTGGGTTGCTTCCTTAATGGACAGGTTATCTGTAGCAAGGGTCTGAACTCCCATATGTTTCATGGGTTGGGAAATATAGTATGTTATATGCCTTTTCTCTTCTTTCTCACTTCCCCCTTTTCCCCCTTTTCCAGAGCCTTCTATCCAGAGAATAAGTGCTTCTGCCACAATCACTTGGGGCTAAAGGCAAGAGTGGGTGGAATAAACTAGAATATTTATCTTCAGGTGTTGTCCTAAATTTAGTTTCACCTGTACTTTCTGCTCTCCAATAATGTTCCTGAGTGGAAGAAAAGGCAAAGAGCTTTAACTTTAGCATCTCCTGTGCAAGCAGCTAAGTTAGCATTGGAATTTTTATCTAAACAGGTCTTTGGAAGTGAAAAAACACTCCTACATACTGCTCAAGAACAGCAAGTATAATCAGGAATGTTCTGGATGGAACAGGACATATGGTTAGTGTGTTCACTTGGGCTTCCATAGGGCCAGATATGAGAAAAGCTGTTGTGAGGTTAACACATCTTTAGTTTGTGAGCTAGCTCTCCTGGAGCAGACTGAAAAGGGATTAGGACTCGAGTCATGTGTAATGCTTATTTAGATACATAACAGGCCATGTATGAGCTGTTGGTGCCTTTGTCTGAAAAATGAGTGTTATGATAAATGCCCATGTTAAGAGGTATTGTCAAGAATAGTTGACAATCACTCCAGAGGTACAGGCAAGTACAACTCTGTGAGTTCAAGGCCAGTTTGGTTTACATAAGGAGTTCCGTGCTAGCCAAGGTGACATATAATGACAGCCTGTCATAAAAATAATAAAACAAAGAAGAGGTGACCATGTCCAAGAGAAGACTTTGTTAATGATCAGGAGCACCTTGAGGCTCTCCCCAGCACTGCTACAGCCTTTATTTTAAATCCTTTGGCTCTTTCCATTTGTGTGGGAGAGAACAGTCCTCCCTGTTCAGTTCTTAGCGTTTTTGCTTTAATAATAACCATACACATCTGAAAACCGTTTCCTAAATTTTACAGCAATACTCTAAGCCCTACCATTTTGATTACTTAATAGCTATGTCTCTCTAAAAGTCATTTAATCCTCTATGCCTTAATTTCCTCACAATAGTGATAATAGGGCACCTACCTCCCTGGGTTCTGGTGAGGATTTAAAGATTAATGCCTGTAATTTGGTGTCTAGAATGACCCTCCAGAAATGCCAGACTTGGAAGTTGGAGTTAAAGTTGTTTCTTCTTGAGAAGGTTCTTATGGTTTCTTGGTCCTTTTATGAAGAATCAAATATCTCTAGGGTTCCCAATCTAAGAAGAATCACTCTACACTGTTTAAATATACTTGGTTATCATAGTGTATTCATCACTGCAAAATGACAGTTCTCCCTAGGATGTCAGTGGAACTGACCAGAATAGTATATTGCCTTCCTGGAGCCTGACATTTTTTGAAACATCACATTTGCCAATAAGTAAAGATGAGTTGATAAAGGCTATGACATTGCGTGTGTGTGTGTGTGTGTGTGTGTGTGTGTGTGTGTGTGTGTGTGTCCTAGGGATGATTTCATCATTAACAATTGGGGTGCACATGATTATTTCAGCACCAAGTATAAGCAGAGGATATGCTGGACTGATTAATTACCCTTAAAGGAGTCATGAGGTCAGAGGAGGGCATATCTGACAAAGTTCATTGAGCTTTCTGGGTGGATGCCAAATCCAATATATGTTGACCTCCTCCTTCTCCCATGGAGGTGGCAGGGTTGGATACTCAGCAAACACAGTGACACATGAGGTGGTTAGTCTACAGAGCCAGGAGCCATACTTTTCATACTTCTTTCTCACCATTTCATTGTGAGAACTTGAGAAAACTCAGCCTTGTGGATGAAGAACAGGATAACATCCTCACTGTTTTGTCTAAAAATGTGGGGCTGAAGCAAAGTGAGGCTGGAAGGGCCTTCCTGCTCTAACATGCCTTGGTTATTAATTTGGTGTTTACAGTCTTAAGTTCTTCATCATAGACATGTGTAAATTTCTTTTCTTAATTAATTTATTCTTGTTACATCACAATGGTTATCCCATCCCTTGTATCCTCCCATTCCTCCCTCCCTCCCTCCCATTTCCCCCTTACTCCCCTCCCCTATGACTGTGCCTGAGGGGGACTTCCTCCCCCTTTATATGCTCATAGGGTATCAAGTCTCTTCTTGGTAGCCTGCTATCCTTCCTCTGAGTGCCACCAGGTCTCCCATTCCAGGGGACATGGTCAAATATGAGGCACCAGAGTATGTGTGAAAGTCATACCCCACTCTTCACTCAACTGTGGAGAATGTCCTGTCCATTGGCTAGATCTGAGTAGGGGTTTGAAGTTTACGGTCTGTATCGTCCTTGGCTGGTGCCATAGCTTGAGCAGGACCCCTGGGCCCAAATCTGCCTATCATAATGTTCTTCTTGTAGGTTTCTAGGACCCTCTGGATCCTTCTACTTTGCTATTCTCCCATGCTTCTCTCATCTAGAGTCCCAATAAGATGTCCTCCCCTATTACCGAAATTTGTGGACAAATGGATTGAGCTAGAAATGATCATAATGAGTGATTTAACCCAGAAGCAGAAAGAGTCAAATGGTATATAGTCCCTTATATCTGCATACTAGCCCAAGGGGCATGTCCCATGAAAGTCTTCACTTACCATGTGTAAATTTTTAAACCATGGTTTCTAATGGCTTCCTAAAGCCAAGATAACCTACAGCAGCCAAAGTAGTAGAGATGGAATGAGTTTAGCCAAGACTAGAAAACCATTCATTTACAGTGAGCCAAATTGTTGACCCACAAAATGGTATAAAAGCTGAATGAATAGTCCTCGCTCTCCACATAATTGTGGAGAATGTCCTGTCCATTGGCTAGATCAGAGTGGGGGTTTGATGTTTACTACTTGTATTGTCCTTGGTTAGTGCAATAGTTTGAGCAGAGCCCTCTGGGCCCCGATCCACCCATCATGATGTTCTTCTTGTAGGTTTCTAGGGCCCTCTGGGTCCTTCTATTTCCCCATCTCCTATATTTCTCTTACCTAGAGTCTCAGTAGGATGTCCTAACACCTATCCCACTCTCCTGGTAAGTGAAGACTTTCGTGGAACATGCCAACCAAAAAAACTTGATATACCAGCATATACTCTATTCTTCTACTCTACCTCTTTGAATATGTCTACTATGCCTCTCATATACATATGCACATGCATGCATGTGTGTGTGTGTTGTTGTGTGTATCTGTGTGTGGCACATACACAGACACACACAAATACAGAAAAACATGTGTGCTTGGTACTTTAAACCATACATTTTCTTGGAACTTTCTAAATTACTTAGTGCTTGGCACAAGCACGTATTCTTCTGTTCTTGACTTATTCCTACTAAATTCAAACCATATGGCATACAAGTACAGATAAATGCTCAAAAAGTCTTTAGAGCCTCTTTGGAAGCTTAAAAAATCCCCACCCAATTCTACAAAGAAATCGTGCTTGGCCAAGGAGAAGGGAACCTGAACAGCTTGAGTTCTGCTTAACTCTTCCTGTGAATGGAAAACACTTCTATATTTAGGATAATTTCTTTTCTAGGTTTGAATTAATAAGATAGCCTTTGCTTGACATCCTATTGGTCTGCATAGAATTTAGGAACTGGAAGAAGTTTCAGCTTTTCTATGGTACAATTCTATCAGCCAATATATGGAATAATCCCAGATTTCTAGATCAGAAATGAATATTTACAGTGGCCTTATTTCTGAGGTTTCAGGTGTGTGTGTGTGTGTGTGTGTGTGTGTGTGTGTGTGTGTGTGTGTGTATCCATGTTCAAGTGTCTGGTAATGCTTATAGTAAGTTACAGAACGAGTCTTGGCATCCTATTGACCATACAGAAAGCTCCTGGGGCCAATCATGTGTTATTTAAGAGAGGGATGTTGTTTGGTTGTGGCTACATCTCCATGTTCAGCATGATGTCTGACATTGTGAAGGCTATGTTATGTGCAATCTCTGAGCCTCAGAACCTTGCTTAGCTCTTTGTAAATGTTGCTTTAAAAATATTTTATTAATTTATTCATATTACACCTCAATTGTTAGCCCATCCCTTATATCCTTCCATTCCCCCCTCCTTCCCACTTTCCCCCTACTCCCCTCCCCTATGTCTGTGACTGAAGGGGACCTCCTTCTCCTGTATATGTTCATAGGGTATCAAGTCTCTTCTTGGTAACCTGCTATCCTTCCTCTGAGTGCCACCAGGCCTCCCCTAAAAGGGGATGTGGTCAAAAATGGGGCACCAGATCTAGCTGATGGACAGGACATTCTCCACCGTTGAGTGGAGAGTGGGGTCTGACTTTCATGTAAATGTTGCTTTTATTTCCTCAGATGAAGGGAAGAGATAGAAAGCCATACTCAGGCTTTATGAATACATGGCTTGGACTGAGCTTATAACATTTCCATCTCTGTTCTAACTGTCCTTAAGCCTAGTCCTGGATGCTTCTAGCCTCAGTACAGTATTGTCTAGGCTTAGAATGTTTTCAGCCTCTGAGACTTACTGCTGATAAACTCAACTTTTCTTGTTCTTTCTGAGTTCTAGCTGGATGGTTCTTCTAGCTCAAAACTCCTCTCCAAGCAGACTGAATCAAACTGGCTTCTCTTTGCTTCTGACTGCTCTAATCTGCTTTGCAGAACTGCCTCTGAGCCCCATAAACTGAACTGCACTGACTGCACAAACTAAATGGAACTGAAAGGGACTGCATGAACTCAACTGAACTACATCAGACTTTTGGTTCTCTCTTTGCCCTGCTCTTTCCTGTCTGCTGGTTGTATCCTATCTCTGACTCATTCAGTCAAATCTTTCTCTGTTTCATTACTTTGTCTTCCCCTTAGTTAAATGTCACTTTCAAATATAGCTGCTTCCTTCTACAAACTAACCTTACCTTCATCGTTAGGAATTTAAGCTGTGTACTAAGGGCATGTCTGCATTCCAGCCAGGTCGTATAGAATTAGAAGTTCTTTGAATGTGATCCTTTGCCACAGCAGCCATGTTGCTAGATTAAAATTCATCCATAGTTCTTGGATCAATTTTTCCTTTCCATTATTTTCATTTAATATTCTTTATAAGGTTGACAGAGATTTATTCCAAATGCAATTAGAAACAGAGAGGTAAATAAGAGCTAACGTTTGCTGGGGAGGCATTCATGGTCTACTAGGGAAGACAGATGCATGAATAAATGAATAAAAATGACCCTTGACAGTGGTATTTCCTCTGAAATCTTGACAGTAAGAATATAGTACTCATGTGAGAATTGGTTAGTCTCTCTCTGTAGCATATGTAGTTGTTACCTCCCTGGCATTGAGACATCAGTGAAGACTGAGATTTTGAGCCTGGCAAGAGCTTCCATAGGCTGGGAAGCCATAAAGAGTGAGATGAGAAGTTCAAAGGAAGTCATGAAGGTCATGATGGCTTCCAAATTCCTATTTCCACACTGAACTAAAATTTTACATTTGAAATGATGTGAATAAGTTAGTGTTTGGACCCAAATTTCATTACCCACACACAATCCAAGTTTTTTGAGCTCTGATTCCTTTATTTCTATAGTACCTGTGCTGATTGAGTTATATCAGTTTTTTAAAAGTATGATTAGTAAACTACTACTTACTGTAACTTGTCACACTTGTCTCATTGTCCAGCATGACACTCCAGAAATGCCAGATTTGGAAGTTGGGGTTAATTTTTTTTTCTTTTGAGAAAGTTCTTATTGCTTAGTTTCTAGGAACTTTTACAAAGAGCTAAGTTATTTCAGTATGAAATGTGACATCTGTAACACACACACACACACACTCACACACACACACACACACATATGCACACACACACCATGGCTCAGGGAACATTGAGGAAGATGGGATAAGATGGATGTAAGAAAGAACTAATGTTTAGGAATGCTGTGAAATGCTGTCTTCCTGACTCAATATGCACAGTTTTATAGCAGCGGATGTGATTACCTGACAAGATCAAGTTATCAGCACTCCAGCTTGAACAAAGGCAGAGGTCATGAGCTGCTGCTCTCCCTCACCCTGCCTGAGGAGCAGTTGATAGAGAGATGGCTTCCAGGGAAGGTAACTTTTCTTTAGTGGTATAATTACTGGAAAGCTGTCCATGTGCCAGTAAATATAACATACAGGGGTTGCTCCTACAAGCAACCATTTCTAAACTCAGTAGGCCATGAATAAAAGTCTTGAAAGTAGGAGAGAGACTTTGGGGAAGAAAAGGGATCCCCGAGGGAGTGGGAGGAGAAAATAGAGGTAACAAGGGCGAAGATGATAAAATGCATTATATATAGATGTATGAAGTTGCTACAAAATACATTTAAAAAGCAAATGTGTGTATAGAAATGGAAACTGTCAGCAGTGTGAAGAGACGGCCTACAGAATGGGCGAGAAATCATTAACAACATACATATCAGAAAGGAGATTCACATCTAGAATATGTGAAGAACTTTGAAAATTAAACATCAAGTAAACCAAGCATCCAATTAACAAATGGGCCAATGAATGGCATAGACAGTTGTTAAAATAAGAACTAAAGATTGCCCATAAATATTTGAAAAAATGTTCAGTAGCCTAAGCTAGCAGAAAAGGGCAAATCAAAACTACTTTAAATTCCATTTCACCTTGTCAAAATGGCTTTCCTTTAGGAAACAAATAGCAACAAATTCTGGAATGGATATGGGAAAGAGGAGCCCTTATTCACTGATGAACAGGTACAGCTACTCTAGAAGTCAGTGTAGATGTTACTTAAAAAAACAAAACAAAATAAAAAACTATAAAATTAGAACTAGCATATGACCTGGCCTCACCCCTCTGGAGGACTCTCAGTCAACACCCTGCAGAGATACTTACACTTCCACGTTTATTGCTACACTAAGATTGCTAACCAACTTAGGTATCTATCAACAGATGAATAAGGAAAGATAATATGATCTATACATACAATGGGATTTTACTTAGCTATTAAGATATATGAGATCATGACAGTTACAGGATAAAGTATGGAATTGGAAACCGGTATGTTAAGTAAAATAAGCCACATTCCAAAATAGAAAAGCTATGTTTTCTCTCATATGAACATTCCTCTCTCTCTCTCTCTCTCTCTCTCTCTCTCTCTCTCTCTCTCTCTCACACACACACACACACACACACATACACACACTCTCTCTCTCTCTCATGTGCATGCATGCGTGAGTGCATGTGTACTTAGGTCATGAAAACTGGAAAAGGATCAAGGAATGGGGCATAAAACTGCAAGGGATGGGGAAGTGGGGAGAACCAAAGGATGGAAATGCAGTTCATGTATCATGAAAGCAGAGCAGTGTACAACCTGGAAGAGAAAAGAGATCACCAAAAGTGAGGCAGGGGTTGCAAGAAGCCAGTATGTGATAGGGATGACTAAGACAAAGGTGTAATGACACGAATCTATGAAAACACCATAATGAAACCCATTGATTTGTGATTTGTATGCTAACTTAAAAACAATTTTAAAATGTTCATTGCATAAAATTTTAGGTGATTCTTTATCTGCTTTATACTCATGCAAAACTCAGAGATTCTTAAAACAATGTTTGCTAAGTATATAAATGAAAAAACTCTTGTCTTCCATAGCTCTCTCTGCTTCTGCCCATTGCTGAGTTCCACAGACATAACTTATGAGCCTCTCTTCTCTGTGTTGGAGGCTCTGAGAAGCCAAAGGATGGTTGTACTGAAACTACTTCCAGCTATAGAAACACGGTTCTGCTGTGACCTGCCCCCAGGAGAGCTATTTCTAGTAAATCATTTATATGCCAAGATCTAAAGGTGACACCTCTGGGAAATGGTCATAGTGTCCATGTTGACACATAGAGGCTTTTTATAGTGGTCCTTCCACAATTCAAAGGGTTTGATATGCTTATTTTGGGTCACAGGACTTTCTCCTTCTTCTATCCCTGGTGATGGTGGAGACTCATGTAGCTCAGTTTTCTGTTATGTTTTTTTGAGACAGGGTTTCTCTGTGTAGCCCTGGCTGTCCTGGACTCAGTTTGTAGACCAGGCTGACCTCGACCTCAGAGATCCACCTGCCTGTGCCTCCTGAGTGCTGGGATGAAAGGCGTGCGCCACCATGCCCAGCTTTGTGCTGCTCAGTTTAGAGGCATATGAAGAAAAGAGAGTAGAGGATGATGCTGAAGGAGGCTGAGAGACTAGTTATCGGCAGTCTCATGAATGGCAGTGTCTGGGTGGACTTGACCCCAACAGGTTTGCTTTGGGGGCTTGAACAAGATCATCAGAGAATGTTTTGACATGCACACACCCACACCCACACAACACACACACATACCCACACACACATACACACACACACCGATACGAAGTCAAAACTCAAACCACTTGTTTAGAAAGAGGACTAGTCCTTTTCAGTGAGAAGAGTGAATGTCCTTTGTCCAGCATGTTGTGGTGTGATTCAGCACATGGAATGGTCTGAGGGTCTGATAAACTTACTAGTGGATCACTCCCTCCAATGTGGTGAGACTGAAATCTAAATCTGGAG
>OU015748.1:78579817-78609061 GCA_907169655.1 Acomys percivali | reverse complement strand
GTGTGTGTGTGTGTGTGTGTGTGTGTGTGTGTGTGTGTGTGTGTGTGCATTAAATGAGGCTGTCCAGGGAAATTAACCACAATATGACATGTGACATAATGACTCATAGTCAACCCTTCACAGATGTCATTCACTATTAGAATCTTAGTGCAGTGTTAGGATGGAAGGAGAGTGGATGTTTGTTTCTATTCTGTGTTGTGAACTAGAAGTCATGCACCTTTTGCTGAGATGAACATATTCATGTAAATACTTGAGGAACAAATGAGCTGACACACACAGTATGCACAGCCTATGGCTGACCTGGAGTTATTCTCACTGGTAGACACTCAACTCATGATTGTTGAAAAAAAACCTTGATACATGAAATGAATGAAACATGTGCAGGATGTGTGACTGCATTTATTCCTGATTGTGATGCTTCCTCTCTGTAACTCAGTTTGTTTTTCATCCATGAATAGGGATAATAGTGGCAGACAGTTGCCAATACTACATCATTGACGCATGTTATGAGTTTGATATAATCTGTGAAGGGCATGTTGATGGTCATGCTTGTTCATGAGCATGTGAAGTAGCCAAGAAACAAATGAGAAGGGGCATTGTGTGCCTTTACCAGAGGAGATGTGAACATTTGGCTGTTCACTCTAGATAAAGCTTTGTGGGCAGACCAAAGGAGATGATGTCACTCAGGTCCATCTTAGTGAGGCAGTGAGTTCATTGGAGTTACTTCCAGGAGCATGGGTAGGTCAAAGGCAGAAATCCCGCACAACGTAAGTGACAGCTAACAAGAGCCACATTCCTTGAGCTCCCTGCTCAATTTGTAGGCAGCTCCACTGCAGTTTCTTCTCCTCTGGGCTCTTAGTCACTTTTCTTGCTACTGTGATAAAACACCTTGACACAAGCAACATAAGAGAGAAAGGTTTACTTTGGCTCACAATTTAAGCAAGGTACAGTCTACCCAGGTAAGGCAGTCAAGGTAGCAGGAGCTTGAAGTAACTGATTTGTGAGTTCTCTCTCTCCCTCCCTCCCTCCCTCCCTCTGTCCTTCCCTCCCTCCCTCTTCCTCCCTCCTTGCCTCTGTCCCTCCCTCCCTCCTCCCTCCCTTCCTCCAGGATGGAGTGTTTCAATTCAGAAGAAATAATTACACAAGAAGGACCTATTATAAGATACTGTCAGGAAATCCCACCTGTTCTAAAACAAAATGCTGCATTTTCCACATGTGGTCACTGGAGTCTGGTGATGGTAAAAAAATGGCTAAATAGTGCCAGAGTCTCTAGATTGGTGGTTGAGACTTCCCTGCTATGATGATGCTCAGTAGGTCTAGGTTAGTGTGTGTGTGTGTGTGTGTGTGTGTGTGTGTGTGTGTGTGTCCGTGTGTGCGGGTGTGTGTTAGAGATGCTACCAACTATGTTTACAGTGGGAGACATCACGTTATTTGTTTACTTGAGATGCACAAATGCGATTTTGGTGAAAAGGAGCAAGGATAGGAGGGTACCTGTTCCCTCTAAGTCTCTTCATGGAGACCTAGGATCACTATTCAGTGTCTCTGAGCCCAGAGAACCCTGTTTAATTTTTACGATTTTCCTCTGTTGCTTCTATCTCACACCTCCAAACACCCTTCCCCACCTAACTCCTTTGGGTTAAGAGTAATTTGTTCATTTCTGAGGGTTCGTCTTCAATTCCTGTATGAACCTCCCAACCTTTCAGAGGCAGACCTCCCCACTCAGTTCCTTGTAGATCATGTTTCCAAGGAAGCTAATTATTTTTCTTTGTGCAAGAGCCCACTTTTGGCTTTGCAGCTGTGCTCAGCCTCCTGGGGGGAAACAGATAGGAATTTCAGTGTTCCTGACTGTACATCAGGTGGCCTAAAAATACCCACAAATTGGTCTTCTCTTTCCTAACCAGGCTTGGGCCATAATGGAAAGACAAACTCTTCTGAGAATTCTGGAGGACTATTACTTCCCATGGATGGCATTGTCTAAAAATAGCAGTGCTTTCCAGGTAGTGAGCTGCTGGCTTGCAGAGCCTTGTGTGCAGATCAGGCCAGGGGAGATTTAATGCTGCAGGAAAATTCTGGGAGCAAGAAGGTTGACTGGGAGCTCTAGAGCTTGGAGATAGTCTCAGTGAGGCTCCCCGGAGGCGCATTCTCAACAACAACCCCTTAGCAGTGGCACTAGGAAAACACATTAGCATCAGGTGAGCTGTGGTGCTAAGGAACTCATAGCAGAGATCTGCTGCCCATCAGAAATGCAGTCCAAATCATTAAATACATTTACATTTCTCCTAACAGTCACATTTTTTAAAGTGTAACACTTTAAACATAATTTTAATATTATATGATATTTAACCTACTAGATACAAAGCATCAACATTTCAACATGCAGTTACATAAATAGGATATAGTCCCCCATTCCGTTTTGCCCTGTTTTTGAATATGGAATTCATTCACACATTTCATGCATCCCTAGGTGAACTCTTATTTTTCGTTGGAGTTATGCCAATTGCACTTGAATTTCTTGAAACTGGTGGTTAGAAAAAGTTTCTCACAAACTCTCGTTTCAAATGATGTTAGGAACTTTCTAATAAGTGCCTTTGACTTTTGATGTTGAGATTAGTATTTAAAGTTATCAAAATTAGAAAGTGACTCTTCAGTTGTACCAACCAGATTTCAAAGACTCAGTGGTCTCATGTAGCTCTTGCTGTCTATACGTCACAATGCCAGCATCAGTGAACAGACAGCAGAATGAGCCCACCTGTGTGAATAGAACTTAGACCTAAGATCTGCTACCCAAGTCTGGATGACCTTGCATCATCCTCAGCTTAACCTTTTTCTGCATCAGTTCTACCATCTTTAGAAAAAAGATGTGGAGTGTGAGGGGTGCATGGAGGAGTGGAGGGGCTTTTCAGTAGTGATAACAGTTAGCTGCATGTTTAATTGATGGCCAGGGATTTGGCAGATAGAGACAAGCTGAGTTGAGGGAGTATCATGGAAAGGATTTGAAGGCAGAGAAGTGCAGGGTATATTCAGGTTGGAGAGGAGGTGGGCTTGGTATGATTGGAGGAGGGGCAACAGTTAAAGCCAACAGACTTTTAACCACCCACAAGGGATCATGGACTGTTTGTTGCTCTTCAAAGCTGGCCTGCATCCTTCATTTTCCTGAACCTCTTAAGAAGTCTTCCCTGCTGCCCCATACCTCAGCATCAGAATTTTGAGGGTACAGCTAGCATTCTGCACTTAGCAAACCTTGCAGCTTACTCAGCCACTTACTCTAGTTTGAGAATCACTGTTGGGATCAGGGTGTCATCAAAGTCCTAAGCTGAGGTATCCTAATCAGAAAGCTGCTTTAGAACGTGAGTGCTGGATTGTGGAATAGTTTTTTTTAAATTAAGAATATTACTTTTTGATAATTTCATACATGTATACTACATGTCTTGATCATATTCACTCCAATCACCCTACTCCTCCCAGAATTCCCAAACATGTTCCCTTCACACCTTAATCTTCTTCTTTTTTTTTTTTTTTAAAAAAAAAAGGCCCATTGAATCCAATTAGTACTGTACTCACGTGCATGGGTGTGGGGCTATTAGCTAGAATGTGAGCAATCTACCAGCAGCTATACTTCAAAAGAAAAATAACTCCCCTTTGTCAACAGCTGTCAATGGCTTGTAAGCTCCTAGCTAGAGAGGGGCTTCATGAACTCCTCTTCTATCAGGATTCGTGTGTCCATGTTGATACTGTGCTGGCTTTTCATAGCTTGCCATAGCTACTGTGAGTTTACAGAAACAAAGACCATGTCTTTGAGCCTCTGGTTTTTTTTTTTTTTAAATTGGGTGACTGGTCAGGCAGTAAACTGTCTTAAGTCAATTTGAACATTTTGGAAGCTGCTTACCCACACTGCTGGTTCACTCAGGAATTTAAGTTTTATTCCTTCTCAAGTCGCTGAGGGGCATTGAAGACAAGATAGTATAGTTTTACAACCAAGCCTAGTTGATTAGGGGACAAGATCATCTTAGATTAAGTTAAAGAAGTCAAGCTATTAGAGTTGAGATAGGATAGATACTGAATTTCGTTCAGAAGTATAGACCCAACAAAATAGGAAGGACACTTACTTCAAATGGGCCGAATGCAAATGGCCAATTCACTATGAATGTAACATGTATAGAACTCATTATTCTCATGACTGTCACATGGTTCTCCCTGATGTATGTAGTTTGTTTTATAATGTGTAATAAAGTGAAAGTATTAAAAATTAAAATGTAAATATAATTACACAATTTCCTATTCTTTTTTCCTTCCAATCTCTCCCATGCACACTTCTTGCTTCCGCTTGAAATACTGACTTCTTTTTCTTTAATTATTATTTTATACATACACCCATACTCACACTCCTAAACACATAAATACAATAGACACAGTCCACTTAGTGTTACATGCATGTATATGATTTCAAGGTTGGCTGCTTGGAAATGAATAACCAATTAGGGGGCTCATCCCTGGCAAAGACTATTCCACCTTTCTCAGCAGCCCTTAGTGTCCTGGAATTCTTTATTTATGGGCAAGGCCACATAAACCCCCCCCCTTCCATGTTAGCTTCTCTTAGTTTTGTACATCGTCAAGTCCTGTTTCGGTGGCCATATTGTTTGGGTATCATCGATGAAGCTTCTCTGTCATTTCTTGGAAGTACCAATCTCACGGCATCTTTCCTGAAGTAGAAGTTCCTGGTTTGTTTGATAACTCAGTTGTATCACATGATGTTTTGCTGAAGCTGTCTTGTGTGAGGGGTATGGTTTGGGCCAGCTGAAAACATTCACTGGTAGACTTTGAGAAGACAATAGAAACAGAAGCCCAGAGACAGAACACTTTCGCTCTGTTATGCGTTGCCATGGTTCACATCGCTTTGTTGGTCTTCGTTTTGCTACACTTCCCTTTGCAGAAGAGAAATGCCCTAGAGAACTTCTCAAGGCACTTTGGCTGAGACTTGCTATTTTTGCTGTATTTCACTGCTGCTGCTGATTCATGCTGTTGTTTAGTGTGTGCTATTTGACTGGTCTGGTGGTACCCTGATAACGACGAGTGGAATTGCCCACAAGGAACTATGTCTAAAAAACGTCTACATTACCTACTCCTATTAACCTTTATTCTCTTCTACCTAAGGTTGGTGGGTTGGAAGAACCCTAAATAAAGTAAGTTTTTGAAAAATCTAAGTCTACACTTTCCTGATCCTCTGGTTCTTAAAATCTTTCTGTCCCCTCTTCTATGCTGTTTCCTGAAAATTACATGCAGGAGTTGTGCAGTAGATATGTCAGTTGGAAGCAGCCACCTCATGATAACTTGTTCTCTGTATTTGAAACACTTCGATTTTGTGCAATGGTCTCTGTCTATTGCAAAGAAGTTTCTTTGATGAACAGCGAGAACTGCATTTATCTGTGAATATAAGACTAAGTGTTCAGAATGCACTTAAGAATTATTCTGGTTTAGAAAAATGTCAATAGGAAGTGCTTCTCTAAGATCCATGCCATCAGTAGCCCTGGGAAATTGGCTAGGTTTTCAGTACCAGGTATAATTTCTATGCCTGTGAACAGACTTCAAGTCTAATTGCAGAGTTGTTGGTTACCATCAAGATATGAATTCCACTGTGGTACCCTTAGGGTTATCATGACATGCTGTCCATCATTGTGGTTCATTAACATTACACCTCGGTAGGACTACTGGTTACTTACTTCCCTTAAAAGACTACACAGTGCATTCTGGTATTATGAAAGCTCATCCTCAGGGAAAAAGTTTTCAAATCATACTCATTTCAGGGTCTCCAAGCCTTGTGTTTGAAGTATATGGTATCTTTGGCAATAAAAATTTATTTTCAACTTCTGGAAGGCACGGTCAGCTCAAGTGGGATAATTTCATTTAAACTGTATTCATTTGTGTATACACATAGGCTTCTGTGTATTGAAGTAATTTTAGATAAGTAAATAATAATATGATTCTTTGCAGTTTTTCAGACATCCTTAATGTTATTCTTCCTCCTCTCTCATTCTGTATTGACTTTGCATTTTACTCATTTTTACTCTATTACTCAGACCCCTTTACTTTCCTGTTTTCTCTGTTTATTCCATGTTATATACTCACATTAGGAATGAGGAACCACAAATGAGAGAGAATGTGTGGTGTTAGTCTTTCTGTGCAGAGAAATTTTAATCCAGAAACATGGCTATTCTGTGTGATCCAGCTGGGATACAGACATGCTTTTAGTACACACCTTCAATACCTCTGAGTGGAATACAGACTGCCTTTAGTGAACACCTTTAATTCCAAACAATGATATCTAATTGAAGCACAGACAAAGTGATAAATCAGAGAAAGATTTTACAGAATGAGTTAGAGATAAGATATGCCCAACTCTCAGGAGAAAGAGAGGAAAGAAGCACTTAAGAGCATCATAGAAGGAGAGCAGGGGAGTTTGCGGAGACAGTACAGAAGAGTTAAGGAGTACAGTACAGCTTGCTGCAATTCAACTGAGTGCAGTTGACTTCATGAAGTTTAGTTTGTGGAGTTCAGAGACAGTTTTTCCAATCAGAGCAATTCGGCAAGAAGCAGAGAGAATCCAGTTTAAATTAGTCATCTTAGAGAGAGGACTTTTGATCCAGACCATCTGAGTTGAACCATGCAGCCAAAGTTCAGAAAGAACTAGAAACAGTAAGTTTATTCAGCAGTAAGTCTCGGGTGCTGAAAACTTGCTAGGCCTAGGTTAACTGACAGAGTCTGGAAGCTGAAGCCTTCAAGGTCCAGGTTTGCAGAAGATTAGACTGTACAAAGGTTAAGAGCTTTCCGGCCTAGGCCTAGGAATATTTAGAACAGAGACTGAAATGCTCTGGGCTCAGCCCAAGGCATGTATTCATAAATCTTCAGTATGGCTCTCAACTCATTCACTCTTCTGAGGAAATAAAAACTACAATTACATTTCTATGTCTAGGTTACCTCAATCAGTTTACTACTTTTTAGTCCCACCAATTTTCCTGCATATTTCATGATGTTTAAAGCAGATGAATATCATTACATAGTGTATATGTAGTACATTTTCATTATTAATTCACCAGTTGAGGGATATTTGGATTGCTTTTATTTCCTAAATGTTATGAATACAGCAACAGAATTGAACATTACTGAACAAATATCTATATCTATATCTATCTATCTATCTATCTATCTATCTATCTATCTATCTATCTAATTTTCCACATTAATTTCCTGATTTCAAGAGTGACTGCAACAATTTGTGACATTACCAATGGGGAATGAAGGTTACATTTATTCACATCCAGCATTTGTTTTCAGCTCTTTTGTTTATCCTTGTTAGCCTGACTAGGGTAAGGTGAAACCTAGAAGTTGTTTTGATATTCATTTTCTTAAATACTAAGGACAATGAAGGTATTTCTTAGCTACTTTTATTTCTTCTTTTAAGAACTTACTGTTCAAATTCATAGCTTTTGTTTTTCTTTTTGGTTTTTCGAGACAGGGTTTCTCTGTGTAGCCTTGACTGTCCTGGACTCACTTTATAGACCAGGCTGGCCTTGAACTCACAGCAATCTGCCTGCCTCTGCCTCCTGAGTACTGGGATTAAAGGTGTGCTCCACTACCGCCTGGCTCATAGCCTATTTTTTGAATGGGCAATTTCAACTCTATGTCCTGTGTTCTTTATATACTCTAGATATTAGTCCTTTGTCAAATGCATAGCTGGCAAAGATTCTCATTTTGTGGGATTCCTCTTCGCTCTATTAATTTTTTCCTTAGGTATGCAGAAGCTTTTTAATTTTATGAGATGACACTTTTCAGTTGTTGACCTTACTTCTTGAGCAAATAGAATTTGATTCAGAACATTCTTCCCCATACCTATGCCACATAGGACACTGTCTATGTTTTCATCTAGTTACAAAAAGATTTAATGAGATTTTCATCTGAGTATTGTACTTACATCATTTCTCTTCCCTTTATTTCTAACTCCTTCTATGTCCCCTCACTTTTTCTCATTTTGGCCTCTATCTATTATCTACCTTCTATCTGTCTGTCTGTCTGTCTGTCTGTCTGTCTCATATGTAATCTCTCTATGTCTATCTGTATCTATGCCTATATTTTGAGTCCGTTTAGTGTTGTTCATGTATGTATTTATTTAGGACCGACTGCTTGGGATTGGGTTACTTGTCCAAAGGCTCATCTTTGGAGAAGACTGATTCTTTCTCAGTAGCTGTTAAATTTCTGTAGTTCTTCATCTAGGGGTGGAGCTCTGTGAGACTTCTCACATTATGTTGGCATGTCAACTGGTATCGTCATTGTGCCATTCTTATTTAGGTAACTATAGTGTTAACATTTCCTGGCTACAGGTTTGCTGTTATATATAGAAGACACTACCTTGAAGATGTCATGTTCTTCTGGCTCTTCCCATCTTTCTTCCCCCTCTTCTCTGATGTTCTCTAAGCCTTAGGTGTAGGACTTGCGTTGTATATGTGTTAGTTGTGATTGTGTATCTCTTATCACTTGTTTTCTGCATTTTGACCAATTGTGTCTTTCAGGTCTCTGCTTCAAAATGCTTCTTTGATGATGGATGAGGACTACACTTGTCCCTGAGTATAAGTGTGAGTATTTAGAATGCAGTTATAAATTACATGGATTTAAGGGAATGGCAGTAGTACATTCTACTCTAAGGTCCATTGCTTTACTAGCTGCAGGTGGTGGGCTAGATTTATAGTACTGGCATGAAATCCTTTATAATGAATGGAGCTTAAGTCCAACTAGATGGCTATTGTTTGCCCCAGGATATAGGTGTCACTATTACACCTTCAGTATAGCTTGACATTTTGGTCATTATTGTTATTCATTGGCTTTATATCTGGGTAAGACTATTGATTGCTTTTCTCCCTTGGCAGCTTGCATGGTTTCTTTCAGTACTATGAGAAGTAGTTCTTATGGAGAAGGCTTCCATGTCAATTCCAGTTCTACTTTTCTTACTATTATGTCCAGAGTGCATGGTGTTTTCAGCATGAGGGTCTTACCTTTGATGCCTGGAAGACAACCAAGGGCAAGGGCAATACAAACAATACAGTAACTTGTATTGTTTCTGGGGACTCTCTCAAATACACCTGACCTACAACTCAAAAGGTTTTCCATGCCTAGCACTGGGGTTTTGTAAGGTAATCTGTGGCTTTTGGTTGTAATATTGCAACCCTAAGTAGTGTAATTTCATGAACATGCACACACATGCAAACACACACACACACTCACACACACACAAACACTTACATATGTAACTTCAAGGATATGTAAAGTAATGTGATTCCCTGTGGCTTTTCAAATACACTTATCCCTCGGCCCTCCATCTCCTTCTGTGTTCCTCTCCTTTTCCCCTCCCCAGGTAAGTCTCTCCCCCACTTTGTGAAATCTTAACAATATGGTTCAGCCTATGTAGAAGCCACAAGACCTACACAGTGACAACACCCATTAACATGCCAACGTAGATAGAAGAGAATATTACAAGGCCATACTCCAAGTTGAAGAGTTATAGGCAATTAATGACAAGTAATCTAATTCCAAGTGGTCAGGCCTAAACACACACGCACGCACGCGCGCGCGCGCGCACACACACACACACACACACACACACACATGATCAACTATATATATTGTGGTTCTCTAAGCTCCAAAGAAACTGCAAATGCTGAGAGTGATGTCATTTGTGCCAGGCAGCTGGGTCTGCATACATATCCACCACATAGGCAGAAAGTCCATAATGAATTGGAAATCCAGGAATCAGCAAGGGAGTCATTGAGTTTGTACTAGAGAAAGTCTCAGGCCAATGAGCAGGGTGGTACAGTGGGAAAAGCACAGGTTTTGCAGATTTAGCACTTTATTTTAAATCCTAGCCTTGCCATTTAAAATCTGTGGGGCTAGAGGTAAGCCACGTTGCCTCCAGGTCCAGTTTCTTTCCTTGTAGACAGGAAAAGGAGCTCCTAGTGTAAAGTGGGTGCACTGAGAAATCTCTTGGAAGATACCTGGATCCAGTGCTGGAGTTACTGGGTGTCCTGGACACTGCCCATCCTCTGCTTCTCTTTGCAGCATTACTAGAGCGCCAGTTGCCATCTTTCAGTGTCTTGCCTTGGGCTGTGGCCTCTATTGCTTTTTGTTTGAGGGCCTCTCTAGGATGTCCACACTCACCTACCTGCTCAACCATCCTTATGAGCAACCCAGAAATATAGAGGAGTTGGCATTCATGGGGATGCCTGTGAAAAATGGATTGGCAGTTCACTGAGAGCAAGCTGGCCTCTGTGGTCAGTTCTACAACATAGTTGATGTTTAGTTTTCCTCTCAGTGAGTCTTCTATTCTGGTGTCCTTCCTGCTCTAGAAACCAGATCCTGACAAATAGCTGACAGCCCACATCTAGCAGCAGCTTTCTTCCTCCTCCATCTCATAAGGAATGACATTTTCCTTAATCTTGGATACTGGCCCTTCCAGGTAGCAAAGTCTTAAAGAGAAAATGGCCACAGGCAAGACAAGTGACCACTGTCCCACCAAATACTAAGTCCCATTTTCCTTCCACCAGATGTCTCTTCTCTAGGAATATTCTTGGAACTTTTCAAATAATTGTTTCAGCCTAAACTACAAGAAAGCATAGTGTCTCTTAGTTTGGTGATACCTTCCACTTCTTCAGTTCCTCACAGCAGATCTTATACAACCTGGCTCTGGTCTTCCGAGGTAGGTGGAAACTTTTTATCTCAGACCCTGATCCTCTCTCCATATCTCCATTAAGCCCTTTGCCTGAAGAATGAAATAAAGAGTGCCACACAGTGTATGAAACAATAGACACTGGCCTACAGTTCTTGAGGCCAAAAGTCTATATTCAAGGTACCGACATACCATGGTCTCCCCCCCCCCCAAAGGCCTTTTTTTCACTGCCAGCTCCTGGTGGATGTTCCCTGGCTTGTGGCATTGTCACTCTTATCTCCCCTTTATCTACCTGGGTCTTTGCATGGCTTTTCAATGTCTGTGTATTGTAACCATAACCCTTTCCTGTTTCTTTTAGCTGAAACCAGTCACTGGACTTAGGGCTATCCTAAATTCTGTAGGGTCTCACCTCAAGATCATTAACTAACTACGACCTATAAAGATGCTATTTAAAAATAAATGTCACATTTGAAGTCTCTGGAGAGCGGGGCTTGATGATACTTTTTTGAAGGATACAATTTGGCTTACTGCTCCTTCTTCATGTCACCCCAGGAGCAAGTGGTCATAAGTAACACATGCACGCACACACGCACACAATCACGCACGCACGCACGCACGCACGCACGCACGCACACACACAAACACAAACACACATACCATGCATGCATGAATGTGCACACACATATGCTTTATCTCAGAATTTGCTCCAGGGGAACCTGCCCTACAACATTTATGCTGAGATAACTGGCTGTTCTCAAATAAAATATGGAGCACAGATGATCCTTATTTTGGTATTGTTTCAAGGACAAAGGGATGGAAATCTAGGAATGTGTTTTCTCATGTGGAATAAGTGGTTTGGCAGGTACAGTATAATACTCGGCAGTCTAAATTCTGGAAATATAATGGTGACTGTGAAAGGACTCCTCTATCAGGAAGCTTGTAGCTCAGTATTTCAAAAGATTCATTCTCAGACACATAGGCTACCCAAAAAATTATATAACTTCCTCAAATGTCATGAAAGCCTCTTTCTGAATCTCTTCAAATGATTGAGAACAGGTAGGTCTTTGACTAAGTTCATTTCTCAAACATTTGTTTCTAGTTCTTTGTTATTAACTCTTCTAGGAAGCAGCGGGCAAGTGAGCAGGCATCTAAAAAAGAAATCCTTAACAAGAGTCCTTCGTTTAAGAGTTATTTGCATTTTTTCTGCCAAGTTTCCAGGTAAATGAGCCTCATCTTAGATTCTGATGTCTTGATCTTTTGTAATGGATGGACACTCTAAGAATTATTGACTATCATTGGGGTGAGAAGCCGTTTAACCTCCCTATGTCTCATCAGCACCTCAAGTCCAGAGAATGTGCTTCAGGGAGCTTTATGATGGAGTCTGTCTTCGGGAATAAGTTGGGAAGATACAAGGAAGAAACTGGTGCCGCTCATCTTCTTTCGTTGATGGCAGGTCCAAGTCCACTAGGGGTGTCATCTCTCTCTCCTCCTGCCTTTTGGTTCCATTTTGGAAACTCTCCAGTGTGGAGGGAGGTGGGGCATGTGAGGCCCTACACGTTCTAAGGAACTATTGGCAGCTGATGGTTCTGGAGGAGGTAGAGTTAGTTTTCTTTAAGTGTGTAGTCCTCAGTAGATGGACCAAACCTTTGAGGATATATGGGAAGCACTACGTATACTAAGTGGTTTTTGTTTTTTAAAAAGAAAACAAAAAGTGAGGAGAGAGTTGGATCTTGGAGGAGTTAGGGGAAAGAGTAGGGGTGAATATTATCAAAATATATTGTATACCTGTATGAAATTTTAGAAGAATTAATGCAAATCTTACATTTTGAAAGAGGAATTATTTACTTAAAAGGCACACTTCAATTGCTAATTTGAAATTTACCTATACTATCTCTTTTCCTTATAACTATGTGCTAGGGAAAAATAGGCATCTAGCCCAGGATGAAATAAGAGGTGGCACCGAAGAAAAGTCTTGATGACTAGATAGGCATCAGCCAAGGAAAGAAGTGGGCGAAGGACCACTGAACCCAGGCTTAGGACCGGCAGAGTGTGGAGTACAGGCATTTTCTACAGGCCTCAAGTATAAATAGCAAGACAGACAGTAGGGGATTTTTTAAGAAATCAGCAAAGGAGATTGAGGAGGGTCCTCTGGCCTGAGTTTGTAATCACATCTGTTGGTGATTTCTCATGATACCTAGAGTGAGTCATTAACCCCATCGTCTAGACATCCTGGTACTTAAAGAGTCCCATGGGACATGATAACCTCAGTGGAGTTAAATCTCTCCCCTCAGATGAAGAAGATGTCAGCTAAAGTGTTTTTCCCTCCTATTCCCCCTCATTTCAGGATTGATATGAGGGTCGTAATAGCTCTCTGTACATAACAAGATCAAAGAGTGGAATGAAGCCATTATTTTATTGGGTACAATGCCTGGTCCTCCAGTTTTCAGGCCCATGGGTCTTTTTCCTATCTGCATATCTGGACTCACTGTACTTTTCTCTTTGAGTCTTCATGGCCTCAAAGAAGAATCCAAAGAGAGGAGGCCAGGTATGTCTGTGCCTCCCTGGATAGCTCCTTCAGGCTTCCTTTTGAACTTCAGTCATCTACAGGAGCCTCTAAAATCTATGATATAAAAAAAAGACATAAATTACATATTCAGAGAATATCTACTTTCTATAGGACCTGGGCCACACAGTTAGTGCTGATAAAGGAACTCTCACCCAAAGCAAGATATAAGACTGAAGAGGGATGTTTGTGGAAATGCAGTTAGCTAGTTGTAATTCACGAAGGCCCCATGCCTTTCTGGAGGGCATTAACTTAACATACAAACATTCTGGGCCTGTCAGCCACATCCCTGCTCAGAGGAAACATGCTGATTATGTGGGAGAGTCTCTAAAGTCTTAATAAACATTAGGCTTAGATATCTTTAATATGTTCTGTTGTCCTTTCTCTTTCCTTCTTCCCATCATAGTCTAACTTTTATCCATCCATGAATTTTATCTTATCATTAGCCACTGGTCATATCCATATTGCACTCAAGAAGTTCATATGCTAACTCATTGTGAGACCTTGATGTGGTCAACGACCAAAGAGAGGTTTTGATACTGGAGAATGCTGGTTCTCTTATTACATTGGACAAGTTACTTAGCAATTAGAGAGATATGAAGAAAGAATGTAAGTCTCTGACACCCCTCTCAATGTCCCATTCCTTAAGTAAATTCTAGAAAAACTTACATGGCATCACCCTCTTACCTAGCCCACAGTGCCTGCTCAGTAGGGCCATGAGGGCCAACAGGTGGGAGGCAGAGGCAGATGATGAAGAAGAGAAGAAGTAGGATGGTCAGAAAGTATGGAAGTTCTGTTTCTCAGGGGTGGGTGAAACTTGGCTGAGAAGCTAACAGCATATGTCCCAAAATGACAAGTCCCTTCTTGTACCACCCCCAAGACATGGCACAGTGCTGGAAGGACTACAGATGGAGTTCCAGTCATTCAAAGAACAGAAAGGGCATGGAGCTGCTAAGACAGCTGGGCTGCATCAGAAGTGCTACACTAAGCCCACTCACACATGTGCTTCTCGGAAACCTCTGTTGCAACTCAGCCGATGGAGCAGGGGCCTCTGTGGTCCCATTGAATATGGTTTTTGTGATTAGCTGCATAGTCCATAACTGAAGTTCATTAAACGTGTCACTGTCAGGCACCATTTGTGTGCTGCTTGCTTTTGTTTCTACCTCTGCAATAATCCTGAAGCAAAATTTATCATTTTTATTTTACAAGTAAGGACATCAATGTTAAAATAAATCCAGCAATTCTTTCAAGTTTATCCAACTAGGTCTGAGTTCAGGTCTGTTTAGCTGCAAGGTCTGTTATCAGTCTTAATTTTTTTGTTCATATGAACTCACAGAAGTGAGGAAAGCAGGCAGGATTTCTGCTGACATGATGTCTTCATGATAACAGTATGATTGTATAATTATTGAAGACATAGACAATTATCAAAATATGTATCATTTTATATATGGTATATATCATAAAACTAAAACAAAACAAAACTACCACAAAAAACCAACCAACCAACCAACCAAACAAACAAACAAAAAAAAACCCAGAAAACTGGGGATGGCAGTAGGGGGTATTTCAGACTGAGTGATTTGAGAAAGTTCTGTGTTGATTTGGCAATGACCTGACACTTAATGAGAAATAGCCAAGCCAAGGATGAGTCTAGCCCATCACACCACACCATTACTCTCCATCTATCCTCTCTCACGCCACTTTGTACCACCCATCCACGCCATCTCCTGCAATCCTGTCCTTCTGCTTCCCTTCCATCACAAAATTGTAGAATTCAGATTTATGTCTTCTTTCATTCATTCCTTGTCACTTCCCTGCAAAAATCATTTGAATTGGTTTTAAAAGGACATTTATTCAGCTGTAAATAAAAATAACATTATGAAATTTGCAGGAAAAATAATGGAATGGTTGTTCTTGAAGGAAAGGGTCAGTCTTTTTCTCCTGTCCCCTATTCTCATATTGTATATTGTCCGCTCCTTTCTCTATTTCACCCCAGTCTACAGTGAGGTTAAACAAAGTCTCACAGTGGTGCATGCCTGTAATCCCAGCACTCAGAGAGTCAGAGGCAGGTGGATATCTATGAGTTCAAGGCCAGCCTGATCTAAAAATTCAGTCCAGGACAGCCAAGGCTACACAAAGAAATCCTGTCTTGAAAAAAACCAAAATTAAAATTAAAAGTAAAAATATAAAATAAATAAAAATAAAGCAAAACCTTTTACGCCACATGTTCCTTTTGCCATGATGTTGAACTCAAGGACATGGACCAAGTAACCATGGACTAAATAAACCCTGTGAGTGTGTGAGCAAAATAAACTCATCCTTAAGTTATTTCATCAGATAGTTTGTCACAGTGGCACAAACATAAAGAATACGGTTAGAATTTTGTGGTTTATTCTTCTCACTGTTGTTTCTTGGTTTTAGGTGATATTCCAGCTTTTTACATAATAGGTTTGAATTCTTTGACGGATTTTTATGTATAAAACCTGGAAAGACATGTCTACACAAATGATCTAAAAAACCAAAACAAAACAAAAAACGCCACCAAACTCTATTATCTCCTGGACCTGCCACAATGGACAATACTTTCTTCCTTATACAATAAGTCATTGTGTTCAAGGCTACCGACGGACACTGAAGAATTAGGTACAGGAGCTTGTTTGGGCCCTCCTACCTCTTGTCCTGGTTCCACCCTTTGAACAGATGGTCCCTCATACAGTCCTCATCAGAACGCTCTTTCTTTGCTGTCCAGATTTCTTCGATTTCCTCAGTTCTCTGTAGCTGCCCTGTTTTGATCACCTTTGAGCTACATCTCTTTTCCTGGCCTGGAAACTTTGAGGATTCAGAGCTCAGTCCTGGAGTTCTTCTTTTGTACTTACATTCTTTTCATGATCTTATCTAGTCTTGGAGCTTTAAAAAGCATCTGTCCACAGACAACCTCCTTTGGGCTTCAGATTCTATGCTACTCGATGTCTCATTTGAATGCCTAAAAGACATCTTAATTTAACATGTCTAAAACCAGAGCTTCCCCCAACAAACCTGTTCTTCCTCCAAACTTCCCAAGCTTAGTAAATGAGTTCTCAGTAAAGTCCTCTGCCTTCTCAGACTAAAATCCTGAGTTGTACTTAGCAACTTTTCTCAGACCCTACAGGCAATCCATTAGCAAATCGTGTTGACAGTCCTTCAAAACATAGTGACAATACTGCTCTTCCAATCTCCAGGATTCTCATTCTTATCTGATTCACAATGTTCTTTGCCTTGGAACATAATTAGGACTCTTTTCTTCCCTATCCTGTTTATTCCCAATACCAAAGTCATGAACAGAAAGCAACAGTAATTATAATTACCATATTGATATTGGAGTTTACATTCCATGTATCTCACTTTTTATTTTTGGCAATACAGGGATGTGGGAAGATTTGCAAAAGTGTCCTTCTCAAAGTTTCTCTCCATCATTGTTTAATCAAGCATTAGTCAAGGTTACCATTTCAAGGGATTTTGCAGGTGTAATTAACAGCTCAAATTAATTGGCCTTCCAATAAAGGTAGCGGCATTATCCCATCAGATGGGCTTTGTAAAAGCAGAAGTTTCCCCAAGCTAGTAGCAAAGAATAGAGAATGGAAACGTAAACACTGCTGGCTTTGCAGATGGAGGGATGGAATGTCATGGAGGATCAGTGGCCTATAAGAAGGAGGAGTGGTCTCTAGAGGAGAGCAAGCAGGGACAGGAGGCCCTCAATTGAAACAAATATGCTTCCTTGGGGATTTCAGAAAAGAGATTGCCTCATGTCTTGATATTAGTCCTGTGGGACCCTAAGTGGAGAGTTAAAGGTCAGGGGCTTACCCATGAAGCCTACCTGTACTTCTGACCTGTGAAACTGTGAGGACAGAAAGAACATGCCCTTTTAAACTATCAACCTTACTGTAATTATTGTGCAACAGTAGAAATCCATGCAGGTAATGATGAAAGACTGATTCTTTTTATGTTGAATGTCATTTTCAGAGTGACTAGAGTCTTTATTTTTCTTTTGAGAAAATGGTTATTAATGAAAAAATAAATAGCATTTTGAGTCACTTACTTGTAGACTCGGTACTAATTTATTCATTTACTTTGGTATCCGAGTCACAAGAAAAAATGTGGTTTGCTTTTCTTACTGTCTGAAAGAAGAAAGGTTGCCAGTTACTAAAAAATACAAACTGAATTCTTTGTATGATAGTCTTAAAGCAATTTATTATTTGATTTTTGTATCTAAGATCCATATTATGACATAAAAGTCAATATATTAAATAATACTTTCATAGTAAATGCAAAGTTATTTTTATATATTTTTGCTTAAATTAGAAACAAATAAGAAAAATAATTTAAGTCTAAGAGAATCCTATGGTAACTAAATTAGTGGTATTTGTATTTTCACTGTTAATTATCACAAATGAGATAAATGAATCAAGTAACATCAGCAACAGAAACAACTATAAAAGTTAATAAGATGAGAAAGATGAATCACTATCTCTAAGTAGTTGTTTTCTTTTTTGCAAGGGGGAAAATAGTGAGTACTCCAACTCTTTTCAGGGTTGCTGTGGATATCAAAGCTAAAATTCAAAGTGCTGCATAGCAAACAGCTGAATTGGCTTCCATCTTTGATAGAATATTTTTATGTGCATTTTCACCTAACATTGCAATATTCCATAAAATGTATCTCAGTTAGTTTTCTATTGCTGTGATAAGACACCATGACCAAGGCAACTTATAGAAAAAAATTTACTTAGGCTTTACAGTTTTAGAGAGTCAATCCATGACCATCAAGGCAGGGAACATAGCAGCAGGCAGGCAAGGATGAAAATGGAGTGGTAGGTAGACCTAACATTTTGATATATAAGCCTCCCTCACCGTCTCTCTCTCTCTCTCTCTCTCTTTTTTCCCTCCCCCCCCCCCCCCCCCCCACCCCCCCCCCGGGGGGGGGGGCAGGGTTGACATGGGCTTTGAAACCTTACCACCCACTCTCAGTGACGCACCTTACATCCTCATCCTTCCCAAACATTTCCACTAACTGGACATCAAGTATTCAAGTATGTCAGCCTATGCATGCCATTCTCACTGAAACCAACACAGGGCATTTCTATTTTCCATATTGACGAGGAAAGAAAAGAGGTTCTCCTAGGACTATAACCCAGTTCCCTGTTTCTTACTGCTTATGGCCCTGCTCCCAAATACCATCTTTCTAAAGGAAGGAATCTCAGGCAGTAAAAACTCACACACTCAAAAGACATTGGAGGTATAGGGGTGATTTATTAATGTTTCTGGGGCTACTCCACACAATCGGAGTCCTTCTCCTGCTATAGATGTGGAAGTATCTAGAAATCCTGAGAACCAACCCTAGGTGTTAGGGTCAAATGAACCTTTTCAATTTCTAAGAACACTACACATAAAATGCTATGTAAAAAGCAAAAATGTTATATTTTATTTCAAACAAATCTATGTTTGACCTTTTTGACAAAACTAAATGCAAAGACTTTTCTAATGTCACATTCAAAAAATTGACCCTATTCTTCAAATGTGGCTGTGACCATAGGTCACCATGTAAGGTAACGTCTTTATAGTGTCACAGGCATAGCAAGCATCTTTACTTACATTCTACATCTGAGATAGCCTGAACTCTGGAATGTGCTGAGAGGAGGTGGACAAATCTTACCCTGGATTCTTGTGGAGACAGTGGTCATAACTTGGCACATATGGAATACTCTTTACTGGAAGTGGGGGGGTAGAGAACTAGGGGGATTCCACAAACTCTGAAGATAAGACTCTAGAGCAGGCACAATTTAAGGTCTTCTGTAGCCATCAGGATCTCAGCCCCCAGCCACTTGTGTATTACTACTCCAAAGACACAAGAAGCTTGGAACTGAGAAAACATCTGTTTTGTCATCTGACAGATTGGCCAGTTGCTCAGATAAGACAGTCCTTTCAGAAAAAGCATGCCAAGAAAATGTAACTACTTTTAGCAGGAACTAAAAGCCCTGTGCTTTTAGGAATACTGTCAGTTATTTATCATTATCTTTTGTGCCAAATATTATATGTATATTTTATGCTAACTATTTCACTTATGTTTACAAGGAAGGAGCAAAGGCTTTGATAGGGGAAGTGTCTTGCCTGAAGACTGTAGGAAGGGTAGTAGGTTCGGCTAAGACTTCTGTCTACCTTCTGATTAAAAACAAGAGCAGTGCTCTTCTACTTTGCTATCATTATTGTTCCCAGTAATAATCTTTTTAACTTTTATTTTTTCTTTTCTTTTATTGAAAGTAGATGTTTTTCATACAATATGGTCTGATAATTATTTTCTCTCCCACTACCCCTCCCAGTTACTTCCAACCACTCCTGTCCTCTGGATCCACTCCCTTTCTATTTCTCATTAGAAAACAAACAGGAATATAAGGTAATAATGTAATATAATATAATATAATATAATATAATATAATATAAATGATAAAACAAAACCAAACACATTGGAATAGGACAAAACAAGTGGAAGGAAATGAAACTGTCTCATTGATAACAACCTGCAAATGAAAAATTAGTTTTCTCCAAGGGAGTCTCACTGGGTAAACCAACTACTTTTAAGGATAGGCTCACATGTCTAGCAGTAGATGACAATGGAAAACAAACTCAGTGGTATCTTTGAAGGTTACTTGTCTCATCATGCCATGTCAGAACATTTTTAAATTTAATTTTTATTTTTTTGTTCACAGTCGTAATGCTTTTTAGCATTTTATTTGTGGCGGGAAGCCTCTTTATTCATGACATCTGCATGTTTTCACTATTTCCCTCTCTTGAGTATGGGTGAAACCTAGGGACTACTTTCTAACAGTACCAGACTAGAAGGGTATGTTGTAGCCTTTATAAAGAGCTTACATAGAGATGGGTGCTTCTGTCAGGGTTACACGTCTCCCCCACCCCATCTATAGCTCTTGTTCACGGAGAAGCAATACTCCCACTAGAGAAACACCTGACAGTGTGTCCAAACAGATAGCTAAGGGGGACTGACCTAAAATAACAGTAACTTCTCCCTGAGTCCAGCATTAAGATAGCCACAACCACAGCCATATTCAACACCTTGACTGTGGTTTCCTAAGAAATCGTGCGGCAGGGGACCACCCAGAAAAGCAAATCTCAGATTCTAACCTATAGAAATGAATAATAAATGTGACGGGGTCATCTTGTATATTGAAATAGGTAGTATAGACTACTCCTCATACCAATATTACTACAAAATAACTACTGCTTTAAAAATATATCATAATACCAAGAACACATTCTAAGATCTTCTGGGATCAATGACACACATTATACTTTCAACAGCTCGTCTCCATATTCATGACTGACAGACACAGAGAGGTAGGCACACCAGCTCAGAACTGAATACATCTGCCATCCATGAGTGAAACTGAGGCCTTCTCTAGAGGTTTTTTTTTTACTCCCAGGAAGCCACAATGAAAGAACTAACTCTGTTGTAGAAGCTACTTAGCCATAGCTTGGTTGAATAGATTCTTGTGATGCTCAGTGGGCTCTGGTATGAAGAGGTAGGTATACCCAAGTCCTGTGAACAAGTCTATCATCTCTAGACCAATAGAAGTAGTCTCATTTATGTATCATATCCAGAGAACATCCTGAGATGGCTCTCTGGGATGGGAACTGTCATTTTCAAAACATTAAGGCTCTTTGAAGAGTAAAAAGAAACACATGAGGGTAGTCTCTTAATGTCCTTGAAACTGGCACAGAACCATTTCATAAACTAAAGTAAGTTAAGGAGCTCAGCTCCACACCAGTGGTGCAGAAACTGCTCCTGTTCATGGAGGCAGAATGGGGAAGGGGCTGCTGAACTCAAATCTCAGCTTCACATGCAGAGCTGCAGCCAAGGAAACACAGAATCAGTGCGGAAGACCACAGCCCCTACTGAAACACATCTCTGTGGCTTTAAATCCTATGCTTTCTCTTGACTTCCACAGTCCTAGTATTGTAAGATTCTTTGCTTCTCTATGCAATAAAAAGTGAACTAGACATAGCAACAAGTACTCTGAGAGAACTCAGTAAAAGCTGAGTTGATTAGAAAAGGAACTTCATGTGGGAATTGTCAAGGCCCTGGTAGGTTTAAGCAGTGGAAAAGACAATGAGGTTAAACATGGTGGACACAAGTGAATCCAGGCCCTCCCAGGCTGACCAGGGAGGGATACCAATGGGTGCTACTACTTAAGCCACCAGGGCAGTGTCACAAGTTTTCTAGAAAGAGAAGCCACAAGTACCAAAGCAGAGATAGGCATACATTATTCTGATGGAGCACAGTGAGCAGGGAATTCTGTAAATGGAGTGAAAAGTCAGCTGAGTGGTTAAACTAGCTTTTTCCTTCTCTCCTTAGTCATGTGTTCTAGAAAGCCTGAGAACAGAGACTAGAAAGGAGTCTTGAAGCAGCCATTTAAAAGAACGACTTTGTTACATTTGATTGCTACACTTGTTGACTACCTCTATCTATCATTTTATTTACAAAACAGTTACTCTTTGAACACACATTTTTTTTAAGGTTGCATTTTAAAATTTTTATTTTCTTAATTTATTCTTGTTACATCTCAATGGTTATCCCATCCCTTGTATCCTCCCATTCCTCCCTCCCTCCCATTTTCCCCTTATTCCCCTCCCCTATGACTGTGCCTGAGGGGGATTACCTCCCCCTGTATATGCATATAGGGTATCAAGTCTCTTCTTGGTAGCCTGCTATCCTTCCTCTGAGTGCCACCAGATCTCCCCATCCAGGGGACGTGGTCAAATATGAGGCACCAGAGTACGAACACACAGGTTTTCACTTGCATTGTGTACTATCCTTCTACTCTCATAGGAGGCTCTTCCATTTAACAGGCTGTGCGTACTTTCCAAAAGAAACCCACAGTCAGTGAGAGGAAATTTTCATCAACAGACAGACAACACATGTTAAGTCCTATAGTGGGGGTAAGTATGAGTGTTATAGGAAGCTTAAGACCAGGGGAAAGATGGAGCATTCTGGAGGAAGTGACATAGACACTTGGAGTATGGGCCTAAGTGGCAGAAGGGGGAGCTATGTGTGCATGAAGGTGTGGAGTAGTGAGGGAAACAACATTGGTTTGGAGAGGATAGATGGTGGGAATGTGGGATCACGAGAGTGAAGGCATGAAAGGTAGACCAGATATACAGAAGAAGAACTCATATCTTCTCTCCTCCTTTCTCTGTCTTCCAGCTCTCCCAGGGACCATTCCTCTTTCAATCTTGTATACTTCAGTTTTATTGCTGCTGTTGACGCCACGGACGTCTTGATGCACATTATTGCCTCATGTTCATCTTTGTTGTAATATTCTTTCTTACACTTTAAGGCAGTTAGAAACCCACCAAATACTTCCCTGCATTGTGCTAAGTAAAGCCAATTCCCTTTGCTTATCCTCAGGGCTTTGGTTTTTATTAGAAAAATTAATGGAAAAAACTACAGTTTTTTAAAAAGTGGAAATGTCCACTTCACTGGGGTTTATGATTCTCTGGACTTTGAGGTTTTATTCTCATTTATACCATGCAAGGTCCTCCTTAGGGCATGTCAGGGACTTCACTGATGAGTCAGGGAACACAAAGAACATCTTCTGGGCTCTGTAGAAGGTGTGTAAGGACTATGTGGTTTTCAAAAATCCTTTTAGCATCCACGGTGACCATAGAGACCAGGTCAGCATCCCAACTTGTCCTAACAATCTGGAATGATGCCCTGTGGTGCGGTATCAGGTGAGGTTTAATGGGAAGTGAGAATTATCTATACTGTCCAGAAGCAGCCAAACAACACCATAGCAGAAACAGCTGAGATTTCTGGTAATGGGAAACTCCTGCCTTCTGGGCGATAACTAAGAATACCATGTCAGTGTTAACAGAAACTCACACAAGCCTCTGTACTTCTAAGGGATGGAGAGAAGTTTATTGGTTAAGAGCACCCACTGCCACTTAAGAGGGCCAGGATTAAGAGGGAATTTCAGAGTTGTTTTGATTTGCATTTCTCTGATGACTAAAGATGTTGAGCATTTCTTTAAGTGTTTCTGAGCCATTTGATATTCTTCTGTTGAGAATTCTCTGTTTAGTTCTGAGCCCCATTTCTCAGTTGGGTTATTTGATTTGGTGGTGTTTAATTGCTTGAGTTCTTTATATATTTTATGTATTAGACTTTTGTTAGATGTAGGGTTGGTGAAAATCTTTTCCCAGTCTGTAGGCTGTTGCTTTGTTCTGTTGACAGTGTCTCTTGCCTTACAGAAGCTTGTCACCCTCATGAGGTCCCATTTATTAGTTGTTGATCTTAAGGCCTGGGCTGTTGGTGTTCTGTTCAGGAAGTTGTCTCCTGTGCCAATGTGTTCCAGGCTCTTCTCCACTTTTTCTTCTAACTGACTTAACCTCTACTCTGATCTACCCAATGGACAGCACATTCTCCAGTTATGTGGAGAGTGGGGACTGACTCTGTCATGAATTCTGGTGCCCCATATTTGACCACCTCTCCTTGATGGGGAGGCCTGATGGCATTGAAAGAAAGAATAAGTAGGCTACCAAGATGAGATTTGATAGCCTATGACCATATAGTGGGAGAGGAGGTGCCCCTCGGTCTTAGACCTAGGGGAGGGGAATAGGGTGAAAGTGGGAGGGAGGGAGAAATGGGAGGATACAAGTGATGGAATAACAATTGAGTTGTAATCTGAATAAATTAATTAAATAAAAAATAATTAAATAAAAATTAAAAAAAAAAAAAAAAAGAGAGCCAGGATTCAGTTCCCAGCATCCACACGGTGACTCATGACTGTCTACAACCCAAGTCCCCAAGGGGCTCTAACACATTTTTCTATACTCTGTGGAATCCTGGGTGCACATGGAGTACAAAATCATGCAAGGGCATATACATACACATAAACCTTAAAAGTTAATTAAAGAAAGAACTCTAGATTTCTGACTTCAGCCATGTCTGGCAGTTTCTTGTAAATGCTCCTGGAAGAGGGCCCCAAATGGCAGCTAATATGCTAAGTTTATCCAGATTCTTAAAATATAGTGAGCAACTGTCCAGGGTCTAGAAAAGAATCAGTTTTTATTACAACAACCAAGAAAGTCTGAAACTGAAGGGATATATCACCAACGCAATGATGATGTGATGGGGGGATTAGAATTATCTGACAGAGTTCAAAGTAGTCATGGTTTAAAAGGATAGATTTTAATAGGTAATTAACAGCATTTCTGTAAGGAATAAAAGGAAAGCCTCAGAAAAAAATTTAAAATTTAGAAACGCGTAGAAGAGATAATAAAGAGCCAAGTAGAAATTTGGAAATTTTAGAACTAAAAACTCAGAAAAGCCAAGATAAACAGCTCAGTGTATGGACTCAAAAGCAAAGCAGAAGAAACAAAAGAGTCACTGACCCAGTGAGAGCCATAGCAACCGCCTAATCTGAGCAACAGAGACAAAGCCAGCTGATGGAAATGGAGGAGCGTCTTGGGAACTGGTGTAGCTAACAAAAGATACAGCATTCCTGTCATCACAGTTCCAAAGGGAAAATAGAAATGAGGTGCTGGGAAGATGCTTGAAGAAATAATGGCTGTAAACCTCATGATTTTGGCAGGAAGCAGTGTAGTTATTCATGGATGTGACTGAAGCTCCGTTAAAAAGAAGTCCTCATGAGGTTCAGCACGACCAGACATGTAAAAGCTAAAGACAAAAGAAATGTCAAGAACATCATCCAGAATGGGAGGGCACTGTTTCAATAATGGAGGCCATTCCCAGGATGTTGGGCTTCTCCACAGATGATGTGAGGCCAGAAAGATGTAAGCAATTTTCAAGCATTAAAAAAAAAAAAAAAAAAAAAACTTTTGGGTGAGATTCAAGGAAGGCCACCCTTGTGCCCTCCTTGTTACATAGATTCTTTGGTCTGTGAATGGTAGTATTGTTATCTTATAATATATGGCTAATGTCTGATTATAAGTGAGTATATGCCATTTGGGTCTTTCTGGGTCTGGCTTACCTTGCTCTGGATTATCCTTTCTAGTTCCATCTATTTGCCTGCAAATCTTAAATCTCACTCAGATGGGGAAATAGAATAGATAGTGGAAGTAAAGATGAAGCTGGATAGGAGAGTGTGAGGAGAGGGAGGGAAATGAGGTAGGAAAGTCAGATGTGGGAGGAGTGGAGAGGGAAGGTTAGAGGACTTGGAGAGAAAAGGGTAACTGAAGGCAGGGCATCATGGAGACAAGCTGAAGACAGGCTACAGGGTAGGCTCTAGGGAGGCTATGGTGATGTTTCCAGCTAAGCCTCCTAGCAGTGGAGGACACGGAGACTGAGGAGACCACCTTCCAGCCAGGCAGGAACTCTAGTGATGGGAGGGAGATACCAATCTGTCCACAAAATCTTCGATCCAAAAGTTACCCTGCCTACAAGATGTGCAGACACCAAGAGGAAGACTGAGGGGCTGGGTGTGGTGGCACACATCTTTAACCCCAGTACTCAGGAGGCAGGATCAGGTGGATCTCTGTTAGTTTGAGGCCAGCCTGAACTACAAAGTGAGTCTAGGACAGCCAGAGCTGTTACACAGAGAAACTTTGTCTAAAAAACAAACAAACAAACAAACAAACAAACAAACAAAAGATGGAGAATGAGGCAATGTCCAACCAATGCCTGTCCCAACCTGAGATTCACCTCATGGGAAAGAGCAGATCCATGTCACCATTAGTGATACTTTGCTATGTTTACAATGTAGCAGTCCTCTGAGAGACCCTACACAGTGCTAATCAAATTAGATGCCTAGACTCACAGCCAAGCAATAGGCAGAGCTCAGGGAGTCCTTTGGAAGAGGGGAAGGGAAGGATAGAAAGCTACAGAGGTGACAAGAACTCTGCAAGAAGAGCAAAAGAATCAATTAATTTTGGGGCTTACAGAGACAGAAGTACCAGCCAAAGACTGGACTGGACCTAAGCCCCCTACACATATGTAATCAATGAGCAGTTAGATCTTCATGTGGGTCTCCTAGTAAGTTGAGCAGGTACTGTCTATGACATGGACTCTGTTGCCTGCTTTTGATCACTTCCCCCTAATAGGGCTGTCCTGCCTGGCCTCAATGGATGAGGAAGAGCTCAGTCTTGATGCAACTGGATGTGCTGGGGTAGCTTTTGGGGAAAGTGCTCATTTTTTCTGAGGACAAGGGGAGGGTAGGTAGGGAGAAGAGAGTAGGAGAGAGGGAGCCAGATTAGAGGAGGATGGTAGCTACAATAGGGATATGAATTGAATATATAAATTAAAAACACATTTAAAAATGAAAACTTTTGACATAGAATACATGACTGACAATACAAGCTGTAGTGCATTAAAGACAATTATTGCTAATTATCAACTAAAGAAAACAAATAGGATACATAAAACAACTTGGGTGAACATCCATGGAATTACACTGAGTGAAGAGAGCCAACTCCAAAACTTAGATATTATACACTTCATTTATATTCACCTCTTGAATTAAAATTAAGGAAATGGAGAACAGACAGACTACAGATGGTGGGGACACAGAAAACTGACCAAATTCCTCTGCTGATAACTAAAGTGAGGATATTTGATCAGACTCTCAGTAGCCAGGGGTATTTGTGTACAGACCTGATTACCTGGGTACCAGCTATGGATCCCAAAAGGGATCCTTAGTATGTGTACACATACACATGCACACACAGACACACAGGCACACAGACACACAGACACACACAGAGACACATACACACACACACACACACACACACACATCCCTAAATGAGTAAACAAAATGAAGCTATTAGTAACTTTAAAGCTGTATTTTAAATATTTTGTTCTTTCATGTTTGTTTGTATTTCAAGATAGAGGTGCCCCAGAACTACTTACTATGAAGGCCAGGCTAGCCTCAAACTCAGAGATCTGCCTGCTTCTGTCACCTGAGTGCTGGAATAAATGCATATGCCACTACTGCAGGCATCAAAATACTGCATTCTTATACAACTCCTGCACTTAAGGCTCAGGGACCATTGCAGAAGAGAGGTGGAAAGGTTGTCAGAGGCAGAAGAACAGGAAGTTTTCTGTGATACTGTATTGACTAGAAATGTCAGAGATGCTATATCCATGAAGTTACTCCCTCATGGCTACCGAAACATGACATGAACAAGGAAGACACAAATAGACATGGTAACATGGAAGGAAGAAAGATCAAGAGGCCTCAACACTAAACAAAGAACTTCAGGCTGCTAAGGAATGTCAAGAGTTTATAAATAGTCTTCCCCAAAGAAGAGCATGCATTGGTAGTTGTCCAATACCAAATCATCAGCCCTGAAAATATTCACATACAAGTAACAGACTGAGCAGCTTGTACTTATATACTTAGAAGTGTATACATACACATGTACACACACATACACACACACATTAAATAATTTAAAAGAGGCCATAGCTTTGAAAAAGAGCAGGAGTAGTATGCATGGTAGAGGTTGGAGGGAGGTAAGCTAAAGGGAGGGGGTGATTTAATTATTTTATAATCTCAAAAAATAAAACTATAATAGAAAGGATTGCACTCTTAGTTGACTTGCTGAACTGTGAGCAGACTTATGGTATATTTACTTAAGTACAGTTTATAAATAGAAAATGGGTTTTCAGAGATGACAAAAATAAGGTGAATGAGAAGAGAATAAAAGTAAAATTTATGTCAGTTTTATTTATAAATGTCAAATTGTATTTTATAGAACAAGTTCATAAAACACCAAAACTTGGAATTTCAGAATCATAGCACAAATACTTTGGCTAAAATACAATATGGTGTCTGTGTGTGTGTGTGTGTGTGTGTGTGTGTGTGTGTGTGTGTGTGTGTGTGTAGAACAAAGCTAAAACATTGACACTGGTTACTTTTAAGGACAGAGAAGGGGAGGACAGTCAATTACTTGTTTGTAAATATTCAGTAACTTTGACTTTTAAATACACACTCACACACACACACACACACACACACACACACACACTTCAGTGATAAAAGAAAAAAATAAACTAAGAAAATTTGAAGGAATAGTCTAGCCATAGCATTCTTTCGTCTAGTTAGTTACTCTGTGGAGATGGTTTGGTTGGGTGAGACACATTTGCTTTTGTGGAAATGCTTTAGAAGACAAGAGGTACACTTCAAATAGTTTCTCAGTCCCCTTCCTGCACCTGATCATGTCCGCAATAATATGGTAACATGATTAGATGCTCCAGTGTGTGGAGCCAGTGAAGGGCATGTGAGAACAACAGTGGGCATGGGATGCTATTCATCTTTTTGGCTCGTAGTTTGGATCTTTGCCTCCATGGAGATGGAGGATTTGGGGCTGTGGTAATAGAGCAGATCCGTGTACCACCTTAATGATCTCATCTTTCTCTTTTATAACCCACTGAGGGCTGGATGACTGGAAAACAAATGTATTAAAATGCACCCACCAGCACAGTGTACCAGCAAAGTAGGGGACAAATCAACCCTACAGATGAGTCTTCACCTGGATCAAAGGACGGTCGTTTATTGCTCTCTCCACCCCAGAATAGGCTAAGATTTCTGGCTTATGCCATGCTGTATTCATAATTTGAAGGTGTCTACTAACAGGAGGAAAGTCTCTGATGTTTCATGGAACTGGGAGTTCACACAGCATCAGCTGCCTTGCCCATGCGGAAGCAAGAACATTGCTATCTGTAAATGAAGAAAGTGAAATGTCATTCCACTCCTGAATACTGATATAAGAAGATGGAAGTTGAGGTTCTTGTTTTACACGAAATATTATAGGTGTAGATGGGAACAAAACATATTCCAAGCTGTGGATTAAGTACAGGGGAGAGATTCACCAGATGTTACCTCAGTATGGAAAAGAAGCTGACCTATATGTTCATTCATTCTCCTCTCCTCTCCTCTCCTCTCCTCTCCTCTCCTCTCCTCTCCTC
>OU015748.1:78560952-78579807 GCA_907169655.1 Acomys percivali | reverse complement strand
TCCTCTCCTCTCCTCTCCTCTCCTCTCCTCTCCTCTCCTCTCCTCTCTTCTCCTCTCCTTCCTCCCTCCCTTCCTCTCTTTTTTCTCCTCCCTCCATCCCCTACATCTGTCATTCATTTCATAAGAAATTCTAACAAGACACAAGGCACATGACACAGGTCTCCTTATCTCTATCAGTTCTCTGAAACTTCTGCTCAATTTTCTTGAGTGTGGTCATGAGAATTGTGTGAGTACTTCCCTACAGTGAGAGTTTTGGTTTCTTTTAAAAATCTACTTATGTCATGTGAACATGTTTTTGTTTTAATCCCAGGTGTAGGATATTGGCCTGCTTTAGATTGCCCACAGCAGCAGACTATTTGCCTTGTGTGTGTTCTGGCAGGGGAGTGATTCTGCCATCTGTAGATAGTTTAAGTCTAGGGACTCTAGAGAGGGAATAAAAAGACTTGAGTCCCAAGAGAGGAGGTGTGGCTGTTCCTGCTGCTGCTCCTACTGCTGGTTCATCAAGTGGTCCTAAGAAAAGGGACAATAGAAAGAAGCTGGAGATACCCTGACAAGATAAAGATCGGACGTGCCCCAAAGAAGTCAATGGCCCCTCTCCCCACTTACTTTCTGACTCTCCTACCTGGTGTTGGGGTGTTGGAAGGGATTCGGGTGGAGAAGGGTGGTAGGTATAAGAACTCAAATAAAGTAGCATAAACAAATATGCCCACACTTCCCTGTGGAAATTTACATCCAGAAGGAGAGGATCTAATATGATCTTTCCCCACTGACAAGGGTACAGTTGATCAGCCTTGGATACAAAAGATCTAGGTTCCTAAGTTTATGAATGGTAATGGCACTCTGAGTGTACCTTATCTCTCTCTTAGTGTGCCAGGATTCTGGCTTCTTCCTCTCTTTGCAATCTGTTCACAATCCAAACATCAGTAGGAAGGAGTTTCTGAAAACACGAACACAATCATGTCACATAAATAAAAATGAAGACATGTGTCAATGACTTCTTGTAACACAAAAAGGAATCCAAGTCTCTTCTGAGGCAAGAATCCTATGTGGTCAAGTGTGTCTGTGTCTTTAAATACTTCTGCAGCCCCTTTTCTCTTCTGTGTCATTCTCCTATGGCAGATCCCCTAAAGTCCCCCACGAAGGTCTTATAGCCTCTCCAACCACTGAGCATGCTGATATTCCACTCTCCTTCTCTATATGGTAGCGTTTACAACAGCTCTTACCTTAGACATACTGTGATGCTCTGATGGCTCCAAGTCTGAGCACAATTTGGTCCCTTGTGTGAGGGATGTTCCAAAAAAGGCAGATCCAATTAATGCAGAGTTACCATGAGGCAGGGGTTTGCCTCAGCTCTTTATGAGGCCTCCATACACAGGAACCACACTAGGTTACACAGAAAGTCCTAGAAAGTTCTCTGCTTCTAAACAGGAAGGAAGTTAATGGGCAATTCCTAAATATGTGTTATTTTTTAAATTGAAGAAGGAAAAATTCTAAGAGAAGCCATGGTTCTATCCATGAAAGGTAGCTGCAAAAAGAGGGCATCTACTGTTTCCATTCCACAAAGAGAATGATGGGAATTAAGGTAGAGGATACTGTATTGATGTCTGAGTTTTTGTTTTTTGTAGTCTTCATTAGTTTTCATATGTAATTATTAGTGCCCTAAACTGTTACCACCGATTTTGTTCATTCCACACAATATGGTAAGCATTTCTTTAAATTGATAGTGGCTTTCTGGCAAAGAGAAGGGGAAGAGCAGAGAGAGAAAGAATTTCCTGTGTCAGGCTTTGTGCAGCTGCCTCACTCATGTGCTATCCTTTGGGCTTCCTGGTAACCTATAGAGAAGCATCATGTTTCTCACTGGATAGACAAGGAAACCTTGACTTAAGCATAAAGAGGGGCTAGATTTCAACTGAGCTCTGCTGACCTTGGAGTCTATGCTCTGTGTGCTTCTCTCACCCAGAGCAAGATGGGGAACAAGAGAAGCAAAATCCTTCATCTGAGCCATCTTCTGACTATCAGTGCATGGGCACAGCATGCTCAAGAGCCAGCCAAAGTGGAGCCTGCTGTGAGATTTACTCTCCAGGCAGAGGTATCTTTGAGGTCTAAAAGGTGCTGTTAATAATTGTATCTAGTTAATACCTATTGCAGGAATGTTCCCTGAGTCAGAGAGAGGTGCGGATCATTCCACATAAGACACATGCATAAAGATTTTAGAACCTTGAGCTTCTTTTTGCCAGAAGTGGAACTTCAAATCAAAGAGTTGAAGTCAGGGTCGCTGGCATTTTTATTCAGGTCTGTATGACTCCCGAGTTCTAACAGCCTTTCCACATGGCTTCCTGAAGACCCCGAGTTCCATTTTTCTAAAGTACAGATTGCCCCAGGATCTGGGCATGAGATAGGCACTGCCAAGAGCATCCTTCTTGTGCCAACACATGAGGGACACCATTTTCTTTTCAAATCTGTTTTTTCCCCAGAGACATCCTGTCCTGACTTCCCCATATGGAGGCTCTGCATATGGTCCTGAGGACTGGGCAGGAAGGCAAGAGCTTCCCTTGTGCCAAATGCAGCATTCTCTGTCTTGGGATTATTGTTCCCATCTGATTGCCCCATGTGTGTCCCTTCATCCAGGCCCATGTGTCATCATCCATATTCCATCAATGGTTAGGTAATCACTGCTTTAATTCACCAATTTTTTATTGAGAAATATCTCTATTGAGAATCTCTATTACTTGATGAGACTAAGAGAAAACTAAGGTATTAATACAAACTCTTAGTCTTCGAGAGTCTTACGGACCACTCTAGGATGCAGAGAGCTCCCTCTGCCTAATCAAGAGGGTGCTAAGAACACAAAAATTGCCATTACCACCTGAGGACAGAAAGCCAGTGACATTTGCTTGGATGAAGAGGTGGCAGCACTGAGCAGTTACATCCATTTATCTCGTACCTTCCCTTGCCCATCTGGTAACAGTCTAATGAGCTCTGACTAGTTGATATAATGGTTTCCCAGATATATGGTAGTTTACTCTGTTAGGTAGTTAGGTACAAGGTGAACATGCTCTGGAGATCAAACTGTCTTGAACCTGGGCTCCTAATTGTCCTGAGCATCATACTCAGATGGAGCATTTATTAACAGTGCACTGTTATAAAGGTCACCTGTGAAACTCTGTATCACAGACTCCTGAGGGTAGCCTGTGCATACTCACTATTGTTCATGAAGCATCCCTGGCAAATTTGGGTGAGATACACCTTCAGAAACTTTGCTCTCATTGAGGAGTAGGTGACCTGGAGAGGGGAGGCTAAAAAGAAGACCAGGCATTTCAGACAGAGATACGTTAAAGAAAGTCTCAGACTTACCGAATCAGAGAGAGTTGAGGGATGGAAGCTGATTCAGTGACAGGGTGTTGGGATGTGTAGGACTCGGGAAAATGGTGAGTGGAAGGAAGTGAAAATGCTGCAGAGTCCCTAGAAACTACATTTTGGTTGCAAGGTTGAACTCATGTTGACAAATCTGATGTCATCCTACTGATAGTTGGAAGTGTGGGAGTATTTTAAGGACTTGCTTTACAATTTTTTCCCATAAAGTTCCATAAGATGAAAGCCTCACACATAATCTACACATTTTTGGGCATCAATGTTTTTGCGAACAGCAATTCTTTTCACTTAAGAGTAGCAGTGTCTGCCCTTGGGTCCACTGTAGGAATCTGATGATATTAAATAGCTCATGTTCTCAGTATATAACACTTTTCCTATTTGCATTATTACAGGGTTATCATTTGGTGTCCAGAAAGATCTATGCAGCAGAGATGCCAGCTAGCATTGGCCTGGGAGGCTCTAAGGGTCCGATGTCATGAGGAGCTCCTTAAAGAGAAGAAGTGACAGGGAATGGAGCAGCAACACTCTCTATGTGAGAAACATAAAATAGAAGAAATCAATAAAAAGCGGAGTGTAATGCTTGGCTCTTTATACATAGATTGAGATTTCAAATGATCTATGGCTTAATAGTCATGAGTGTTCATAATCCCAGCACCTTAGTTAAAAAAAAATACAGGCTTTCTCACAAACCAGTCTGTGCATGCAGTCTCCTCTGGACAATGCCTTCTCCCTTCCCTGTGTTCTTCCTACTAGTCCCAACTTCTGTTTACACTGCCTTTCCTAGCAGCCAGCCTGCTCAAGCCAAGATGCTGGAGGGTCAGAGGTGAGGGTGAGGCAGCCTCCAACCTCCTGCACTGCCCATAGGTCAGACTGCAGGCAATCATACCATGGGCACCCAGTGCCCCATTCTCTCCAGCCTTTGCCACTTCACAGCAAATGCGACAACTCTTCTCCCCTGTTTGTTTGGTGCTGTGTTCTGGGAATAGTACCCAGCTTGCTTTTCTTACTAATGAATGAGCTGGGTGGGTGCCTAGAAGTCTATTAAAGCTCTTGATTCATTAATTTTCTCTATCTCATTTGGCTTAGTGGTTCTAACATTATCCCACTATCATTTGGTGCTGCCCTTGTTGATCTAGCCAAAGGGGAAAAGCCCAGAGGGAAGGATCTGAAGGGTATAGTCACACCTCAGCTTTATTTGCTCAAGGTTCAGATGGCACTTCCAATGCACCCAACAAATCAGTCACAGTGACAATAAGGACAGGGACCTTGCTCCTGAGAAATCCATGCCTTGGGAGAAAACTTGTGAGTATCAACACAGGAGTCAGTAAACACATAAGGCTTGATTCAGAAGGACTATAGTTTCAAGGAGATGTCAGTGATCAGCAGGATTCCAAGTACCCTCAGGACTGTGCTGAAAGTTTTTCAATAGGTATCTGCTTTGAAAACTAGCCCTGGTGCATCAGAGCCTCCTTGATTTCTATGCTTGGCAGGCTACAAAGTGATGTTAGCCAGTGACCATCAGCTTGCGCAACTTATGTTGAGATTATTCTAAATACTTTTGCCTGTAACAGCCCCCCTTGCTTATTTTTCTCCCGATCTGGTTTCCCCTTCCTATTCAGTCTCTCCTGAAAGCATCTGATTCAGTCACCCCATCACCCAAATTTTCATCCCTTGTCTATACACTAGAACTCAACCAAAGATGTGTACACCAAAGCAAACTGAACCAAATACACAAAACAAAGGAAGGAACAAATATCAGAAAGATGAGATTACATTCCTTTTCTGGGAAATGACTAAAGGCCATGGGAGGAAATACTGGAGGGATGACATACATCGTTAGAATTCTCACACTCTAGGAATCATCTTCTCAAGGTCAAAATGGGAATTTACTTTCCAAGGCAGGTAAAGTGGTGGGTTAATGGATGGATGAATGGATGGTTGAATTGATGGATAGGCAGGTAGATGAGTACATAGATGTATGGGTGGATAGACAGGTGCATGGGTATTTGGATAAATAGGTGTATAGATGGGTAAATGAGTGAATGAATGAATAGGGGGTAGATGTGTGGGTGGATGGGTGAACAGACTGATGGCTGAGTTGGGTGGATATGTGCCTGAGTGGAGTGGTGAATAGGTAGATGAATTGGTAGGTGGGTTGTTAGATGTGGGACACATTGAACTGATTCTCTACAAATGTTACTAGCACAGGTGAATTATGAGTATTTCAGGAATTTTGACTTACATAAATCTTAAATTTATACCATATTACCATATGTAAAATGCAGCATTGGTGTAATTTGTTACTATTTCATTATGTTATTCAACAAATAATTATTTAACTAGATCCAGTAAGGCAGTAAAGTAAAAATGTTGGATTCCTATCTTTAAAATACAGGAAGTGAAAAAAAATACAGGAGGTGGCATTCTTAGAAGATGTCATGAAATAAATGGGGAGCTTCAAGTGCCAGCCAATTTGTGTTCAGTATGAGTAGTATGGCCAGTCCCAACAACCAAGGTGATTTGGAAGTTTCTAGAATTTGCCAATGTGAAGTTCTGGAAACATCCTAGGCATGAATGATGGAGTTTGAGCACTTGCCATACCTTGTGGAGTTAATTGACTTCAAGTTGAACAATCTCAAGAGGGCAATGGCTGGCAGTAACCCTGCTCACTTCCAGCCTTCAAGTCTGATAAGCAAGGAGAAATATTCATGTGCGAAAGCACTCACGAGAAAGCTAATGGATGCGCTGAGAGGGAGGAAAGGGGTTGGGATTGAACAGTCCACAGGAAAAGGCTACAAGAAAGCTTGGCCAACATCAAGGAACCTAGGAGAATAAAGATGAGCCTTTCAGGCCCCAAATATTAAGAGTCAAGGTCATCCTGGAGGATCTGGAGGGGAAACTGGGGAACTGTAAGAGGGAGGTTTCTAAACTTCACAAGCCCTCAGGGAGCCCGCAAAAGAGAGGATTTCAAATTGAAATTACATTCCTCTCATGAACATTACTTCTTTTTATTATTTCTCCCTTTATTCCAATTGCTAGCTTTCATTTGGCTTCATCATGGGCCATTCTCACATACTGATTCCAATGCAGGAGCTGAGATTCTACAATGAAGCAAGCTAGCAAGGCCACACAGCAAGCATGTGCCCAGACTGAGTCTAGGGATGAACTGTTTTCTGTCAGTAGCATATCCTTCAACTCACTGATCTAAGCATTCTAAAAAGGAGTTATTTCATGCAGGAATATCTTCAAAATGTCTTATGGAAATGCACTATAGAAAAATGTACATTATTAATATACGAGTTGGCTGCATTTTCACATACTGCATGAAGATCAATAAACTTATTAACATAGCAGTACAAGGAAGCCTATTAGTGGCCCCTGCTAACAGCACAATGAGAATGGTCCCTGTCCTTGTTTCTAACAGTCTGTTAATGTTCCCCACTTTTAACCATCACATAGGTGCAATTTGGCAAGCCCTATCACTGGGAACAGCTCCTTTCACTTGATATTTTCTTTGTGAGATTCTTGCATGTTCTTGCATGTGTCTGTAAGTTATTCATTCTTATTGTTGCTAGAATTCTATTAAGTGAGAATACCACAATTTATTATTCATTTTATGTTGACAAGTAATTGGATTGTGTCTAGTTTAGTACCATTACAGATTGGGTGATATTTTACTCTTTTTGTTTGTTTGTTTGTTTAAAGAAATACAAGCTTTTCATAGGGGTTCACAGTTCAACATGGAACTGCTGAATCATGAGGAGTGTCTATATCTTCATTAGATACAGACAAACAGACTCCCAAAGCAGCTGGACCAATCTCTTCCCTTTAGCAATGAGTGGCCATTTTCAATGCTCCATTTCCTCAGATTCTTGCTATTTTCCATAGTTTGAAGTTTGGTAATTTTGATAATGACAGTCCTGCTTTATTATTGTTTTTTAACTAAAATATTTTGTGAATAATGGTGCTTAATACATTATATATGTTTATTAAATCATCATGCAGTGTCTGGTGTAGCTTAGACCACAATTATAAGACACCATAGAGAGGCTTGGTTAACTGTGACTGGAAACTTAAGGTTCTGGATGACTTTGTGGGGTGGCTTCCTTCCTGGACTAGCTTCACATGGCACAGTTAAAGATGGAGATGGAGAGAGATGGAAAAGATGCATGGAAGGATAGATAGATAAATGGTAGAATATTATCCCACTACCTAATGGCACATAGAGGAATTGGAGCTTCAGTATACAATATTTGCAGAGGAGATGAGCATGCAGTTCATAAACTGGCAAAGAGTAAACCCTCGTGTGATGTTAAAATCTTGACGACAACTTTAAGTGGATTATGTCTGGTCCAGTTCCCAACCCACAAGGGAACTTACATGAACACTTCAATATAGGAACACTTAAAAATCTATCATATGACATTCATCAAAGTAAAATTCATTATATTAATGTAATTTGCTTCCTTTACTTGGCACCATGCAAGTTCTTTATTTTACCCCATACTATGAAAAGATTTAAGTCAGTTTGTCAAACAGTGGCATTAAGCAAGTAGTTATGTATGTTTATGCATACTAGTGTACATGCATACCAAATACCCACCCCTCACAGAGCACTCTCAGACCTTACTTCCTCTTTTCCTTCCCCATTTCAACATTATTAGCTGAGGGCCATGTATTTCCACAACTCCCTTATTTGCAGAATACAGTAGTATACAACCTAGGAGAAAGTTCCACCCACTCTAAATTTATTGTCTATATCTCTGTAAGGTGAAGAAAAGAGTACAGAAGACAAACAAAAGCATAGTGTGTGTGTGTGTGTGTGTGTGTGTGTGTGTGTGTGTGTGGTGTATTCACTCATGTTAGCGAATACTGGAGTAAAGTATTGTTTAAAAGCAAAGCTGTGTTGTCTGCCAAAAAATCAACTTCTGGAAGAAGTGTGTGATGGGATCTAAGGGATCTATGTGATCTATGTCACATCCAGTTATTTACAAAGTTCTTGGGAATTTGACTTCACTCATGATGGACACAAACAGAAACCTTGCATGCCTCATGTCCAGTGCAAGTTGATGTCATTGTCTCCTACTCAAAATCCTGGAGAAAAATAGCTCTGTTTCATAGTTCAGAGAATGGGGATGTCACTTAATTTGAAAAGAAGGCTTTGTGGAGACACATTCCATTCTACAACGTATTATTTGTAATAAATTCATAAGCATCAAGGTATACATGCATACAAAATATAACATGTGTAATACACATTGGTATAACCTGAGCTCCTTTATAATATCATGCATTTTTTAATGGAGAAGGAATGAAAGCTCACAATTTGGTTAGTTTCCTTTTTGACTCTGAGACATTTCAAGGAATAAGTCTCACCCACAACTCCCACCTTATCCACGCAACTGACCATGCCACATCTCTATAATTTATTAACATCAGCCTTTATCCCCTTTACTCAAAGGTCATCTATGATTCCATGTTGGGTGACAGGATAAAGCCCCAACTCCTTAGGGTTTCATCCAAGGACACCAAAGTCTAAGCTCAGCTTACCTGTCACTCTGTCCAGCTCCTTCCCCAACATGAGTTCTGGGCACATCAATCAGGCTAGTCATTCTCTTGACTGGAAAGCACCTTTGCCTTCAAGCTCCACACCATTACTTGTATCCTTAACTTCTCATGAAGCCATCTCCTGGGGCCATGGTTGCCTTAGCTTTCCTACTGTCTCACCTGGAATGCTCTTTGTTCTGTGGTCTCTTAACTTGATTGGTCTCTTTTTTAGGAAGTCTTTATGCTCCATAGGACCCCCCTAAAAATTTCTGTCCCAAATGAAGAGTTCCTGAGAGCACTCTAATCCAGGCTCACCTGTGTCTTAATTATGGGTTTGACCTTGAGGTAGCTTTTTAAGAGCAGTAGAACATCCATTTCTTTACCTAACTGGGACATGATAATTATCATGTGGGTGTGAGGCAAGAAATTCAAATTGGTTTGCAGTGTACCCAGAACATTATGGGTACAGACTTGTGCTCTTTAATTTTTTCACATATTAAAAAATTACCCCGTAGCCTAATAATTTTGCAGTAACGCATGTCTAGAATAAATATTCAATTATTTACCTATTATTGTGGCTGATCAGGAGGAAAAAAAAGACACTCCAGATAGTTAATATTGGTTGGTGAATGATGAAAATGTTAAAATGTGGTGCAGCCAAGAGCAGAATTAAGAGAATTAAGGTGCTGAGGAAAACTGACAGCAGGATTTAGTATCGAAGCTGGCCATTGGCAGGACGGGAATCGATCCTTTGCTCTTCTTCAAGCTTGAGTCAGGGAAAATGTCACCTTGCAGACAAACCTAGAGAGCTGAGGCTGTGAAGGGCTTCAGAATGCCCTTACCTGCTGTGGCAGAGGGAGTAAGGACACGAGTGGAGAACACATCAAAGCCATACCTGTCCACTCTGACAGGTTGCCAGGAGTGTTGGTCCCGCTGGACAAGTTTTGATAATCTGAAGGCAAGCACTCAGCCATTTTGCTGGCTCAGGAAAAGAGGCTGAGTTTCCACCAGTGTCAAAGTAGAAATAAAGACTTCCTCTGCCTGACAGAGAAAAAAAAGTGACCCACACAGAGCTAAAGACCAAGGCTGATCTCTGGAGGGGTTGCCGCAGGCAAAAGGGAGAAAAAATTGTGTGACTTTGACAGTGGCATCTTCCTTCTCTACTTAGAGGACAACTCTAAGCTGGTCTGAGGTTCAGGTCCTAGGATATCATGTGACATGAGAGACACTAGGAAGGAGTTGATCAAAGCCATTGCACTCACTCTGAAATTTTATCACTGAAAGTCACGCCCTTGAATATGCGACTAAAATTAGCTCATGGAACCATGTTTTGTTTATACCAGCCTCAGGCCATAAAAATTGTTTAATGCCTAACCACGATGTACTTACTGTAAACTAAGGTGCTATGGTTTGAATATGAAATGACCCTAATAGACTCATCTTTGAATCCATGATCTCCAGCTAGTGGTGCTATTTTGGGCATTCTATAACTTTAGAAAGTAGAAACTAGCTGAAGGTCATAGGTCAATAAGGATATGTCCTGGGGTTTTTATCCTTGTCCTCTTCCATTTCCTGCTCATCCACCTCCCTACCAAGAGTTGAGTACAAAGGGCGAAGCAGCCATGAGTTCCGAATCAGTGATTCAAAAATGAATCCTTCCACTCTAAGCCACTGTTTCTGCTAGGCGCTTGGTCAAAGTGATGAGAGAACTAATTAACACGTAAGTTCTAAAGAAGAATTTAAAAGAACCAAGTAGAAGTAAAGAGAGTTGCAAAAGGATAAAACTAATGTAAATATGAAGTCACCTGGGTCTCTGAAGAGCTGTGAGAATGCTGAGATCTGCCTCTGGGCTAAGAAAACCCAACAGAAGACGGTTGCACAACGCTTTTTCTCATGGAGGAGAAATGCAGATGCTTGCAGAATAGGGGTGCTGAGAAATCCTTATAGGAGCAGCAGCAACTGCCATTTGCACTTAATGTGCTCTAAGAATCATTTAAGTGGTCACATTATTTAGTCTGATCTCACAGTGACCCAGTGGGCACAAGGCTGGATTAAAAACTGCTGGATCCACTGTCCTCCATTTGTGCCGTCCTAAGGCACAGCAGTTGTGACTCAGAGACTGCAAGGAAAGAGTGCCACCAGCACTCTCAGTGATCTCAAATTTGTCCTAATGCAGAGCTGATAAGCACACCAGGCTGTTGAAGCTATGACCTTGGTGGCTTCTTAGTCACTGATTTTCAGATACCATGTTCTCCCAAGTCATGCATGACCTTATGACCTACCATTTTTCTGCTCCTGAGAGATTGTGGCTACCTGAGCATTTAGTTCTGTTTCTCTTTTTTAGTGAATTGCTCCTGTAGGTCCAACCCAGTTTGTTCTCTGTGGCCCTCCAGGGTTCTGTTGTTCCTTCCTTTCCTTCACTGGGCCCATTTTCTCTTAGAACACCTTGACTCATGTACCAAACCTTGGCCATTACAGGCACATACTAGTATCTGCTTTATAGGTAAAGTAACTGAAGCTGTCTCACACCTGTAATCCCAGTCCTTGGGAGATTGAGGCACGAGGATTGTCATGAGTTCCAGGCCAACCTGGGCTTCAGAATGAGCTACAGGATAGTGTGGGCTGTAATGTACACATCTACCAGCTGACATCAACAAATGGAAGAAACCGAGTCACAAACTTAAAGTTTATACAAAGACACACACTTCGTGGGGCAGTGGACACATTAAGCTCTTTGATTTTGAGGTTGCAAGTTGTTCAGAAGGGACTGGGCAAAAGAGAAACCAAAGCTTCTTACATCCCCCCAGAGACCTCAGCTTATGACTTGGGATGAGTCAAATACAGCCTGAAGCTCGGGAAAGCCTGTCTGTGTCCATTTCCTCTCCTGGCCTCTTCCTATGAGCCATGTCTTGAGCCCTCAGTGTGGGAGTCACAGTTATTGTGTTTATGTTAACTGCTTCAGGGGACATGGTGCTTGACCTTGGCTGGAGGATCCATTAAGTCAGATGGTTCCTCTGGGAAAACTTCCCACACTGCTGTGCATGACACTCCCAGAGCCTCTGACAGGCAGCTGGATGGAACACACCCTCAGGGCTCCACAGCAGAGAGAGATGCCTGATCGCCCGTTAAATTGGAACGCGCACTAGGACATCTAAAACAAGGGAAAGAAAAATGTCAGCAGTGTCAGTAATGCTGAGCAGTTGGAGCAGAGCTGGCAGGGAGGGGCTGGCCTCTGTCACTGGCTGTTGGTGTGACAGTGGACAGGTTGTTTTGCACACTTCTGGACTTGGGTTTTCTTTTTGAATGCAGAGTTTGGACCATGTGACTACAAAGTGCCCTTTAGCTTTAGGAGGGTTGTTGGGAAATGTGACACAGTTACTCGGTTTTATTAATGCCACCAAATGGTCACATGTTGGTTAGTGCAAAGCAAAAACACAAGCAGAGTCAAGGACTAAGATTGGTGAGAGATGGCAACAGGTAAGGAGAGTATTGGATCATTTCCACAGCAACGTTCTCTGAGCATTGTCGTTTTCTTTGGGAAGCCTACATATACCAGATAAGAAAGTGCTTTAGGAACAAGCATGTTCCTGCACATGTTTAGTTAAGGGCTATACATGTAAGCATGCTCAGTTCAAGGTCATAGTCAAAAGGAAAAACAGTGGACACAATCTGAGGCATGGTTAACCCGAGGTTGTGGAGTAAGTGTTCAAAAGGTTGATATGGCAGACAGGAATGCTTTTAGTCACAATCCGTTTGTGCCATAGAGATCTTGGTCAGAAGTCCTCTGGTCATGCTCAATTGTCTGTCATAGGCTTTAGCGAAACAACAAAAATAAAGGGACATTTTGAAAGTGTGTTAATATAGAGGTTTGCTTCGAAAGGGCTAACAGTAACATTTGAACCTAACTCTGGGGATTTTGCAGAGAGGTTGTGAGCTCCTCGCCTGTGTTTTGCAGTGAATCACAGTGTAGTGCAAAGGGTTGCAAGAGACAATGCAGGGAGAGGATGGCCAGGCTTGGATTAGGACTTGGCTGTGCTCACCAGGCGTTAGCATCCTCCTGAAGCCAGCATGGCTTCTGTGCCACCTCTTGGTTGAATTTCCATCCACCACCCAAACCAACTCAAGAAACTGGAGGGACTTTGATTCTTGGTGATTTGGGGGTCACATGGAAGGAGACAGGGAAAGGAGGAGAGAGAAGGCAAGAAGAGGAAGAGAAGATAAGTTGGAGGGGAAGAGGAGAAGACAGTTGTGGCTACTGGTGTTTTATCACATACTTGGAGGAAACAATACAACTGAATCCATTCTTTAGAACACTGGGCCAGAGAAGCGGAGTCTCCCATCCTGTGGGGCTGAGGGCTGTCACTATTAAGGCAGGGCCATGCTGTTCCTGGAGTTCGGCAGATGCCTCTATAGCGCTTGCATTCTCCTGCCATTTGCTTGACCGTCCCCTCATCCAAACTCACATCTCACTTCCTTATTTCCTCTCTTCCTTGCACCTCCAATTCATCCTCTCAGTGCCTCCCTCCAGGTCAATTTCTCTCAGATAGGAGACAGGTAATGTCTTGAGCCACTTAGTTCATCACTGACAGTATGGCTTTAGATGTTCTTTATTGTGAGTAATGAAAAAAAAAGTAGAGTTAAGTATGGCTTACAAGAAGTGACAGGCTCAATGCCCCGACTCACTCTTCCTTCATTTATTCTTTTGGTGTTTACCTTCATATATCTAAGTGGCATCCTTACATTGCTGTTTCTTGATTTATGATGTTATTAATTTTGTTTCAGATCTAATCTATTGAATTTCCTTTTTGCAAGATAAGACCTGTTTCACTACCACCCCATTAACCCCAGGCATCTTTAGCATACACAAATGTCCTATCCCATAAGCCTTCAGAATTACACTTTTGGATAGATTACTATTCAGTGTTTATATCATCATTACCACAGAATACTATTTTTGATTTAGGCTGTGTGTTACCATGATTAATTTTCTTTCATAGCACTTTTTATTTCCCCTGGAATTAATAAGAACTTGACATTTTGTTTGCTTAATCGTCTCTATTATTATCATTAATTTGATCCAAATTCTTCATCTCTTGTCTAAGTCTCCTCTGAAGATAGTCAATCTCCCTAGGCATTCCATCTGTTTCTTCTCTTTGGAGGATGCTTTTCTGGAGTTTTCCTAGTACTGGGCCCACACTCAGTGTTCAGGGCCCAATTCATTTCCTTTTGCCTTTTGCCTTTTGTCTCTTTTGTTTTATGTCCCAGAGTCGATGTCTTCGTTTTTGTTTTTGGTTTTTTAATCTATTCTTTCATTTTAGTCAGTCATTGTACTCTGGTAGCTTTTGACAAGGTGTAGAAGAACGACTAAGCTTTCGTCTTTTTTTTTTTTCCAGAGCTGAGGACCAAACCCAGGGCCTTGTACTTGCTAAGTAAGCGCTCTAACACTGAGCTAAATCCCCAACCTCAAAAGACTAAGTTTTCAAGGCTGAAATGTTTACATATGTCTTTATCTTCATAGTATGTTGAGAGTACATATTTTTAAGTTGGATACAATTGTATTTTAGAATTTTAAAGGCATTCCTTCATCATCATCATCATCATCATTATTTTTTACTTTATCACTTGTTTTAGGATATGTGGACCCCATTGTTCTGAACTATTTGAGTATAATGCTTTGTTTGTTTGTTTGTTTGTTTGTTTCCCATTGAGGTGGACTGTGGGATCCTTCCAATTTAAAAAAGTCAAGGTGTTTAGTTCTTAGAAATTTTCTTAAGTGATTTTTTATCCCCTGTGGGTTTTTTGTTTTGTTTTGTTGTTGTTTTAGTTTCTATTTCTGGAATGGCTACACTTTTTTTGGAGACAAGCTCGTGCTCTTTAACCCAGAATAAACTTGATCTTAGAGCCGCAGCCTCACCTTGTTGTGTGCTGAGCTCATAGGCAGGCGTGTACTGCACCCCCAGGTTTTACTTCCTTATTTGTTACACTTTGAAGGGAACTCCCTCAGTGTCCAATCAACCCTTCTATTGGATGTCTGCCTTCTCTAGCCTGTTCATCCTTTCATCGAGGAGCTAAGTCAGACAAAATATTAGTTGCCTTTTCTGAAGTTTGTATTAGTTCTGTTGTATTTTTATCAATATTTTCTTTTCAAAAGTCACATTTTCTCAATGACCTGTAAAAGCATATATGCCCCCTTCCCTTGAAAATATTTAAATTCTCATGAAGTTTTTCTCCCTGTGTAGTTTCTGTTTTATTTTGAGGTGTTTTGCTTTTGTTGATGATTTTCCCCCCAGTCTCCCTTTTTGAGATACATGCAAGCAAATAGAAACAACGTTTTTTGTTTGTTTTTATTTTTAATGATAAAACTCAAAATATACCTAAAAGCGACGCTTCTGGAAAAACCATTTATTCTTCCTCGTCTTCCATCATTCCACAAACTTGACCTTGGCCTCCCACGTGGCCTTGCATTTCAGAGCTGGGCCTCTACAGACATCCTTGTTGACAACAGTTTTGTCCAAAGGGATGTCGACAGAGTACTTTGTGGGCACGAGGTGATTGTATTTATAAAGGGTTTGATCTTTGATCGCTTGGTGATTTTCTTCTTGCATATAGCAGCTGTCACTTTTCAGAGATAACGGACAGTTCCAGCCACCAAATCACAGCTGTACGGGTGGTCTGAGGTGCCATAATCTATGTTCTTCACTATAAGGGGCTTTGCATCGGGAGCAGTGTCCAGCCAGGGCCAACACCGCTTTCAAGGGGTTCATGAACTCGTCTACTTCCACAGGAAGCAGCCAGCACCTAGCAGAAAAGAAGGAAGGATACTTCTGCTCTCAGCGATGACTTTTGATTTAGAACTTTCCTCAGATCCGTATCTGGTAATTTTAACTATCCATTCATATTGAGGAGAGGGACCTTCAAGTGCTCAATGACTGTTCTGAGCTTAGGGTGATGCTTGGGAATGTTGAGGGTTAGCATGAGTGGTGTAGCCACTTTTGTGGAAAATATCTTGTGATCAGAATGTGAAATGTTCTGTATAAGCCCATGTATTTGATCACTTGTTCCCCAGATGCTGCTGCTAATTGGGACATTTACAGAATCTTCGGGGGAGGTGAGGTCTTAATGGAGGAAGTGGCTTAGCAAAGGTGGGGCTTTGAGCTTTTTGTATCCTGGCCCCACTTCCTGTCTGCTTTCCTTTTCCTGACTGAATGTGGCCAGTTCCTCACACTTGTGCTGCCATGCCTTCTGCGCTATGATAGACCTATCCCTTCATAAACTGTAAGTCAAGAGAAAAATTTCTTCCTTTATGTTGTTTCTTGTTATTCTCTTGATTACAGAAAAGCCATTAATACAAAGGTGATAACAATTCCTTTATTGTTTTGCTCTGGGCTAATCACATTATCCAGAAAAAAAACAAAACAAACAAAGGAAAAACAACTCTCATTTATTTATTTATTTGCTACCTTCCCTGAGACTTTAGATAGTGCTGCTCTCATCTGGTAGTATTTAATATACAAACACTGCCCCTTTGGTCTCCAGTAAGTACTCTTCCCCTTATCACTCTCCTGTTCCATAAATGTCTATACAAAGATCTAATTGATGACGACGGTAATCCACAGGAACATAGGACAAAATGACCCTCTGAAACCAAATTCTGTGAGCTGAAACTTGTCAGCTTACTTTTGCTCACAGTCCCAGATGATTTTTTTGCAGTGTTTGTGGTATTGCTCAGGATTCTTTTAAACTTTCATTAGGAACTAACTCTATGGCACTTTTCTACTTTAATTACCATTAACATATGAGCCCTAACATCCAATTTTCCCTCTGCTATATTTCTGCCATTCTCAGAGTGCATATAAGTTGCTACTTTTATGTCCTTTTAATGTGTATGTGTGTATGTGTGCGACTGTGTGTGTGTGCTTTCATGTGCATGAATGTGGTGTACATATGTTCCAAGGTACACACATAGAAATCAGAGCTGTTTGTCTTTATTTTTCACATTGTTTGATCAGGGGAGTTTTTATTGTTTTGCTACTGTATATCACAGGTTAGCTGGCCCACAAGCCTTCCCGATTCTATTGTACTAATGCCCCATCTCCTCACAGGAGCGCTGGTATTAGAGGTGTTTCACATGGGTTCTGGAGAGCCAAAGTTATATCCTCATGCTTGCTCAGTGTCCTGGTTGATCTCAACTGTCAATTGATAGAATCTAGAATCACCTAGAACACAAGGTTCTGGATATGCCTTTGAAGGCTTATCTTGATGATAATAATGGGAGTTGGAAGGATCACTCTACAAGTGGGCAGCACCACTCCCTAGGTGTATGTGTCCTAAATGCTTCAAATGGAGGCCAGGAGCTGAGCACCAACATTCGGTGTTCTCTAGTCCTGAGTACAGTTGCAATGTGACCAAGTGGCCGTTTGATGTTTCTGCCTTGCCTTCTTTCCCGTAGTGTACTAAACTCTCCTCACCACGATGGAGTGAACTCTTGAGCTACTAGCCAAAAGCTAAAACATAACTCTAAAAAATTAAGTTGATTTTATCAGGTTACTTTATTACAGCAGCAGAAAAGGCAACAAAACCACATGCTTTCCCACTGCGTCGTTGCCACAGGTCTGCTTTTGCTTTCTTTTTTTAATGTAGAAAGTATAAAATAGAAGTGTAACTGGCCAGCTTACTTGGGAGCATGTATTGTTTTTTAAGAGCGAAGCAATACTGGAATAGAGCCACTCTCTTGCCTCCAGATGCTTTGAGCACGTACGTGGCTCATGTCAGTAATATTTTCTAGGAAAGTTGTAAAATAGCAAAGAAATTCTTCATAGAAGTTATTCTCCTTCTCCCTGTTGTTTTCTTTCTGTTAAAATGTTTGGTTTATATTGGGTTGGTCAATTGAGTTTGTTTGCATATCTTCGTCTTGACCTCCTCACACCAGAAACCTAAAAGGATCATGGCCTTCCTTAGTCAAGTAGACTATTTAGGGTAAAAGCAATTAATTTAAATGCCATTGCCAACTTCACATCAATCCAAAGAGTTAGACATTTTCTCCATCCAAAATGTCAACCACTTTTTCTATGATTGATAGGAAATTGGAAATGATTTATCTAGATAAGCACACAGCCAAGGTAAATGCCTAGTGAATTTTATTAAGAAAGGAAAAAAAGAACCATGTAGCTGGAGCAATGACAGCAGATGGTTTGAAGTCAGTCTATGAAAGTTATAATTGTGGCCATTTAAGTGCTGGACACAGAGGCCACGGTTGGAAGTTGTGAGGGGCTCTGTCTCTGGCATCATGGGATCCAGAAGAATTTACATCCTATGGCCAGGCTAGGGAGTAGATCAAGGGTGGGAGCTATCACGTTGGATGGAGGACCTTGATCATAGAAGCAGCTGAGAAGATCTCTCCACAGTAGACTCTATGGAAGCATTGGGAAAATGGTTACATGGACAGTAAGATGATGCCATGGACAGGAACAGCTTCAAGGAGGTGACTAGTGAGCCCATGACAAGTGGGGTCAACTAAGAACTGAGAACAGGAAAAGCCAGAAAACACTATAACCTCCTATGAGGACCACTGGCCAATTTGTGAAGACAAACTCTGTTCCCCAGTAAAGCAGCCTAGCAAGGAATGAACTGTAAGAAAGTATAAATAAACATATATATTAAAAAATTAGAGAGTACTTATTTTCATAGGATCACTAGGAGACTCTACCGGGCCTGAGAAGATGTAAAGGAGAGGGTGGGAGATGTGGAGACCTTGCTGAACCTCATAAAGATAGGTTCATGTTTATGGTACAAAATTACCCTCATGTTCCAGAGACCTACTAATAAGGTGGTCTATCAACTAAGCAATATTGCCACATTTTGTCATCGAGCCTGTTTCTTTCTCCTTCTCTCTTTTTTATATTCCTGTTCCTGTCTGTCTTTGACATTTGTGTCTGT
>OU015748.1:78548807-78560462 GCA_907169655.1 Acomys percivali | reverse complement strand
TGGGAAGTGTGCATCAATAAAGAATACAAGTCACTTCACCATTCCTGGAAGCAGAACTGTAAAACTCAATTTTACTAGACAGTGAAACGTTAGTCAGCCGGGAAGGCAATAAGCTATGGCTGTGTGCGTTTTTCACTTGTTGTTTATGGATGCTTTCAAGCAGCAGTAGTGGAGTTGACCACTTGCAACAGAGGTGTGAAGAACTGAAGAGGCCACAGAAATCTAAAACATGCCCTGTCTGATCGGTTTAGGGAAAATTTGTTGATCTTTAATTTGTAAAAATGGATAAGCCAGGCATTCTAGGCAACTGCACACCATTATTGCTTCTCATCACTAAGATGTCAAAGAGAATTAAATGGCAGAAAGTTTCATGTTGTAAGCTGATAATGATGAGATATGATAGATATTCATTTACATTCAGAATTTTAGATGCACCAAGATAGAAAAGGTGTTTTCTTCAAGGCTGTCAAACACAAATAGCAAAAACACTAAGAATGTAACATTTATATAATTCCTGATTGTGTCATGGCTTTTCTTGCTGTAGATAGTTTATTGCATATATGTGTAATAATATAAATGAATATATAAAAAATAAAAAATTATAATTAAAAATAAAGTTTCATGCTGTACATTTCTGGCATGAGGTTGCTTAGTAACAGCCTATGCGGTTGACTAGATGAAGATCTACATGCTTGGATAAATTAAGAGGGAACTGAGGCAAAAATTCTCACCTGAACTTATGCAGATGGAGAGTCCACACACAAACTTCATCTTGGTCTTAGTTCCCCTTAGAGTGTGTCCCTCCCACTATACTGCCAGAATACTTTCATTGTTTACAAACACTAAATTCTCATAATTTTAGCTTTTAGATGAGAAAGGGGTTCTTAAGATGAGGCCTCACTATGTATCCCAGGCTGACCTGGAACTCCACGTTATAGGCCAGGTTAATTTCAAACTCAACTTTCTTGCATCAGCCTCCCAATTATTGCTATTACAGGCATTCACTGCCATGCCCAATTTTGCAATTCAGCTTTTTTTCTTTGTTGGAGAATATGGAACAAAGAGAAATTTAAACTACCTTTATTGCATTTTTAATTTATTTTTTTCTGATTGGATTTTGAACTTACATCTCCAGTCAGGAGCTTTGATATGAAGCCCAGTCTTGGCTACACACAATGACTCACTATTTCCACTCACAGATAGGAAATATATCCCCTAAAATGTCAAGAAAGAGAGAGGGAGAGAAAGGGAGAGGGGTAAAATCAGAGGGGAGAGGGGAGGAGGAAAATCATTTGCTTCTCACTCTTTAAAGCTACTTTGCCCCAAACCCCAACACAGGTGCCATAGTCTGACAATATTACCTGCTTAATGAATATAAAGTATGTTAGGGGTATTGTTTCTCACTCGGTCCCTTCCTCATTTGGAGTGTTTAGCTCACATTCTAAGTCACATATTCTCTTCATTACATTAGTACTCTTTCAAGAAAGGCATAACCGTCCATCAGTAGGCTGTCTACCCAATCATGTTTTGCGGATGGATCTGGACATTTGGTGAATGGTTCTGCAAGCCTCTATTATCTCTTCTCTCTCCTGTTGGCTGATGACTTGTGTGAGAAGCCCGTCTATGGTTGTGATACGTGGGTTCCTGAGCTTGATGCTGGCTTTGGAGAAGCTGCATCTGGGCACTACAGAAGTTCCCCAGGGTCAAGTTCTGAAAGATGAATAAGAGTCTTTACCTTGTCCATTTCCCAAATTCTCATGGACACAGAAGTATGGCTTATCATCACTATAATGTTAACCATCTCCAAATTCTAAAAGGGGGAAGTAGGAAAGCATGTGTGGGTACAGATGATCACTTCCAAAACATCTGAAGGAGAGAAGAAAACCATGTCCTAAAAACCATGTCCCACCATTCTCCTGAATTCTTAGTATTGTTTGAGCTGACTATATAGTTTTTCTCCATCTTTGCCTTATTTTAAGCATTCTTATTCTCTTATCTGTTTAAACTAATATGAGGACAGATGTTCTTTGTACATCCTCTGCTTGGACCACACTCACTTTTCCAAACACTGCGGGCACTTTCTCCTTTAGAATCCACCCAGTCCCCAGAGAGCTCCACTGGGCGCCTCTCTTCCTTCCAGTCTTCTTCTCGGCTGTCACTATCTCCACCACATCTCTCCGATGGTCTCATTTAAAGTTGGACACAGCCTTTGCCCTCTACCATCCTGACAGGGTTGATCCCACCCCCCCAACCCCCCTCCTGGCTGTACTTTTGATGATTTCCCTCTATACTGTCACCCATCATGTAACTTACCCATTTTAAGTATATTAGCCATTGTCAGTCTTCCTCTTCTGGAATGTATACATGTTCTGTGATATTGTGCATCATCATCCAGCTTATATATGTATGCAAAATACTCAGCACAGCACTTGCTCGATGTGTGAATGAATGGGCCTCCCGCTTCTTTCACACTGTAGCTCATGTTTCGGCTGTACTTTTGCTTCATTTCCATCTCCACAGTAGACCTCCCTTACTTCAGGCCTGGCCATTTCCTAGAATTCCTAGGCATACTCTCTCCCCAGTGCTGTCCTTCCATTGTTATACTAGATTCAGAAGGGGGAGCACCTATGCACCTGTCCCTTGACCTCCTTGTACTCAGCATGCACTTTGTGACTTATTAGTTTCCTCCCAGACACCAATGCTGCACATGTGCTGTAAGTAGGACTTAAAATGGCAACTTGTGTTCTTACGGTAGAGAGCATGAGCATCATGTCATTTGAGGACTGAGGATTGAGCTTTGCTGATTCCTGTTCTGCAGGAAGTTTCTTCTGCTGGCAATCTGGTAGGTCTCCATGTCTTCTTTCTCTATGATGACTATTCTATCCTTTCCTTACTTTTCTAGGTTTTCTATATCAACTGAATTCCAGTCTGTGCAACTATGGGATATCTTCCAAGGTTGTCTTCCATTGTTTTACAGGATCATTTTATTTTCTTTCAATGAAAACCCCATGGGGCACATTATGTACTCAACGTTGCCCTTCATCAGCTCTGCATCCTCCTCACATCTCCACCCAGGGACACAGAAGCAGCAGGTGTTTGTAGTTCTTTGTTTTCCGATCTTGAGTTTCTGTGAGAGGCAACGCAAACCTCTAGGGCACTTTCCCCCACCACCCACCATGTCACTAAATGGAAACCATTAGTGGGAATCAGGCTAGAAAAAGACCCCAGGCAGGACAGATTCACTTTCTTCCTTTTACATTGATGATTCTCAATCTAGCTGAGTAGAAGAATCACCAAGGGAACTGTTAAAAATTCTGATGGTGTGGCTGGGGAGATGCTTGGGGCTTAAGTGTTTGCTGCACAACTGTGAAGGCCTAAGTTCAGATTCCCTGAATGTGGATGAAATGGCACACACTATAACCCCAATCCTCCTAAGGTTGGATGGGAAATAGAGACAGGAATAGCTCCAGAAGGTCATGAACCACTAGCCTGGAGCAGACAGCTGTGAACAACCTTGTCTCAAATCAGTTGGAGAGAAGGACTGACATGCAGAGTGTCCTCTCAGCTGCATATCTGTACTCACAGGCAGGACCACAGACATAAAGAAACACAGACGGACAGACAGACAGACAGATAGACAGACAGACAGACAGACAGACACACACACACACACACACACACACACACACACACACACACACCATTAACAACAAAAACCTTAATGCTTATGCCTGTTTTAAGGGTGGACACACTTATTAGCATCGCACGGCCTGAAGTTGTACAGAGAACCGTTGTACAAACATCTGGCAGCTGGAACGTAAAGCTTATGCATTTTTAGGGGTGTGGATCTAAGATTAGAAATAAAATGACACCAGCATGTTCACAGTTCCAGGAGGAATATGGACACCTCAGGGCAGACAGTCACCTTATGCTTCAGAGTTGTTCATATCTGTGATGCTGCCTTGCCAGAGGAACGCAAGGAAGCAACCTCTTCGTGATGCCACAGTAGACAGGAGCTGCGTGGTAAATGCCTGGAAACCATGGTGGCTTTACCTGGATAAGCAGGTTGAGGAAGAGAGAACTGAAGACTTGAGTGTTGCTGCTAGTGTGACTAATCCCCCAAGGGAAAATCTCCACAAATCTCCCAATGAGCTGTTAATCGCTCTCCTTCATTAACCAGGTAGGATATGTCCCTGCTCCTGTCCTGGGATGGTTCATTAGCCTCAGAGCCATTCTCCTTCCCCTGGAGTCTGCTTTGAGATGACTCTATCAGGGCTCTTAAGGGACATTGAGAGACTCAGGTCTGCTTCTTGTGAATGGTCATCCGGGAATATGGGTAATCAGTGCTTTTACCTTGGGTGGGAAAAGTCTACAAACATATGACTAAATTCCATGAAAGACTGCTCTGTGTTTGTGTGTGTGTGTGTGTGTGTGTGTGTGTGTGTGTGTGTATATGTGTGTGTGTGTGTTTGAGACAATAAAAGACACAGTGTGATAGAGGTGATGCTAAGCATTTTCCTCATCCCATTCCACTGCCTTAGCATACTGAAGATTACATATTTCAGTCTCCACAGAGACTCATGTATTTGCATTTGTTTAGTGGTTTGCATCAAACCTCCATATAAGCAACCTCCATCTCCAGCCTTAAAAAGTACTTCATTCTGCACTATTCTCTTCTTTTTTAGCAGCAGTCCCCCATCTGTACATTAAACGATTACTCACAAAATAGAGAAACTTGAATCCCCTTGAGTGGAGATAGTATCAGAGAGTCCTTGGCCTCACCAGACTTCACATAAACTAAGTTTAAGTGTGAGATTTTGAGGTTTGTCTGGTGCAACAGCAAGAAATTGTGAATGCTGCCTAGGACATATAGATGTGCCATACTTCAAGCCTATGTATAAAATACAGGTAACCTTAGAACTTATTTGTATGCATACAAGTACAAAGGCAATTACAGACTCACAATTATAGGTGTAAATACACACACATACCATTTCAGTTCATCCCTAAGTATTTGCTCCAGCTTACAGGACACACAGACATACTCTGAATGGACGTACAAATACACAGAGAGTGATCCAAGTCCTGAGCAGCAGCATGCCATGTAGTTCAGAGCTGAAGCAGCATTAAACCCAACCCCACCCCCAACTCAGTTCCCACATCTGTCAATTTCCCTTAATTGATAAAAATCCCACTTTGCGTCCTTCTTTGTATCAAGGACTAGGGAGTCTCCAAATTACTCATTCAAGGTCTTTTCAGATTCAAGTTGTCTTGAACCAATCCCCTATGATGCTGAGTCCAAACGCTTAGGTTTGATCTGGCTCTGTGACTTCACGGCTGTCATTCTGGAAGACTTGCTTACCTCACTTCATTATCATCATCAGGTAAGAGTAGGGAGAAAGTGTCCCAGTGCAGCAGGCATGCTCACTGTACGGTGACAGATGATGAAATGGCAGGTATGAGTAGAGGTGAACTATGGATCCTTTTGGTTGGGGGCACTGCATTAGGTCAGAAGCACAGTGGAGGCATGAACAAAGTTCTAGAGACAGAACTGAAGTGACAGAGTAAAAGAAGTATTCTTAGAGAAGGTGACCCTTGTGCTGCCTCTTCAGGGGTGAGTAGAAACCCGCCAAGTGAACAAAGAGGAGACTAAACCAAAGCGCTCTCAGAGACATAGAGGCGTAAGAGCAAGGCCCGCTCTGTGACTTTGATGAAAAACTGACCTTACATCTTCAGTTTCAGATTTGTGTTTTTCATATCTTAGTGTTTTAAGTCACTTTTAAAAACTCAGAATTACATAGCCTTACTTCTTCGGCATCTCCCCACCCCTGTGTGTGTTTGTACCTGGACACACACACACGCACACGCGCACGCGCACGCGCACGCGCACGCGCACGCGCACGCGCACGCGCACACGCACACGCACACGCACACGCACACACACGAACACGCACATGCACACACCACAATGCACGTGTGGAGGTCAGAGGGCAGTTTGCAAAAGATGGTTCTCCACTTCCACCATGTGAGGTCCAGGATGGAACACAGGTCAGACAGACTTGTTAGTGAATGCCTCCACTCACTGACCCATCTGGCCACTCTGTATTATGTTAAAAATGTACGAATTGTAAAACCAAGATACACAATGGAATACATGGGCTGGCCTTCATTGCCATTCCAAAACATAAAATTGTGTAAGAAATGCCTTAAAAAAACAAACCAAAACAAAAACCACCACAACAAATAATGCAAAATAAATGAACAAAGATTGGTGGCCTGTGGACCAGAAGGTCTGGGTTTTCTTAAATCACCTGTTTTTGCATCTACATTTTTAGAGTGAGTTGCTTCTGACTTGTGCTGTGTTGTTAGGCTAGTAGATTAAGAAATGGTCTCGAGTGAACATTATGATGGGCAGATCTGGGCCCAGGGGTTCTGCTCAAACTATGGCACCAGCCAAGGACAATACATGCAATAAACATCAAACCCTGACCCAGATCTAGCCAGTGGACAGGACATTCTCCACAGTTGAGTGGAGAGTGGGGACTGACTTTCACACGAACTCTGGTGCCCCATATTTGACCACGTCCCCTGGGTGGAGAGGCCTGGTGGCACTCAGAGGAAGGATAGCAGGCTACCAAGAAGAGACTTGATACCCTATGAGCATATACAGGGGGAGGAGGTCCTCTTCAGTCACAGACATAGGGGAGGGGAGTAGGGGGAAAGCAGGAGGGAAGGAGAAATGGGAGGACACAAGGAATGGGATAACTATTGAGATGTAACATGAATGAATTAATAAAAAAAAAAAAAAGAAAAAGAAAAGAAATGGTCTTGAGGCCAGTTTGTCACCTAACTTAAGATTCAGATACTTTATCTAAAAGCCCAAGATTTAATTCAATGTCTGTTTGGTGCATTAAGGACATTGGGGAATTTGCAAAATGCCTGCTCAATTATGGTGTTTATACAGTAAGGATTTGGTTTCTCTCTGGCTGAAGCATAGGAGAAGTTCTTCCTCAGACAGAAATACATACCATTATTTCCCAAGCATTTTTGACAGCTGGGAGTTGTCTCTCCAACAACTCTCCATGGTAGGCATCCAGGATGCTCTCTGCATCTCGAGTCTTGCTGAAAAAACAGAAACAGAAGCAGAAATTTGGGGGTTTAAACTGAGAAAAAGCTAAGGCATTAGCATGGGAAGGAAAGAGAGGAGGGTTCAGTGGAGTGAAAATCTTCCTGTAGACGGTTCCCACAAGAAGGCCAGGAATATTCTGCATATTGATGGTAACTTAAAGATAAATCACTGGCCAAAGGTTTGCAGCAGTGAAAAGAAATGCATTGTCTGTTTTATTTTTTGAAGACTAAAATGTCTGCTACATTGAGGTGCATAGAGCACAATCCTCCCTGGAATATTTCCTTCTCACATGGAATTCTGTTCCCAGACAGGGAACTCTCCTTCCTCAGTATCATTCTAAATACTGCTTGTGAGAGATGGATGACTTCTTCCCATACATTGGTGCTGTAGCCTACAGGAATTCTTTTCTTATTTCCTCAACCCTTCACATTTTATGATGTCTTCATTTTCCAAAAGCTTGGGCATGGTCACAATTTGTTCAAGAGTTTCAAAATACTTAAGTTTGTTTTTCTAAAAAGCACCACCAGTCTGCCCGTGCCCCCCTTTTTTTTCTGTTCTCATGATTCTGTTTTGATTTGAAGACAAGAACATCCTCTTCTCGAACAGTTGTCACTGTTTCCCTGTGTTCTCAGCAGGCTTGAGCTGTCTGGCAGCCTACTGGATGTTGTATCATTCCTAAGCAATGACATGGTCCTGAACATGCCTTCTTTGTTTTTTTGTTTTTTGTTTTTTTGTTTTGTTTTGTTTTGTTTTGTTTTTTGACATGTGTCTTCTTTGGGGAACTTCACTTTATGACTTTCATAAGAAGAGAATTGATTTAAAAGAAGAGATATTTGACATCACGACAGATACTTCCAGAAGTCTGGTGGAGTCTGGGCATTGGCACTTTTTCCTTTTCTTCTTCTTTTCTTTTCTTTCTTTTTTTCTCTTTTCTTTCTTTCTTTCTTTCTTTCTTAGGATTCAGATGGTTTGATTATGCATATTGCTAAAATTTTTTTACCCTTAAACTCCAAAATAATGGGCTAAAGTGAACATTTTCAATGAACCATCAAATAGGCATATATATGTATACATACATACACACATACACACATACATACATACTACATACAGTACAGCTTAAAATAATTAGCCTTCCATATTGGTATAATTATGTTAACTTTATTTTAGGAATGAATAAATGGTATTTGGGAAGTTGAAAGTCTTCTCCACCATTTTATTCAGAATTTCTGATGATAGGTTCAGTAATTGAAGGAAGGTAGCATGATCTATGGTTTTAGAAAGAGTCACACAATTCAATAGGTACTGTTGTTTTCATGTTTATGTTTCAATGATTTTATTTTAAGATTTATTTATTTAAGTGCATGAGTGCTTTGCATGTGTGCATATAAGTGTACTACAAATGTGCCTGGTGCCACAGAGGCTGGAACAGGGTTTCAGATTCCCTGGAACTGGACCTATGGATGAAGCGATCTGCCATGTGGGTTTCTGGGAACTAAACACAGGTCCTCTGCAAAGCAGCCAGTGCTCTTAACCTCTGAGCCATTTCTCTAGCCCTTTGCTTTAGTAATTGTTGCTTTAGGTTTCTCTTCTTACAACAGTTACAGTAAATGCTATTTGGGAATACCAGAAACAGCAGCAACATGGCTTGAAGAATAAAGATGTTCATTCACTTCTTTCCCATGTGACTATTCAGAAAAAAAAGCACTCTTTCACTGGCAGCATTGCTCTACAGAGTCATTCAGGGATCTGGTTACCATCCATCATATGACTTCTTCTTTTTCCTGTGAAACACGTCATCAACAATGCAGGTGAATCCACCATGTCCATTGTGTTAAAGAAGAGGAGGGGTAGAAGAAACTGTTAACACACAACACACACACACACACACACACACACACACACACACACACACACACACGGAGGAGCAGCAGCAGCGCTGATTAGTATACTCTAATAGTGTCTGTGTTGTTCCTATCTTTAGATAATTTATTTTCTTTTTTTCCTCGATGTGTTTTGTTTCCAATTTATTTTCCTTATATGTTTTGTTTCTGGAAGTTTAGTAAAGGAAGGGCCATGTGCTCCACCACCAGGAAACGAAATGATGTCCACACTTAGTGATTATTGGCTGATGAGCCTCAAGAATAAAGACCAGGAAAAATCAACATTGTGTTTCCAAGAGAAAGCATGAGGAAACACTCTTTCTATTCAGTGCTGGTGAAGGACAATTAGTGGGGCAGAAGGACTCTTGTCAGCCCCCAATACACACTTTCTAGACTTGAAAGGTGACCTTAGGCCCTGGAGGTCTGGTGATATTCAGCTAATTGAAGGGAAAGTATGATGAAAGAGCCTTTTCTCTAAAACACACAGGGAGGGGAACAAGCCAAAGGTCACAAACATGCAAATGTGTGTTAATTATAAGTTCACAGTGACATCTCTGCTGTTCTGCTTCCACACCCTTTGATCTCGTTAGAAATTCTGTCCCCATTTAACCAAAGAAGACCCCTCTGATCCTGCTGGCGAGTGCACCACAGGTGACCTAAGTCAGAAGGACAAAACTGACCTTTCGTGGACACGACATCTCTAGAAATTATTAGTTCAACCTGAAACTAATAAGCTTTCTTCCTTTAAAGAAAACTCTCTTGCACTGTATTAAAAAAAAAATGGTTTCCCAATACCAAATGCTCATCCCTGAAAGCATACATACAAGTAACATACAGAGAGCAGATTTTGTATTTCTGTACTTAGGAGAGAGAGAGAGAGAGAGAGAGAGAGAGAGAGAGAGAGAGAGAGAGACAGAGAGTGTTTCTGTGTCTGTATGTGTGCAGGAATTGGAAAGAGAGCAAGAGAGAACATTTGGGAGGGTTTTGAGGGAGGAAAGGGAAAGGGTAGGTGATGTAATTATTTTATAATCTCAAAAATAAAAGTAATACAAAAAAGAGAAGTACTTTGCCTTGCAGCCCATGTCCTTGAAAATATTTATTGACTTGAGTAGTTACTATGAGAATATAGGGAGGACAGGACATCAGAGCAGAAGTATATTTTATCCAATACTCCTTTTTCATAATCACCTCAGGGATGAAGACATCAGGCCTTTAGCAGGAATCTAGCTGTGAGGAAAACTGGAGTGGAAGCCAGCTTCTCTGGCTCCATAGCCTCACATGCCATCCCCCTGCAGTGGTGTTCTACCATGAGGGTTTTGCTGTAGCAACAACTTCCACATCTGCCTGGTGTCATTGCTTATCTGATACTTTTGTCAGAACAATCTCCCCTCTCCTATCAGTGGGGCTCCAGTGGGCAGCTTTATCTCTCCCTGTGGAGGATTGTAAATTATAGCTGTTGCCACTGTTACCATGCCATCTTCCTTCATTTCCCCATTTTTTCAGTGAATATGAATTTACCTATTCAACGAATACATTTGGTATTAAAAATGGGTATACACACCAGAATAAAATGAGACCTTGCTGTGCTGACTGCACACTCTGGTTTCTGTAGAGAGAATTGGTTTAAAGAGTTGCTTTATGAAAGGAGCCTGAATTTTAACTTTTCTCTTCCATGCCTTCTCCCTCCCTCCACTCGTTCCTTCTTTCCTCCTTAGTTTTCTCAATTCATTTACAACATATTCATTTACTTTACAGTACCAAGACATCTTGCATCATAAAAGCTAGCCCATAGTCCTGTGCTCCACACAGGCTGGAGTGCCTTAGCGAAGAATGGACGAGGAACAAATTAAGAGCCACTTCATCTTTAAAACATTTAGTATTCATTGATCAATTTGTCTTTGTCAAAATCATATGGGAAAGGAGACTCTGTCTCCCAGAATCTACTATTTAAGGACAGACGGAAAGTCCTATAAAAATACTTATGCTATTTTATTTAAGCAAATCCCCATCTCACGATTTCAGATGAACTCTAAATTTAGCTAAGTTTTCTGGTAGCCAAGGCAAAAGTGTGTACCGATCCCTGCAAATTCAGTTCTTCTTGCCCGATCAAAGACTGCAGCTAGAAAGTGAATCCAAGATTCCTACTGTGGAGTTTAACTTCTTTCTTCTCCCTCCCTCCAACACAGTTGCTGAACTGCTGTCATTTCCAAGCAAGCCTGAATTCTAGCCTGGTTGTTACTGCGTTCTCTGTCTTAGTGTTAGGCAAACATTCTGCATTTGGTGTTGGGTGGTGGTGGTGGTAGCGGTGTGTGTGTGTGTGTGTGTGTGTGTGTGTGTGTCCAGTCATAGCAACTGGAGAAAGGTGTAGCAAATCGTTTCATTCTAAACAGCTTGAATTTACTCTGCCTTTGAAATATTTTTCTTTCTTTGAATTATTCATGCGTGTTGTTAGGTTTCACCTGGAAAACTTATTTAAGTATATTACGTTGGCCATATTCCCCTCTCACTCCCTCTCTTTAGTTCCTCTATCTTTCACCCCTGACCTTGACTCTTTCTCCTTTCCCTTGTCTTTCCTTCTGCATTCATGTCACATGTTTGTGTGTGTGTGTGTGTGTGTGTGTGTGTGTGTGTGTGTGTGTGTGT
>OU015748.1:78524963-78548797 GCA_907169655.1 Acomys percivali | reverse complement strand
GTGTGTGTGTGTGTGTGTGTGTGTGTGTGTGTGTGTGTGTGTGTGTGCTTTTAATTTCTATGAAGAAATGTGGTGAAAGGCTAGTTAGATGGCTCAGGAGTTAAAGCCCCTTGCCATGAAAGCCTCACCATCTGAGTTCAGTTTTTTTGAACACATGTAAAGTTAGAAAGAGGGAACTGTCTCCATGAAGTTGTTCTTTGATCCCCCCACATGCATACTTGGCACACGTGTCTCTGCCATCATACGCATATGTGCACACACACAATCAGTTTGTCACAGCAACAGGAAAGCAAGTTAGGACACCATCTTTTATAAGCATCATTTTTGTAGAGTGCATGATAAAATATACATATAGGAAAGCATTATCTATTGTTAGACAATGGAGAAACTATGTGGAAAATCCATCTTGAGTTATTTTCCAAACTTTAGTGCCTATAAATGGGTTTCTAAAAGTTTTAAGCCATTATGTGGGCTTGAGAAGCATTTGATCTCTGCCTGGGTTTTATTTTTAGGTGGGATCCTCTTGTAGATATCCTATCAAATACCAGGACAGATGTTTAGTGTTTGATGGTGTAATGTCATGACTGGATTTGTTCAGCAAGGTGTAGTACATTCTATGGAGGGACAATCCTCCAAATATGCACACATACACAAATACATACATACATACATACATACAAATATAAACCTCCCACATACATTTGACTATAGCTTCTCCTTCCAATAAGTTGGTAACATTCCTAGCCAAGTGGAAACCCAGATCCAACCAGAATCCTGGTTTCCAGTTGCTCTGCTTCTGTTCTGAGAGTTAATCCTGTTGATACCAAATGGCTCGCATTTCAGAGCTGCTAACTCCTTTAAGAGGTCTTGTCATGGGCCTGGGTTTTTTCTGTTGTTTTCAGAGAATTCTTTCCAGTCATAGGGAGTACAGGCTCTTCAACTACTGTCTCTGTAGCCACACCCATTCCTAACTGGCAGCTACACCTTAAACTGCTGAAGCCTCCCATCTACAGGAAGAGTTGTGGAGACCAGATAGCTCTGCCCATTGTAACTGTAATTGTTCTCTCATTATCACTTGACTCTGGGTGTTCTGTGATACTTCCCATTAATCCAAATAGCTCATAGACTTGTTTCCAGGGAAGATGTCCAATGAGCGGGCCCTCCTTGCAAATACAGCCTCCTAGATCTAGGCAGTTAGTGTACTCACCAGGGCTTTCTTGCTACTGCTATAAATTTTAAAATTTAATAATGTGTACAGCTTTGGCACACAGGGGCGCTCGGCACTTTCTGTCTGGGTGATGCTGTATCGCAGTGGTTTTGTGGTTTTGAGAACTCAGACTTGGTGGGCTTTCCTTTTGTATTTGCTTGCTGTTACTGGGACTGTCAAGGCCAAGCCAAAACAGGGGTGGGAACGGAAATGCTTCACAGAAAATAAAGACATCACTCATATTCCACAGGGGAAAAAGATGAGCATGTTAGAAACCAAAGGGAGAATTTAGAGTATATGTTTGGAATCTATAACAACCTAATTTGCTCCCCAAAGACAGTTCTGTGAGAAAGGAGGTCGGTTTGGTCAGAGGAAGGCAGTTGAAAGGAGTTAGGGCTCTTAGCGCCAGGGAGATTGTTAAGGAAGAAGCTCCCAGAGGATGTAATGAACACTAAATTTGCAAATATTTCCTCCAGCTAGTTGCTTGCTGAGAGCTGGAACGGGGCATGTTTATGGGCACTCCCACCTCTCAGAAGAATGTGCCCACTCAGAGACAAGAAGGGGTTAATCTAAGTGAGACTTTATTGGCTTGTGTGGTGGAGCTGAAGGGAAAACCACACAGGAACTCATGAGCCTTCATGAAAGTTTAATTTGATTTCGTGAAAGGGGAACAACTTGTATCTGGGCTTGCTGCGTTTAATATTAAAGTATGGATGGGCTCCTAAGATGGACATGGAGCTGGGGAAAACATAGTCTCACAGATGGAGTGGTGCGTGTTTGTGTGTTTATGTGTGTGTGTGTGTGTGTGTGTGTGTGTGTGTGTGTGTGTGTGTAAGAGGGAGGCTTTCTTTGAGTAGGAGGGCCAGGGTGAGAATCAAACCCTGGGTCTCAGGTGGAAGCTTCTAGCTCTGGCTTCATTTTCATAGAAAGCCTCCAGCCAGGCTCCTCCACATATTGTATGTGAACATTTGCCAAGACAGTTTGATAACATGAACAAAAGTGAACTTCCTTAATACATGTTAAAAAGCTTCACCTCCAGGCCACTGCATTTTATGTAGGCATCAATTTTATATTTTATAATAAGTTATGTCACTATGCTAAATAAACCTCAGTGCATCACTTTGGAACTCTCTCTGGTTTTGTGTGTGTGTGTGGTGTAGTGTGGTGTGGCATGTGTATATATATTTCTTTGTGTGGGACCTGGTCTCTTACTGGACTTGGTGTTTGCAGACTCAGCTGTATTTCTCACCAGTGATCTTTAGGGATCTACCTTTGCCCAGCAGCACTGAGATTAGTTGTACGACAGTAGGATTCAACGGTTTGTTTTTGCATGGTTTCTGGGGATTGAAAACATGTCTCCAATTCCAAATGACAAGCACTTCACCTACTCAGCCTTCTATCCCTTTTTGTTGCTAAAAATAAACATCAGAAAAACAGCTCATAACTTTTGTAAGGCTGGTTTTGGCATTTTCCCCGTCTGCTATGGTTTTAGTCTAAAATGGCCCATTCACCTTACAGAGTTGTGAGCTTGAACAGTCAATTCCCAGACAGATGTGACCCTGTCATGAGAATCTGTGAAACGTTTCAGAGATACGGTCCAGCTGGAAGATTTAGTGACTGAGGACAGGCCTTGAAAGTGGTCTCTGGTTCTTGCCCACTCAACTCTCTGCTTCCCATTCTGTCTGAAGAGATTTAGCACATGTCTCCAGGAGCCCCCAGGACACTCTAGCGACTGTTCTTTAACCGTCATGATGGAGTGTCTCTTCAGAACCTTGAGCCAAAAGAAACCTCAATACACTGAAATTGCTTCCGGTAGGTACTTGGTCACAGTGGTTAGATAAACTTTTTTAATATAATAGATGTTATTAGAATTAAAGACAAGACATAGCACCATGAATAAGATTCCACACGAACACAGCAATAATAATCCTAAGTGATGATAACGATAGGTGATGATAGGGAGTCCTGTGAGCCACGCCCTACCCTAGGTGTGTGCAGGCTCTGTGATACCCAGGAGAGAAGCTGTTTTATGAAGCTCCATGGTGAATGGCCCACTCTCAAGCAAGCACAGCCATTTCTTTTTCTAGAAGGTGCTCATTTTGCTTCAGGAATCTGCTGAGTTTGTTCTCAAACCAATTTCTGCCAGATGTGCTTGGGACTTACTGTCACACTCGCTAGGAAGGAGCATAATACAATGGCACAGCAGGGGCAATGTCCTACCACAGAGGGAATTCCTTGGGAACTGAGCTGGGCACAATATCACACACCTGCAGTCCCAGTACTTGAGTGATAGAGGTAGGAGGACCAAGAGCTTTGAGGCTAGCCTGGGCTATGTCAGACCCTGTCTCAAAATAATAAAACAGAAAATATATACTTTTTTTGCATAGATTTTTTTTATTAATTTATTCAAATTACATCTCAGTTGTTAGCCCATCCCTTGTATCCTCCCATTCTTCCCTCCCTCCCGCTTCCCCCCCTATTCCCCTCCCCTATGTCTGTGACTGAGGGGGACCTCCTCCCGCTGTATATGCTCATAGGGTATCGCGTCTCTTCTTGGTGACCTATTATCCTTCCTCTGAGTGCCATCAGGCGTCCCCATCCAAGGGACATGGTCAAATATGGAGCACCAGAGTTTGTGTGAAAGTCAGATCTCCTTCTCCACTTAACGGTGGAGAATGTCCTGTCCATCGGCTAGTCTGGATAGGGGTTCGAAGTTTACTGCCTATATTTTCCTTGGCTGGTGCCATAGTTTGAGGAGGACCCCAGGGCCCAGACCCGCCTGTAGTTTTCCAGAACCCACTGGATCCTTTTATTTCCTCATTCTCCCAGGCTTCTCACACCTAAAGTCTCAATAGGATATCCTCCCCTCTGACCCACTTTCCTGGTAGGTAAAGTTTTTCATAGGGACATACCCTTTGGACTAGTGTCTCAATATAAGTGAGTATATACTATTTAACTCTTTTTGCTTCTGTGTGAACTCACTCAAACTCAAGCCTAAGTGGATTAAAGACCTCAACCTAAAACCAGAGACATTAATCCAGTTAGAGGAAAAAGTAGGGAAGAGTCTGGAACACATAGGCACAGGAGACAACTTCCTGAACAGAACACCAACAGCCCAGGCCTTAACGTCAACAATTAATAAATGGGACCTCATGAGGCTGAGAAGCTTCTTTAAGGCAGGTGACACTGTCAAGAGAACAAAGCAACAGCCTACAGACTGGGAAAAGATCTTCACCAACCCTTCATCTGACAAAGGTCTAATATCCAAAATATATAAAGAACTCAAGAAATTAAACACCAACAAACCAAATAACCCAATAGAGAAATGGGGCTCAAAGCTAAACAGAGAATTCTCAACAGAGGAATATCAAATGGCTGAGAAACACTTAAAGAAATGCTCGACCTCCTTAGTCATCAGAGAAATGCAAATCAAAACGATACTGAGATTCCATCTTACACCCATCAGAATGGCTAAAATCAATAACTCAACTGACACCACATGCTGGCAAGGATGTAGAGAAAGAGGAACACTCCTTCATTGCTGGTGGGAATGCAAACTAGTACAACCACGTTGGAAAGCCATCTGGCGCTTTCTCAGAAAACTGGGAATAGGGCTTCTTCAAGACCCAGCTGTTCGACTCCTTGGAATATACCCAGAAGATGCACTGCCACACAACAGGGACATATGCTCAACCATGTTCATAGCTGCCTTATTCATAATAGCCAGAACATGGAAACAGCCTACGTGTCCCTCAGTAGAAGAATGGATAAAGAAACTGTGGTACATCTACACTATGGAATACTACTCAGCTATTAAAAACAAGGATTTCATGAAGTTTGTGGACAAATGGATTGAACTAGAAATTATCAGAAAATATATACTTAAGGACCTCATGTAAACCAGGCTCATTACCACCATGCCACACCCTTAAACAACCACTCCGCCCTACATTATACTTATATCAATGATCATCAATAAGTGATAGTCAGGGAACTTTGGAAACTCATTCAAAGTTACAAGGGCATCCAGCTCCATGCCTGTGGCTGTATCTCCTTGCTGCCTGACATCACATTTAACATGTCTGGCAGAGCTGAACAAGACAGAAACCTCTGATTTCCAATAATGCAGAGTCCCCCTGCCCCACCCCCCACCCCAAGGCCTGGTCTGAAATTATGCAGTCCAGGACAGTGATGTACAGTTTGATACTGTGACAGCAATAGACCTCCTTCTCAGCAGATGCAGACATGGGCTACATGATGTGACTTGGGAAGCAGGAACTGGGGCAGGCTTCTGGGACCTGGAGCCATGGTTGAGAATGACAGCAGAAGTACTAGCTATCATGGAGGTGTGCTATACATTTTATGTGATCCATACCAACCTTGCATTAGAGCAATTCCCTGGTGAAACTGTCTTCATGACTTTGCTTGGCCAGTAGCTTTGGGTACCTCTTAGAATGAGGGAGAGGGATGGAAAGCAATCCCTCTTTACCTGTGTGCGTGACATTGCTGTCCTGTCCTCAGCTTCTCCAAATTCCATTTTAATTTTCTGCCAGGTAAATAGGGCTCTGTCAAATGGCTAGAAATTGCTGACCTTGTCTCATTTAGCAGCTGAACAGCAAGAGTGAAGGGGGGCAGGAGGGGCTGGGCGGGCACTCCTGGGACCTCCCAGCCTTGTTTGAAGTGAGAAATGCTAAGCCTGCCATATTTAATGGCTGGCTTGGGAACTCAGTTGAAAGCAGGGAAGCAACACTTCTCCTTGACTCTGGCTGCCCTGTAACATTGCCTGGGGCCATGCTAAGTGGTGGCTCTATTCTGGCTCTGGACAGGGCCTAGGGACCAGCAAACAGTTCCAGGCAGCAGCTTGCCTATTAGGCCTGTGGCTTTCTCTTTTTAACCTCTTTACTTGTAAAAGAAAAAAAAAATACTGGTTTGTTGTAGAGGCTCTCTACCTATGTCAGTTGCTTTTGTTATTGCTGTGACCAACATGCCTGACAAGAAGTAGGGTTTATTTTGACTTATAATTTAAGGTGCTAGAGTCTATCATGGAGAGGCAGTTACAGAGGCAGGAGTGGGAGGCATCTGTCACATTGTTCCCTCAGCCAGGAAGCAGAGAGACAGAGGAGTGCTAGTACTTATTCTATCATATCCTTTTTAAAATAAATCTGTTAGTCTAGGGACCTCAGCCTATAGAATAGCTCCACCTATAGCTATGGCAGACATTCCCACCTCAATTAATCTAATCCAGAACCACCACCATACACACACCCATCGGTTTGTGCCTAGGCAACTCTAGATCCTACCAAGGTGATAATATTAGCCATCTCATTAGGGTTCCCTGGGGTGCTACAAAAAGCACTGGGAACCTCTGCAGAGAAGCACTGGTGGGAGGGTAGAAGGGTGGGAGGACAGGAAAGACTACAATGGAACCAGAACAGTCAATGAAAGTCTAGTGCTCTGCACCCCTTTCTAGAAAGCCACCAGCTGCCTTTTAAGGGTCCCAAATCTCAATTAGTCAAGATGGCTGCTTGGAAATTATCCTTTTAGATTAGATGGCATTGTGGGTTACAATCTGTCAGTGCTCTGGGACTGCAGCACACATGGATGCCAGTTATCCTTGGATTACTTTTGAGTTGAGCATAGGTCTTCAGGGACAAATGCTTCTGCCCTACATTTCTATGTAGGTCCCGGGCCAGCAACAGCTGGCTATGATTCCCCAAGTGAAGATGTTTTCCTCCCCACCTACTGACATCTGATCAAAGTCTTCTCTTATCAATTAATGAAAATACCCCTAAGATTTAAAAAAATAAATAAAGCTGCAGAGTCAACACTTTAAAAAAAAAAAGCCTTCTCAGGATGTCTAATTACTGATGTGAGTGGGCAGTTTGCTGCAGCCCTGGCTGATTAATTTATCAAATGCCGAAGCCGTTCTCATTTGCCTCTCAGCTCAATTAGTTAAGTGTTGGATATGACAAACAAGGTGGTGTCTCTGGAAAGCCTCTGCCTTCCCATGTCATGGTCTTTCTTCCCCACCCACATTGGTCCTTTTCCTTATGTCTTGAAGTAAACTGCCCTGGGCTAGTTCTTGGGCTCCATCTCACCCACCTTCTCTGGAATGAGTGACATCAGGCAGACTGTGGCTCAGGACAAAGCCACAAACTCATTAACTATCCCAGCCATTGATGGACTGCTCTCCACTCCCCCAGCCCACTCTTTGATCAGAATCAATTTTATTCTCTCCAACAGATGCACTGGTGGTATCCTCTAAGGCATAACAAGCCGCAGCTCACATGTGCCTGATGCGCCGTCATTCTCAGAGTGGCTTTCACACCTGCTGTGATGCAGCACTGAGAACGGTAATTACTATCATCTCTACTTACTACAGCAGGAAACTTATTCTCAGATAGCCGAGTGTCAACTGTCCAAGTTCACCATGTCATGCACCCAATTGCCACAACTGATGCATACTATATGAACTTAAATCTCAATGGCATTCAGCAAGAAACGTTTACTTAGTTCACTCAGCTGTGTCTTAACCACGAGTCAGCTGAATGCACTGGGATTGGCTGTTGTGCTTGGTTCTGCTCCCAGAGTTTTTCATTCTTCAGACACAGAGAGCTACTATGATGCTTCCTCTAGTGGTTATGATGGAAGCTCGTGTCCCTAGACATGCAGGTGGCACATACTTGCTTATATCTTATCCAATTGTTAAAGGCTAAATCAAGTCAAGCATGGGCAAATAGGTTCTCTTCTCGTTTGCGAAAGAGCTGCAGTCACATGACAGAGGCATGTCTGAGGAATTGTCATTCTTATCAGCTGAGGTGGGAAGAGCTGCCTACTGTGGCTGACACCATTCCCCAGGCAGGTGATCATATATTGTTTGAGAGAGTAAGTTGAGTGCACGTACACATGCATGCATTAATTTATTCCTGCCTCTTGAGTATGTACAGATGTCCTGCTGTTGTGACGTTTGCACAATGAAACATAGTCAAAAGTCTAAATGAAGTTTTTCTCCAAGTATTTTATAGTTTCCCTGATGTAAATATTTGAAGGAGTATGTCTATTGTACCAAGTTCTTTTAAGAATGCTTTAATAGGAGCTGAGTGGTGGTGGCACATGCCTGTAATCCCAGCACTCAGGGAGGCAGAGGCAGATTGGATCTTTGTGAGTTTGAGACCAGCCTGGTCTACAGAGTGGGTCTAGGACTGCCAAGGCTACACAGAGAAACCCTGTCTTGAAAACCCCAACAACAAACAAACAAACAACAAAAGAATGATTTAATAGAGGTCTATGATCTACTTCTCCCATTCATGTGTTAGAAACAATCCTTAATGTAACAGTATTGAAGGATGAAACATTTTATGTCACTCTTACATTAATATGCTAATGCTGTTCCTTTATAAAAAGCTTCAACAGGTGTTTAGCTATTTTTTTCCTGCCTCCTGTCCTGGAGGAGGACATCTTGTATATTTAGGGCAGTTTTCAACAGAGGTCGGTGACTTGATTTTGTACTTCTAGCCTCCATAACTGTGAAGAGTAAATATCTCTTATATTTCCCGAAGTCTGTAGTAGTTGTTAGAGCGGCATAGATGAACTAAGAGGGTAAGAGGCAGCTTCTGTTTCTATGGAGCTTAATTCCCAGTAAAGAGGGCCAGAACAGTGGCTAGTGATACAGTGCACTTCTATGAAGGGTCAGAGAGGAAATATTTTTTATTTGTTATCCACAAGGTCTCTGATGCTATAATTCATCTCATAGGTGGAGAATGAAAGGAACTGGAAAGTAAATAGGGGTGACTATGTTACTATAAAGCTTTGTTTACAAAACCAAACCAAGTAGGATTTGGTATATAGGTTCCAGACTCAGTTGTACGATTCTATAAAGAATGCCCCCCCCCCCCCCCGCCCATTGGCCCATATTTTGACTGCTTGGTCCACAGTTGGTAAAACTGTTTGGAAGGGATTTGGAAGTGTGACCTTATTGTAGATATGTTATTAGGGGTGCGATTTGGGGTTTCAAATGTCCACCCTATTCCTGTTCTCTCTCTCTCTCTCTCTCTCTCTCTCTCTCTCTCTCTCTCTCTCAAAAAAGGACTGTCTAGAGCAAATTAGCATATTGATATGTTTATGGGGATTGTCTTGATTATATTTATTGAGATGGGAATACCTGCTCATTGTGGGTGGCACCATTCCCTAGGCAGGAGATATTGAACTGTATGAGAGCAGAGAAATTAAGCTGAGTGTAGGCATGCAGGCATTGACTATTTCTGCCTGCTTTTTGATTATGTATGGATGCATTGTGACCAGCTGTGTCAAGCTCTTGACATTAAGATTTTCCTAGTGATGAGTTGTGTCGTAGACTGAATAAAAATTGTCTTACCTGGGCTCATGTAGTTTAACATTTGCCTCCAGCTGCTGGCAGGGTTTAGAGAGTTTATAGAACCTTTAGGAGATACAGCCTTGCTGGGGGAAGTATGTTGCTGGAGGTGGAGTGTACCCCAGTGGCCCAGTTTCTATTCCATCTCTTCACTTCCTATGTACAGATTTTAAAAAAGTCAGATGCTAGATGCTCTTGCCTCCATCCCATGTGATGGAGTTGATCACCTGGGAACCATCTGCTCAAACAAACCCTGTCTTCCTTAGGTTGCTTTGGTCAGAGTGTTTTATCAGAGACAGAAAATGAACAAATTCAGACTTGAACATGGGCATGTGAGCTAAAATAAAACACTTCTCCCATAAGTAACTTTTCTTAGAGTATGTTATCACAGCAATAGAAAGAACATTTATACAGGCAGCCTGTGAATTCTAAGCATTAGAATCCAAGTGTTGGAGGATTCTTCCCCAACTGCTTGAGAGGACATTTACCAATAGAATGTCAAGTGTTTAGCTAACACTATGTGGAGAAAGCGACACCTTTATCTATCAAAAGTTGGAGGTCTTACACAGAGCACATGAAAGCAAGGCAAAGACTAGGCCTTCGGCTGTAAGTGTCTGTCTCTTATGGAAAGGGGGAGCTGGACCAAATGTCAGGTTAACTCCTTTTAATTCTCTATGAAGAGTTATGGATGACGCCATTAGCAATTTAACTAAAAAGTAATGAAATGAGAGGCAGCCAAAGCTTCAACTCCTAACTCCCATATTGAGATGATATGGTACCCATTTAAATCAAATGATTTCACTTTCCAGTGGTCAACTGTAACTCTTTCTGATGGTCACTGAGCTTGAGCCACTCTGTTCTGAACTTCATGCCATTTTTGGGAAATATACTTGAAAGTTATTATCAATATGTCAAACTTAAATACATTAAGTTTTTTATTTTAGAAACAAAAGAGAGATTTGTTTTTTTTTTTAACCCGGATAACACTGGACTTGTCAGTACAAGGTCAGAGTAGTAGGCCAAAGTGAAGATGTGCTCAAGAAAAGAGTACAGATCAACCCGGGATTTGGATAAAGAGAGTTTGTTATACATCACTCTAGGAGTTTGAGAAGAAGACTGACATGGTTTAATTTGCATTTAATCAGACTGCTTGTTGTTTCTGGACTGATTTCCAGAGGATGAGAGCAGAAACAAGGAGAAAGCATAGAAAGTGACCTTTCTAGTCCATTCCAAACTACGCATTAGACAAGAGGTGTATCAGTGAAAATGGACAAAAGTGTGTAGCTTGCAGGATGCTTAGCAGAGAGGTTAGGAGGACCTTGCAATGGGCTGAATATAGAAGTGCAGAAGAGAAGAAAGCTGGGATCTGAACTGACAGCTCCCAAAGGTGGCTGTGGTCTCTCACGGAGATGGAGAGGACTGGGAACGGAGCAGCTTTGATGCCTGTTAATCTCCAAGCTCTGGTCTTGCCAGGAAGTCCACAGTTTGTGACTGTTAATCACAGTCATAGCCTGAGGGCATCCATATGGAAACAGGAGGTAGACTTCTTTTTGGCTTTGATAATTTCTGCAATGACTACTAGACATCTACAAGTTGCTCTGAAGTGGATCATGGATTCATGAGTCCAGATTCCATGGAAAGGCTCTTTGGAGAAAGACAGATGATAGAAGGCTTTGGTGTACAAATCACAGCTGAAACACTAGTTGTTAAAATACTGTGTAAGAAAGTGCAGGGAAGGAAAGGAAGTTAATTGAAGTTTGAGGTCTGAGAATCCTAACATTAAAGTGTGGGAGAAGATACTGGCAAAGAAGGCTGAAAGCAGCAACCAGGATGTGGAAGGAAAGCCAGGAAAACAGCGACAGAAACTCTGAAGTAGTAGTTGGCTGTGTTTCCTGCTGTTGGAAAAAATTTAAAAATATTCTTAGAGTTTGTTCAGATTTGGAGATAGAGAATGATTTCCATAAAGAAATCCCTGAAAGGACCATGAAACTGCCATTATGACCTGATGACGCCATGTAAGAGGGCTTTGTTTCAATTTTAGCTGGTAAAGACATAATAGAATATACTATGCATATTCTATTACATATATGTATACTTAGCAAAAACTTCTTTTTGAGTGACTAATGTCTTGATATCAGCAGGAAAAAGTCACATACCCTCTGTACCATTTCCTTAAACCATGTGAAAAGAGTATAATTTAACAATTCAACAATATAGCACCTCAGATAGGTGTGTTGACACTCACCTGCAAGCCCAGCATGGGGGAAGCAATGCAGGGGGTCTCAAGTTTGAGACATGCCTGCCTCTGTTGAAAAAAAAAGAAAGAAAGAAAAGGGATGAAAAGAAAATAAAGAGAAAAACACCCTGAACAATTGAATATATGGTAGGATGATTAAGCAAATTAAAGAAATGCAAAATAAAATAGCAATAAGCCACAAACTAGTATACTTGCAGAGTATTAAACATTAGTTCGTATTACAGAATGAGAGGCCTATGAAGTATGAGCAAGGGCAGTCTGACTACCAGGACAGGGTGGATGCGCTGAAATTTATAAGATGCATTTAAATCTAACAGGCAGAGTGGGATGAGAAGAACTAGGGCACAGTGGATCCAAGACACAGATATTGCACAGCCAAGGCTAACGCAGAGAGACCCTGTCTCAAAACACACACACACACACACACACACACACACACACACACACAAAAAACACACACCACACAAAGAGACAGACATTGCAAATACAACAGTAGAAATGATTGTTCAAAACTTTGAGAATAACATGCTAGTCACCAGTCACCCCTACCCAGTGTCTTTAAGACTAGGTTGGAGGCAAGGTTTATTTATTTATTTATTTATTTTTGAGGCCAGGTTTATAAGACTAACTCCTGCACACAGCCAGTACATAGGAGAAAAATACCAAAGCAAAGTCTCCATTATTAGAAAGTGGTGCTCCAAGTCACAGAGGCAATATTACCACTGAAATACTGCACTGTCTTCTAGGAGAGTAGGGGAAGGTGTTCCATAGCATGACTTGAGGGTGTACATAGGATATTTTATCTCCAAAATCCTAGCAAAGTGCCTAACGTTTCTCCCTTAGTGTGAAGGCCCTCAACCCCCTCAGCTAACCTCCTCCCCCAAACAAAAAGCAAACCAAACCCTAGGAACACAAGGCATGGGGCTATTTCAAGTTGTGATAGGAGCCTGAATTTGATAGAATTTATATCAGTGAAGCTGAGAAAATTGTATAGAGCAGGTCTCACAGCTCCTAGGGACACTGTGACCATAACAACAGTTGGTAGGAGAAGGAGAGGAGGTTCTGAAACATGCTCTAAATTTAATGTCCTGCACTAATAAACCCTGGAGATTATGTTTCAGCCATGTAGAAATTGGGAGGAGGACTGGAAGGGGCTCTCAAGCCCCCAACCATGGCAACTACAAACATCACCATATTTATTCTGGCCTGCCCAGCAAGATGCTGGAGGATCATTTTCTGAGCTAGGGGTCCAGTAAGAGACTCAGTCATCTGTAAAATAGAGACATCCATGCCAGTTCTGCCTCTCTCAGACTCGCTGCCAAGCCCCTGTGAGATAAAAGCTTGTGGTAATGCTTAGAAGGCTGAATGGCGCTGTAGATGTGTAAACTATTATTATTTTCCCACCTGCTGTGGTTAATGGCTCTGTGGTGCCCTTCAACCAAACCAGCTAAGGAAATCTAAATTCTCACCAGAGAGCAAACAAAACAAGTTTATTCTGTCTTGGCAATTATCAGAAAAAGAAGACATAATAACATCCTTGGGGCAGGAAAAAAATTATTTGGTCCAAACTGTAGCCCACTCAGAAACTTCAAGTTGCAGGATTCCAGCTCAGCCGAATTGCTTCAGAGTTCTGCTTCCTTTTATTGTCGATAAATGACAGGATTGTGAATTATGAGGGCTCCCTGCGAGACTTTCTGGACCTCTGTGCTCTTGCAAAATAGTATTTCAAAAGACACTCAAGTAACTCCAGGGTGTAAAGACCAAAGTAGCTTAAAGGTAAATGTGATGCGGGACATGGTGTATCATGGGTTTATGTGTTACTGTGTGTGTCTTATGTGTGAAGTAGATACACACGTGTGTGCATGTCTGTGGAGACCAGAGGACAACCTGGAGTACCATGTTGAACATCATTGCTTCTGAGACACAGATACACTGAACGGAAAACTGACAAAATAGGCTAGATTGACTGATCAGGAAACTCCCAGTGCTGGCATTATAAGACAGCCGTTCTTCTTATCTTATTTTATGTCAATTTGGGGGGTTGAACTCATGTGCTGTGCCTGCTAGATGGTGCTTTACTAACTTCTCCCTCCATCCAGTCCCTGAGTTGTATATGCTTTATTCTTTAAGGAGCATGGTTTAGTTTTCGCAGTCCTGAAATACAATGCAGTTTGTGGGCTTTCATGGTAGGACTTCTTATCTCCACGTATTACGGCGGGGCACGGAGACACGAGGTTATGAGGCTGAGGTTTTCAGCCAGCTTTCTGGCTGATCCTGTGGATCTTCATGAACTTAACATTTGTGAGGACAAGATCTGTTCTGAGCCTCAAGACACTGATGGGCCATCAGAATCTGACATATGACCTTTTGATGTCCTCTGATTCTGCAAAAATATTTCTTCCCATAAGCAGAGTCCTCTTTATCTAGGACTTAGCATATGGATATGTGAATCCCTTCCAAATTTAGCAGAGATGCACCCTCCCCATCCATCCCTAACTATTACTAGAGTTCTCCCACTCATCTGGGTTCCCCTCTGCCACAGCATACATCATATGCCTTGGGGTTTATAGGCAGGTAAAACCTAGCAGGAAATCTCTAATTTGACCACACTTGTCAGCTACATAACCTTGGCACATTTGCTGTGCTTGACTCTTGTCACATATGCAATTTGAGCTCCTATCATATTCACACCCTGTATCATCCCCTCCTGCACCAACTCCAGGCTCTACCCTGTGCACTCACTTAGATCAATGGGCCCTCAGTAACCTGGAGCAAAGAACGAATCTAACAGTCCTGGGTGTGTTGAGCTTTTGCCTGAGATTCCGCATGGAGAACTGAGGTGGCATCAGCTGCCTGACAGGACCAAAATCTTCTTCAATACAGAGCTATAATTGATCCCTCAAAGCTGCCATTCAGCCACCTGAGTGATCCTTGGAAAGACCAGCCTCCTCAGCTGAGCCAGGTCCAAGTTGTAGGACTGTGAACAATTTGCTAATGGCTCTTTCATATGTCCATGGAGGCCTGGTGTCCAGCAATAGACACATGAAATACACAAGAACTTGGCTCACCCCCACCAGAACACTGACCTCAGAGTTGGTTCTTAATAAATGACAGTACCTCATCTTAATCCCTCTCTTGCCACATCCACTAACTACATGATGACAAACCAGGCTCTCTGGGGCTGTAGGCTCACTCTGTGAAAGGCCACACTACTGCTTACAAAGAACATTTGGTGAAAAATCAGTTAGTCAGATGCTTATGCTGACTATATACTTGATACACAACGTAAGGGAGGGAAGATTTATTTGGGCTTATGGTATCGGAGGCATCAGTCTTCTATCACAGTTAGGAGGAAACGGCGGAGAAGCTCACAATATGGTAGGCAAGAGAGAGGCTGGGAGGAGAGATGGAGGAGGGAGAGAGAGAGAGTATGAATGAAGACTCCAGCCAGCTTTCTCTTGTCCCACTTTCATCCCACACTTATTTAGGGTGGGTTTTCTCTTGCTAGTTAATCATCTCTGGGAATGAGATCACACACACCCTGAGGTGTGCTTTATTAGTCTATTAGGTAATTCTCAACCCAATCAGATTGAGGATGAGATTAACCTGTTGAAAAAAATAAAACGAGATAAAGAGCCAAGTGCAGCTTCTAGCATGGGATGGTCAGCCAAGTGGAACAACCTAGCTATATTCATCTGACAGTGACCCATACTGACCTGAGGGGGCATACTGGTCCCCAGGGATAATGGGTTAATCATCTCATATTCCTAAAGAATGTCACAGTGGTTGGGACATGCCAAAGTCTAAATAAATGCTTATCAAATGGATAGACAATGATCTCCTTCCTGAGTTAATTAGATTCATATGAACATTCAAAAGGTTCTTTTTGTTTCTTTTCTTTCTTTTTTAAAAATTTTTTTGTTTTTCATTTTTTATTAATTTATTCATATTACATCTCAACTGATCTCCCATCCCTTGTATTCTCCCATTCCTCCCTCCCTCCCATTTTCCCCTTATTCCCCTCCCCTATGACTGTGACTGAGGGGGACCTCCTCCCCCTGTATATGCTCATAGGGTATCAAGTCTCATCTTGGGAGCCTGCTATCCTTCCTCTGAGTGCCACCAGGCCTCCCCATCCAGGGGATCTGGTCAAATATGGGGCACCAGAGTTCGTATGAAAATCAGACCCCACTCTCCACTCAACTGTGGAGAATGTCCTGTCCATTGGGTAGGGGTTCGAAGTTTACTGCCTGTATTGTCCTTGGCTGGTGCCATAGTTTGATCAGGACCCCTGGACCCAGATCTGCTCATCATAATGTTTTTCTTGTAGGTTTCTAAGACCCTCTGGATCCTTCTATTTTCCCATTCTCCCATGCTTCTCTCACCTAGAGTCCCAATAGGATGTCCTCCCCTCTATCCCACTTTCCTGGTAAGTGAAGACTTTCATGGGACATGCCCCTTGGGCTAGTGTCCAGATGTGAATATATACCATTTGACTCTTTCTGCTTCTGGGTGAACTCACTCATTATGATCATTTCCAGTTTAATCCATTTGTCCACAATTTTGGGAATTCCTTGTTCTTAATAGCTGAGTAGTATTCCATAGTGTAAATGTACCACAGTTTCTTTATCCATTCTTCCATTGGTGGACACTTAGGCTGTTTCCATGTTCTGGCTATTGTGAATAAGGCTGTTATGAACAAAAAATATGGAATGCTTCACGAATTTGTGTGTCATCCTTGTGCAGGAGCCATGCTAATCTTCTCTGTATCATTCCAATTTTAGTATATGTGCTGCCGAAGAGAGCACTCTTCTTTTCTTTCAAAGCAGCATTGTTTGATCTTTCTCACAAAGTTATTTTATTTCAAAATTTATTTAAATTGATGCAGAAGTGGGGTGTGATGACATGATGTTTCAATACATATAAATCCTGTGCAATGTTCAAATCAGGGTGAACATGTCTACCTCCCCAACATTTATGATTTCTTTGTGACAAAACATTCAAAGTGCTTTATTCCAGTTCACTCAGATATTCTTTTTGTCTTGTTTAGCGTTATTATTGCTGTGATGAAACGCCATTATCAAAAACAAGTTGGGGAGGAAAAAGTTTATTTGGCTTACACTTCCACATCATTGATCATCATTAAAGGAAGTCAGGACAGGAACTCAAACAGGGCAGAAACCTAGAGGAAGAACCTGAAGCAGAAGCCATGGAGGGATGCTGCTTATTGGCTAGCTCTTCAAGGCTTGCTCAGCCTGCTTTGTTATAGAACATAGGATCATAAGCCCAGGGATGGCACCACCCACAATAGCCTGGGCTCTCAGCCATTAATCACTAATTAAGAAAATGCCTGACCGACCTGGACCCAGGTGGGTCTACTCAAACTACTGCACCAATCAAGGACAATACATGCAGTAAACATTGAACCCGTATTCAGATCTAGCCAATGGAGAGACCGGACGTTCTCCACAGTTGTGTGGAGAGCAAAGACTGACTCTGACATGAACTCTGGTGTCCCATATTTGACCACTTCCCCTTGGTGGGGAAGCCTGGTGGCACTCAGAGAAAGGATAAGCAGGCTACCAGGGTGAGACTTGATAGGCTGTGACCATATGGTAGGGGGGGAGGAGGTCCCCTTCTGTCACAGACCTAGGGGAGGAGAATAGGGTGAAAGAGAGAGGGAGCGAGGGAGGAACGACAGGATACAAGTGAGGCAATAACTGTAATCTGAATAAATAAATAAATAAAAATGCCCAACAGTCCTGCCTACAGCCTGATCTTATGGAGGCATTTTCTCAATTGATATTTCCTTCTCTAACATGACTTTAGTTTGTGTCAAGTTGACATAAAACTATCCAACACCTCACTACTGTTTTCCAAAGTATTGGATTAGATTCAACATGTCTTAGGGTTTCTATTGCTGTGAAAAGATACCATGACCACAGCAACTTTTATAAGAAAAACATTTAATTGGGGCTGGTTTACAGTTCAGACGTTTAGTATATTACCATCATGGTGGGAAGCATAGTGGCGCACAGGCAGACATGGTGCTGGAGAGGTAGCTGAGAATTCTAAATCTGGATTGTCAGGCAGCAGGAATAGATTGTCCCACTGAGTGTGGCTTGAGCATTTGCCACCTCAAAGCCCACCCCCAGTGGCATACCTATTTCAACCAGACCACACCTCCTAATAGTGCCACTGCCTATTTCATTCAAACCACCACACAACCTTTCCAAATGATATTATTATTACACTATAGTATAAAAGCATACCTGAATTTCTAATGGTAAATTTCTATCCATTAGTTATCCTTTCTCCCCTGTCTTTTCCCAAGGCTATGAAAAGCTCTTAGAAGATCTGTCTTTGTATCAAGTATATAAAGATTGAATGTGTTTTGTATTTTTTTCTTTTTCTTTTTTTTTTAAATTAATTTATTCTTGTTACATCTCAATGGTTATCCCATCCCTTGTATCCTCCCATTCTTCCTCCCTCCCAGTTTCACCTTATTCCCCTCCCCTATGACTGTTCCTGAGGGGGATTACCTCCCCCTGTACATGCTCATAGGGTATCAAGTCTCTTCTTGGTAACCTGCTGTCCTTCCTCTGAGTGCCACCAGGTCTCCCCCTCCAGGGGACATGGTCAAATGTGAGGCACCAGAGTACGTGAGAAAGTCATATCCCACTCTCCACTCAAGTGTGGAAAATGATCTGTCCATTGGCTAGAAGCAGAAAGACTCAAATGGCATATACTCACTTATATTTGCATACTAGCCCAAGGGGCATGTCCCATGAAAGTCTTCACTTACCAGGAAACTGGGACAGAGGGGAGGACATCCTATTGGGACTCTAGATGAGAGAAGCATGGGAGAATAGCAAAGTAGAAGGATCCAGAGGGTCCTAGAAACCTACAAGTAGAACATTATGTTAGGCAGATTTGGGCCCAGGGGTTTTGTATTTTTAAATATTTTAAATATACTACTTTATATATATGCATATGTGTGTGTGTGTGTGTGTGTGTGTGTGTGTGTGTGTGTGTGTGTTTTGTCTTGATCATATCCATCCTTCTTCTCTCTTATTCTCTCTATGACTCACCAGGACATGTTCTTCCCAACTTTGTGCCTTTTAAAAAAAATTGTAAGTGACTGAGTCCAGCACATAGGTGTGGGGACAATCACCTGACAAAGTCAACCTACCAGTGGCACACCCCACAAGAGAAGTGATTCTCTCTTCTGGCAGCCAATAGCTTCTCAGTTAGAGTTAGTGTTTATGAGTTCTTTCATAACCCATGCTAGACCATACCTGCCTGACCTTGCACAGGTAATCACAGCACTCCTCCCCATCTTCTGGCTCATATACTCCTTCTACCAATTCAGTAATGTTCCCTGGGCTTTTCAGGAGAGGTTAAAATGAGCAGTTGTTAATGTTGAGATGCAGAAGTGGTCAAAGTGCTGAGAACAGCTGACTGCGAGTGCTCACGTCTAAACAGGATACCTACACCAGAAAGTCTTCTGGTTGGCGTTGTGTCTTTGAGCATGTTCTTTGATTTCTGTGAACATCTTTCTAACCCTGCATTATTATGAGAACTAAGCATAAGATCTAGTATCTAGCAATGGTCAGTCCATCTTCCTTGAGTGTTTTATCTATACTAACGTAAGCCTCTAGATTTCCTAGGTTGGACTTACAACAGACCTCAGGAATGGGACACAAGAAAGTTTGACCATATTAGACAAAAGAAATTCCCAAACTAGCAAGAGTCAGGCAGTAACTGATGTTTCTGATCAGCTCTAACATAGCAGCCTATTCCAAGGGGCTGCAGCGTCAGTGGTGAAGATGACAGAGAAGCTGCCCACAAGGAACTTTACACAGAGTGGAGAAAATTGATGCCTCCTCTACTTCAACGTTGCTATGTTCTTTTTATACCCACAGGTCCATGCTTTGCCAAAGCTCAGCCCACATGTCTGACTGTGACCCCTGCTGATCTAGCTCCTCCCAGCTTGCATAGCGCCTAGGTTAGTTCATCTCTTCTAATCCTGTTTTCTCTCTTTTGGTTCTTTGAACAAACCAAGCCCATTCCCAGCACTGTGCCAGAAACCATCCATTTCCATGAATTGAAATGCTGTCATATACAGTCACATAACTGACTCTTCCTTGTCACACAGGTTTTAACACAAAAGTTCCTTTCTCAGAAAGCCCTTCCCCAGCAAAACTCCAGTGGGAAATCAACATTTGCAAATGTATCTGCTAGAATTATGAAAGACCAGTGACCAGAGCTGTGCTGGGTCACCCTTGTCTATTATGACCATGCAATTTAACAATTTCCCCACCAAATCCCAGTCTTTGTATATATTAAAAATTATTTTAAAATGTTTTGCATAGCACTTATTACCATTTAAACTAATTACACTTTTAAACTTGCTTACTGTCTATGTGCCTACACAAGCATGATGATTCCACAATATCCTAGCCTGTGACATTGTAACCCAGAGCCTAGATGAATGCCTGAAATATCACCCAGGCTCAATAAGCTCATGACCACTCCATAGGCTGAGATGTGAAGAGGTGACAGGAAGGAAGATCAGCAGGAGAAAAGAATCTCAGGACAAGGGTGAAGGAACTCATTCTCTCCCTGCCTCTTGCTTCTGCCTCTCCTCTGCTCCTCTAGCTCAGAGTCACTCTTCACACAGATCAGTTCTATGGGATTGTAGTCAGCTCATCAGATGCTTCTGGAAAGGACCCCAGGGCCAAGTATCCATCACTGGTCCTCTCAGCAATGCTTATGAGAACATTGTATCATTTGGCTAAGAACCAGAGGAAACCTAGGGTGTTTCCTCAGGAAATGTATTTGTACTCTGGACAGATTCATAGTATTTCTAATAGAAAAAAACAGTAGTCCCTTGGCTAAATGAAGGTGACAGCCAAGTTCCTTTATTCAGCAGAGCAAGTTAAGTGATAAGAATCCAAATTCACAAGACTAAGGAGGTGGCTCAGTAAATTGTGTGACACATAGCGCGAGATGTAAGTTTGGATGTCTAGAACTCACTTAAAAAGCTAGGCTTGCTAGCTAGATTTGCTATCCCAGTGCCGGAGAAGTGGAGACAGGTAGATCCCTGGAGTTCACTGGCCACTTAGTCTAGCTAAATAGGTGAGAGCTAGGTTCAGTGAGAGAGACCTTGTCTCAAATTATAAGGTGGAGAGCAAACAAGAAAGCCATGCAGCATCAACCTTTGCCATGCATACATGAACACATACACACAAATACAACACACACACACACACACACACACACACACACACACACACACAGAGACAGACACTAAAGAGGTGAGAGAAATTCCATGTAGTTCTTAGTAATCAATCATATGATGTTGAATGCATATTTGACTTTATTTTTCTTACTTGAGAAACATGGCACACATGGAGTTACTTCTATGGTCATGTAGGGCATTACCATTCTGTGTATTTTATAACTTGATAATTGTCCAAACAAACTTGCTTTCTCATTCAGAACAATCTGCTTTCAGCTCTGTTCTCCAAACCCTGCCCACCTAGTCCCACTGGTATTCTCAGTGTTAATGTTTAACTCTCAGAGCCAAGAGAATGCAGAAAAATATAAGAATCAGGGACAAAAATATTTTGTTAATATCCACAAGAAAAGAGATTACTGTATTGTAGAACATAATAAAAAATCACGAAAGAAGACCGACAGAAAATGTTCAGATCTCTAGAGTGAATAAAGTAAACATACCTGAGGGAAAATAAAAAAACGTATGTAGGAAAAGATGAACTTAGCTGAAGAAAAGATCACGATGCTCAAGTGGAAATGGTATAGGGCCCAGATGGAGACCCAGGTCAGATGGATTGATACAATCCATTTCTCTAAGTCACGAGGCTCAGAGCCTTAGGAGAATCTGTTCTAAATCCTCTAAACATCCCTAGCCATTATCCCATTAGTACCTCTGTGTGTGAGAGTGCGCTTTGAGACATTGTTCCTCTAAAAGATCATTAAAAGCAGAGAGCTCTGTTCAAGCTGAAGATCCAAGCAAGCTCAAGTGCTTAAGTGATTCTGGCTACATTCAGCAACAGCTGAGATGCCTGGAATCAAACAGAAAGATTAATTGAACAGTGGAGAATTGACAGATAATGGGGAAAAGGCAGGAGACAGGTGACTTGAAAAAAAAACCTTCTGCTTTGGTGACATTTTCCTTTGTTTGGTCCCTATGGCCAAGGGCTATGACATAGACACCATTCTTAACAGCAACTGGCTTGATGCCAGGCACGAATTCAGGGTGTTGCTTTGTGGAATAAATGTTAGAGTAGTGATGCTCACAGTCCCCACAGAAGCTTTTTAACTTTGCACAGACTACCCCAGTAACTCTTCCCTCTGATGTTCTTCTTAAGCCAACCTGGATTCTCTAGGGCTCTCTCACATGGCAAAAATTCATGAGTGCTTTTAAAGTCTTGGCATCTGGGATAACAAACTGCCAGTGAAGCTTCTTTTAACAACGTTGACCTTAGAAATACTCCCAATACTCCTTGGAAATGCTTGAATAGATCTTGATCACCTTCCGAGAAAGGTCCAAACATATCAGTGTGGCCATCAATGTTCATCACCAGCTGCTTCTTAGCAAAAACCTCCAGCTCAGTGCCCACAACTTGAGGTTCTCTTTGCTGGTCATATTTCTCCTGGCTTCTGAACTACGTATACTGTACTCTTCTCTTTGCATAATTTCCTATTTTCCTCCTCCACCAACCCTGAGCTTTGTTCATTTCTTTAGAAGTAGTTATTGATGCATTTACCCTTCAATCTTCTTATGAGCCTGTCATCCATACAATTATCTTTGACCTCATTATTCTATGCTCATATGATTACTTTTCCATTAGCTCTACATTAGAAGTTGATTAAAGGATTGGGATTATCAATCCGAGACCCTCAGTAAATGTTACCACACTTTGTATATTATACGTATTCAATAGATTATTAGTCAATGAATGAATTAATATCATTATAGGCCATAGATCTATAATATTGGATAAAAATACTTTTTCATCCTAAAGAACTCTTTCTCTTCATATCTGCATGGTACATGATTCTATTAGGGCTTGATGATTAGAACCATGCATGCCTTGGATCTCTGACATCCACAGCCTTTGGAGCTCCTTGTGATGACTAGAGTTTATCTAGAGGAAAATATGTCATCCCAGTGAGTGGCACATTAGAGCTGCTATAGGGAAGAGACATGAGCAAGTAGAAGGTATCCTGCCAGATTTCCTTCTAGAATCTGGATTCATGCTGTGACACTGAACATGCTGAGAAATAACTCAAAATAAGTTCCAGAGATCTTCTACTATGTGTTAATGCCACTTGTCAAAGATCTTCTCTTTTGGGAAGATGGAGTGGAGCTGGGAAGAATACTACTCAGCCTACATAGAAGTCTTTTTTTCACTATAGTTTTGAAGTTCATATGAAATCATTGACTGCCAAAGTCTTGCATATACTTATATATAAGATGGGGAAATATTAGTATGTGGAGATGTGGATGGATATGATGAATACATGAGAAAGGTAGGGGCAGGGAAGAAAAGAGTAATTATGCAGAAGATTTGATTTTTGCTGATTTATTATATGCTGGAAACCGAAGATACCATAATTAACTCTTTTGAACAGTTCCCAGCCTACGAGGCTGGAACAGAGTGATGAACACTCAAGGAGAGGGAAACTTACCTAAGGACACTATATGCCAAGTCACAAATGAGAAGTGATTGTGTGTTCCCCAAACAAAGGGGTTTATTCTGACTTTATATCACATTCCACTGAAGGGGGTCTCCATATATTGCCTTTGCCTCAAAGGATCATAATGTTTGCCTCTTGCAGTATTATAGTCTACATAAGAAGCTCAGGGCTGAGTTAGTGGTGGGCATGCCTAGGGATATCTAGAAAGGTAACCCCACAAAGTCTCTGATGTTGATGGAATCTAGAGGTTTGGCCTTTACATTTTTTTT
>OU015748.1:78484482-78523543 GCA_907169655.1 Acomys percivali | reverse complement strand
GAGAGAGAGAGAGAGAGAGAGAGAGAGAGAGAGAGAGAGCACACCAGGTCCTTCTCTACAATGATGGAGTAACTGAACCTTTCAGTCTCAATTTCCTCCTGGGGTGTGTCAGTCCCCTACCTGAGAATAACCCCTCCCCTGTGCACGTGCAATGCCCCCTTGCCAGTCAGCACAGGGAAGAAGCTGAGGGAACAGCAGCAGATGGGGAGTAGCCAGAGCTGAGCTTTTAGTGTGTTCCACTGGCCTCATCGGTGTTTTGGAGGAGGACTGTAGGTCGATTTCTCTGTTTCTCTTGAGGGCCCTTCACTAATCCTGTCTAGAGCTATTGTGAGCTGCCTCACCCCTCACCTCATGAGCCTCTGAGACTGAGTTTTCAAGGGCAAAAGGCAGCCCTTCTGTTTCAAAGTGTATTCCCTTCCAGTAGATTCGCTAAGATCACTGCCTGGGGTGTGTACATAATATGTTGTCAGCTGTTAGACATTTTCCCACATTGCCTGCCCCCAACCCCATCCCTGATAGGTGACCTTGGACCTTTAAATTCAGCTCAGGGGCTTCATAGTGACGTGTCCTTCAGTAGCGTATCCCACGTCAGGGGATAATCAGAGGACACAGCTTAACTGGGGCAACGGTGGAAACATACTTGCTACAAAAGTGAGGTACCCCCAGGCTCTGCCACTCTGTGGAATTACCCGAGCCAAGAAGATACTTTCAGATGAGGAAACACATCCAGAGTAGAGGTCATGACCCCCACAGCCTTGTTACTGGGGACCCTCTGTATGTACAAGAGGCACGGGCATATTTCCCAGTGTACCTCAGGATCACAGCATCATAGTGGGCTGTCTTATACAGCAAGTAACTGAGCTGAGCGGTAAAGCCTTCCAGTGAGGGTGAGCAATGTAGTGAGAAAGGGCGTTGGCCCTCCTGCCTGTTCACATGGAGAGTTCAGACTCACACACATCAGGACACCACCACGTTTTCTCAGTGGATGATAAGAATATAATAGATGCTCAAGCCAAGACTGTGACTAGTGTCACTGATGCTGTCCTGGATGGAAAGAACAGCCACCAACCTACATTGTAGTTCCAAAGAAGTGGCACATATAGAAGGCACATAGACGGCATTAGGAAGATGCTTATCCCTGCTTATTAACACGAATGCAGGGTTGAATGCTTTTTTATTATTTGGCAATTTCATAATGTATACACTGCATTTAAATCATATCCACCTCCAACTCTTCCTGGACACTCCACAAATACCCCTTCCCACTTTGTGCACTACTTTTAAAATTTTTATTTTTACAACCCACCAAGTGCAATTTAATGCTGCCAACATGTACGTGGAAGGAAGGCCGTCCATTTGGCTTAATCTTCTGTGAGCAATCACTGCTGCTGCGGGGTCCTGAATACCTCTAGCCCTGACCTCTAGCCTTCACAACCTTTCTCATTCCTCTTTTGTTGGGAATGATTATGATATAGATATACTACTTAGGGCTGAGCATTCCATAGTTACTTATTCTCTGTACCTGACCATTTGTGAGTCTCTGTGTTAAGCATGATCCACTGTAAAAAGAAGCTTCCTTGATGAGGATTGAGAGCTATTATAAAGACACCTTAGTCCATTTATTACTGCTGTGACAAAACATCATGACAAGTCTCTTCTTGGTAGCCTGCTATCCTTCCTCTGAGTGCCACCAGGCTACCAAGAAGAGACTTGATACCCTATGAGCATATACAGGGGGAAGAGGTCCCCCTCAGTCACAGTCATAGGGGAGGGGAATAAGGGGAAAAATGAGAGAGAGGGAGGAATGGGAGGATACAAGGGATGGGATAACCATTGAGATGTAATATGAATTAATTAATAAAGTATGTTTTTTTAAAAATTAAAAAAATAAAAATAAAAAGCTACTGCTTTTCATCTGAAAAAAAAAACCATCATGACAAAACAAAGTATTTAATCAGGCTTCTGGTTTCAGAAGGTAAAGAATCTGTGGTGTTTGAGGGAAGGCATGGCAGTAGGAATAGCTGAGACCTTTCAAGCCAGCAGGAAGCAGAGAAAGAGACACCCAGTGGCACACCTCCTCCTCCAACAAAGCTATATCTCCTAAATCTTCCCAAACAAGTTTACCATGTGAGGACCAGGAGCTGAAGCACTTGTGCCTATGGGGGCCATTCTCATTTAAACCATCATAAAAATCATGCATTTAGAAGGCAGTTGGACACTGTTCACTTAGCAAAATAATAGCACTAAGTTCTCCCCTATGGCCTATGACATCTGCAATCATGGGTCCTTAGTTGCGTTTACAGTAGAGGAGTAAGCTTTTCCCTGTAGAGCAGACCTTAAATCAATTTAGAAAGCTTTGGGTTACCCCCATAATATGTATGCCACCACTGCACTAATCAGGGTATCCTGCCAGTGTAGTTGTCTGATCCTTATTATGTAGCTCACAGGGGTCACAGCTGGCTGAGTTTGTTGATGATTCCTTCCCCCACCAGTCACCCCCAGCATCCTACATAGCACCTCCCCAGTCTATAAAAGCTGGGCAGTAGGAAGGAAGCTTTCGGGTTAGTATCAGCTGGATTTGTCCATGTTCTGGGACTAAAGTGTGTAGTGTGTTCATCAATAGGGTTTTACCATCAAGTTGAGTGGTGGGGCAACCAGGAACATTGGCAGTAGCTTGTATTATTTAGTGGTCTCCTGGACCATCTTTCATGCCAGTAACACAAAGGGAGCATCACACCTTTGGCACTGTGCTCATCAAAAAAGTCCCTTCAAATGAAGTTTGTTTGTCCATGGAAGATCATTCAAAGTTACCTAAGTTACTTTGGTTTAAAATTTTAATATTGAGTTGATTAAGTTCATTCTCAAATTTTAAAAATTTCATATATTATTTAACTGGTTTTTAAATTTCAGAAAGTTAAGTGTATTCAATGTATTACAAACATTTTCTTTCTACCCCAGGACCTTTTCTTATTCTAGCTCCACATCTGCTTACCTTCTTTTTTAAAGTAGAGCCCTTCCAGCTTTGATGTGTGTGTGTGTGTTTGTGTGTGTGTGTGTGCATGAGTGTAGGATTTGTGTAGGTGGTAACAGCTGCTGTGTATTCATGAGTACCATGACCACATTCCATTTAGAACAGAGCACTTTGTAATACTTTTTCCCATCTTTAGACTCTCACACTTTTTGGCCACACCCTCTTCTACAATGTTCCATGGGTCACAGAATGGGTTATGGAGATGTCCTTTTCAAGGTTAGTTCCTAGACAGTCCTTTATTTTTAGTATTTAGGCAGGCTGAGTTCCTGATCAGTCACTTCCAAAAGTCAAATTTATTTGTAACTTAGAAGTCTTATCCTTCCTTAATTCTTGTATGACAAAAATTTAAAATGTCTAATAAGAAGATCCTTATTAATATTTAGCCTTGGTTATAAATTTAGGGATTTTTCAACTGACTTTATAATTTGGATTATTCTATTTTGAGTGCTTTGATTAACAAATCAAATTTCTGAGCACTGAAGTCTTATAAATCTAATAGATTATGCTAAACTCATAAACACCAGGTGATTCTTATGATAGTGTAAATGTTCAAGTGTGCTGCATATAAATCTAATGAAATTCAGCTTAAAAGAAGACCAAATCAATTCTTAAATTACCCATCTTAATCGCAATCACAAAGCTGAACTGTTATCCCAATTAACCAATCTCTATTAAATATAAAATTTCTTTATAAATAATTTATTCTATAATAGTAAGTTAAAACTACATAATTTTTATCATTTTGGTAAAATGTACAAAAATTATATGTATATGTATTAAAATTCTAACAATTGATAGCTTTGGATGGTAGAACTGGATTTATTTTATTTTCTTATTCATATCTTCCTTACTTTTGTATGCATGTGTCATTCCTTAGTCAAAAAATAATGTAATTTTTATTTTATGTGTACCTGTTCAGAAATGGGGACCATGTTTGGGCTGATGGAGTGGGTCCCAGATGCTTGGGTCTCTGACCTCTTCCTGGGCCATCTGGAGCCTAGATCTGCACATTTACTATGGCAGGCAGGATGTCTCCTGGGCCAAAGACTTTATGAGTTAGTATGCACACTCTTATTATGTCAGGCTCTGAGGTTTAAAAAAAATGCTATTATTTTTAAAACAGAAAGGACATTTATGCTGGAACCACATCTAACAATCTGTGCCTTCCAGGTTATCATGCAATTTCAACTTCAAATAGAGGAAAGACAGATTAGAATCTGTTGTCTTGAGCCTCAGCAGGCAAGTTTACCATGCCTAGGTAGCAGATTGTTATGCTGTGAAAAAAAATACCTCACAAACACAACTTAAGGGCTTACAGTTTGAGAGATGGACAAAGTCCATCATGGTGGAAAGGCATGGGGTGCGACTGGCTCCAGTGTGGCAGGAGAGGTGTGGGGTGAGTGAGGCAGCTGGTCCCATTGCATCCACAGTCAGGAAGCAGAGAGAGATGAACGCTGGTGCCCAGTCCACTGTTTCCTTCTCATTCCATCTCAGACCTCAGCCTGTGATGCTGTCCATATTCAGGTTAGGACTTCCCTCCTCAGTGAAAGCTTCCTGGAGGTACCCTCACAGGCACACCCAGAGGTACCTGTTGCAATTGGATTCCAAAGCTAGTCAAGTTGACAATGAAGATTTATCATCACACTGGCTGGCTGGCTGAAAGATGGCTGAATAAACACATGATGAAATAATGGATTCGTGACTGGTCATGAGCTTACAAAAAAAGAGAAGAAAATGGAAGAGGAATAACATGGCATAACTGGTAGATTGACAGACATAGATGCAGGCTGGATAGATTAAGGAACGATAAAATTCAACAATTGCTTGGGACAGAATGTGTGTAATAATTAATTGATTTGCTGAATGAATGCTACAGTAGAACAGAGGGTGCTACAATGACTGACGCTCTATGACTGACTAAACTGTTGACTGAGGAACTAAGTAAAAGAATAAGTGAAAGAGAATAAATGACCAAGTGAATAAAGAATTAGGTGACATACTCACTCTGTGTGTGAGTTAACTGGCTGACTGCATGATGACCATCTAAAGAATCAAAATGATTAAGTGTGTACAATAAACAAGAGCCTGAATGAACAAATGAATGCTGCAGGTGAGGAGAGGCCCTTCTGGCATGACTTTTCCCTTGGGGTTGTCATGATGCATCCTAACACTACAATTTTAGCCAACCCCCACATGACCCTTTATTTAGCATGTCAGACACCGTGTTGGCATTGACCCATTACCTGGAACCCTTGAAATTCACTTCCTGGATTGCCTTCATGTCATTTTATTCTGCAGATGGATCCCGACCTTCGGTTTGCGCGTGTTCATTCCTTTATAATGGTTGCTGTCACGAACTTGACAATACCTAGAATCACCAAAAGCAGTGAGCCTCTGGAAGCATGGGGTGGGAAGATCTACTCTAACTGTGGGTAGCACCATTTTCTGGGCTGGGATCCAAGGCTGCATAAAAAAGAGAAAGCTGGCTGAGTGCCAGCACCCTTGCCCCTCTGCTTCCTGACTGAGGACCCATGTTAGCATCTGCCTCAAGCACCTGCTGCCATCCTTCCCCACGATGATAGCCTCCCCCTGGAGAACTGACCTGCTTCCTTAGTACATGAGCCTGATGACCCAGGCATATCTCTTCTCTGCCTCCAGGCAAAAGGGTGCGCTGGCATCACTTGAGTGGTTTGTAGACATGTATCTGTTAAGGAATTCCAGTGTCTGTTTGTGGTGCTTTTATTTTTGGCTCATCTGATTCTGTCCTTACTTCTTCCCAGCCCACCTGGAGCAGAATGATCCTTCAGACAATTTCTGTTGACATCAAGTCTCCCCTGGTGACCTACTGTGGTCCAGCACCAGGAAGCAGCCTCCTGCTCCCCTCCCCTGCCAGCCGGAAGTTGCCTTTAGGGACAAGAGGATTTTGCCACAGTAGATTTCATGTCTTATTAAAGGACTTGTTAATTGGGGCACTGTACAACCCTTCATCGTTTTCACATCAGACAGCAGTTGTGTTGTCTGTTTACATTTGCTCAGGGAGTGTTTCACAAGGGTGTTTATTCTTACAGGAAAGCTCAGAGGTTAGCCCTGCCTTTCCGAGTGAAAATCTGCCAAAAATCCACCGCAAAGAAGCAGAAAATAGATGCACTGTTGATTCCTCAGCAGCCTCTCTGGCTGTTTTATTAGGGGTTAGACCAGAATTAGAACATCACTTGAATTTGCCAGGCTGGAGGGAAAGTGGCACTGGCATGGCTACCGAGACAGCGCCCAGCAACTGTGAGAAGCCACCTTGCCTAGTTCAAATGTAATAAACAAGAAAGCCTAATTAGATGTCAGCCATCCTGTCATCTTGCTGACTGACCTAGCTTCTCAAAGGATCTTTGCATATGTAAGCATGCATGCACTGAGGTCCTGCAAATGGGACAAATGGAAGCAAACTAACCTCACCCCTCCTTGCCTTTTGCTTCTCAGACTCACTGTAGGCACAAGCTCCTGTACTGCAGTTCCATGCCCGCTTTATTCTCTCTGCACCCAGTCTGTAGCATAACTAGGGTTTGATAAATATTTGTTGGTGAATTCAATAAATAAATAAATGTCAAATTCAATTCGTCCTCTAAGGTCTATTTCAAATTTTCATAACCTCGAAATCTCGCCTGCTTATAAAAATGGAACAAAGGCAATCTCAAGATCCTTGGAACTGAGCCACTTTGTTGTCACTGCCCGTTTCTTTTCCTAGTTAATTTTGCATTTATTTTCTTGTTGTTATCACTATAATCGCCACCATCAGTGGTGAAGATGTTCAAGTGTTCCTAGTCTTCACGAAAGGTCTTTATGTAAATTACCTTTAGTGGACAGATGAAGAAACTGAGGCACTTAGGGGCTAATGAATAAAATTCTCCACCACTGCATGGAACATACTATTTGTTGGATAGGGTTTATGCTTCAATGTCACATAATCATAAAATGACCAAACTGGGTCAGTTTGCCTAGACTTGGACTCACAGAAGGTCCTGTATTTCTAGAAAGCCCTCAAGCATAGACAAACAGGGCAGTGCTCTCTCTACTCAATACTCAGGACAAAATGTGAGAAAGTCATTGATCATCTAACACAAGTGAAAACAGTTGAGACACAAGGAGAAAGGTAACTGTCTACCTCAGGGCACTAAATGACAGACCTGGGGTTTTCCTCCTGAGTTTAACCACTTCAGAGGACTACAGTGTTTTCTCTCAGGAATACACAGAGAACTAATCTTTCCTCCATTGGACTGTTAGAAAACAGACACTCTCATTTCTAGAAGAATAAAAGAGCTCTGGATTTCTTGTCCTTTTCCAATCAAGGTGATTTCTTTCTTTTCTATTTACATCCAGGATCCAAAGAATCATGGCAGATCGTCTCCAGTTGCTAACCTTCCATTCACTTCTTTCCTGTCCTTGGTGTGTTTGTTGGTCTCTCCATTGCTGACATTGTATGGCCACCTAATAACATTTGTTGCATTAGAGCAAACAGAAATGAGTTGAACTGGGAAAGATAACATGACATCTTATATGCCTGACTCCCCCTCCCTCCTTTGTCTTGGCTCCTATGACTCTTATTCTGTGACTCTAATGCTCCTCAGGCTTCATTGATTCTCTTTTGCAGTTTTCTTTTTAAATGATGCTGCTTTTCAGAGCACTTTCTGTTTGACTTCTTTCCTGTCCCTATGCAGTCTCTCACTAAGTCACTACATCATTTCCCAGACATTACTGTCATTTTATATTCTTAAATCTTTCTCTCGAGTATGTACATTTATGTTGTAGTAAAAAAAACAGACCCCCAAATCTCATTGAATTTACATATCAAATACTTTCTAATTATGCATATCCAGCAGATCATTGAGAGGAGCTCATATAGTCACTTTGAGACTCAAATCATGGATGCCCTGCTGGTTATGAACAAGTGGATCCTATAGCCCCTTTGGCATGGAAATAGTTGAGTAAGGCATGAAAGGCAGCCATGACTTTTAAATTCTTTGGCCTTGGAAGGTCACACATCATCTCTGCTCCAATTTAGCAAAATAAATTCAGCATAATAACAACAACAACAAGAACAATAATAATAAGTCATGTGATCTGCCTTGCTGCAAATGTGGTAGTAAATACTTAAGCTATTTAGTGAGAAACAAGCATCTCTACCATTTCAACTCCTGACATCTCCACACAGCATATACCAAGGAATCTTACATTAAGTGCCTTTCTCAAGGAAGTTAATATCATTGTATGCAAAGGTTTCTACCATGTAAATTCCTGACCTTGGTGCTGCACACCTTTGCTGTAAACATACCTATCATGTATCAATTCTCTACTTTTGGCAACCTGTGAAAACTGAGTTTATGTCCAGGAATTTGCTTGTCCCTGGCCTGTTTCAGTGTAAACCTGCTTGTCCTACCCACCTGAAGTGTCTTATTAGATTCCTGGTATCTCTCTTCTAGATTTGTGTTTTATCCCCAGAGTGTTTGCTCTAACCATACATCTACTGGTCACCCTTGTCAAGTCTTTGGGAAATGGGTTTTATTTGGTTTTCCTAGTGTTCCAGTCAAATTCCACATTATCCTTGCCTAAAATACCTTTAATGTCTATTTCTTTCCCAATTCCATGTCATCTAAAACCCAACTTCTTGTGTTTCCCCTCAAGTCTGCTTCTCTAGAAGGTTTACTTCTCAAGTAAAGGAGCTTCATTCTTAGAGCTTCCTAACCCAAAGCCCTGAGCTTCCTAGTTTGCCTTTTCTTGAATTTCAAGTCATATTAACAGAAATTATTTTTTGCCATTATGATTGGCCCTTCATATCTGTCAGTTCTGTATCCAAGCATTCTATTAACCATCTATTAAAAACATATTTAAAACCATGCCTTTGTAGCACTGTATGTCTGCAAACTTTTTTCTTGTCGCTATTTTCTGAATTATACAATACAATAACTATATCCCATTATGTTGAATGTGGTGAGTAATGCTATGTGAAAATACAGTGCCATAGATACTACATATCTATGGACTTTGGCATCCCTGGGTATTTACAGCTCTCCATTCAGATGATATTCAGAACCCAACCAATCCTCTGTACCTCTCTACTTGCACTCTATTATTAGGTGCCAACATCTTTTTATGTTGATTAGTCTAAGACCCTTCTCTTTGGGGGCAGGAGAGATGGCTCAGCAATTGCGAGCACTGTCTGCTTTTCCAGAGGTCCTGAGTTCAATTCCCAGCAGCCACAACCATGTATACACTCTAATGCCCTCTTCCAGCATGTAGGTGTACATGCAGATAGAGTGCTCATACACATAAAATAAATAAATAAAATCTTTTTTTAAAAAGCCCTCTACTTATGTCCTGCTTCTACTTTTTCTCCTTTCCACCAGTTTCAAATAGATAAATAAGAGAAGTACTTTCACACACTAGTCAATCTTAGCATCTTAGTGCTCAAAACCCTCTAGTGATTTGGTGTCTCACTATGAATAAGAATTATCTCAGAGCCTCACAGGGGCTCCTTCCCAATCTAGGGAGCAGACAGTTTGCTTTGAGAGGGCTCTTTCCACAGCCTTTCCCCAAGATCTGTCCACTTTTGTGGACTGGCTTGCTTTCTCTTCCAAATGCACCAGAGTTCTCTGCTCCTTGGATTTTCATTATTCTCATGGCTCTGCAGTCCCTGAACCATGTATGCTCCGCAATGGACCATATCCTTCTCATTTTCTCAGCGGACCTCTCTCCTAATGACACAGAGATAAATTCAGCACTTTACACTCCATCCCTCCCTGCCTCGTTTTGATCGATTATACACACTGTGCTAATCTTTTTTATCCTGTTTATTGTCATCTGTCTCTTCCTGGAGAAAGAACACTACATGTGGACATGAACCTGTCTCTCCCTGTTCAGTGATGGATCCTCAGTGTCCTGTCATGTGTCCAGGATGCACTAGGTTTTCAATATGCTTTTGCAAATTTTCTGCAGGGTAATGGCTAGCCTTCTTAACCTAGCTTTCATCTCTGTGGTAAATCTCTTGTTGCTGTGCTTCTTCTTGGTTCCAACTCAACATTCTCTGAGCTAGGATTTGTACAATGCCAATCTAACTATCATACATCTGTGTACAAGCTGATTGAAGAATAGTCTTGGACAACCTGCTGCCATGAAGATGCATGACATGTACCAGCATATTTTGAAGCCTAAGAAGTCTTGCAAGAGTGTTTGGCTGTGTCTCAGATCATCCGTGTTTAATCAGTCATTTCCAAGCATATGTATCGCTCTTGTGTGTGGTCATTCTTCCAGTTTGTAGGCTTGCTACTGCATTGTATCTATTTTGTATCCTTAACGTGTGAAAATCATTTCTTGAACTGGAGAGATGGCTCAGAGGTTACACATACTGACTGCTTCTCCGGAAGTCCTGAGTTCAATTCCCAGCAGCCACATGGTGGCTCACAACCATCTATAATGTGATCTGATGCCTTCTTCTGTATACATAATAATAAATACATAATACACATAATAATAAATATATAACTATTTTTAAAAATCACTTCTTTTGTTTTATGATATCTTCATCATATTTTCATTACCAAATGATTTTGGTGCCCCTCTTCAAATAGATGCACACAGACACACACACACACACACACACACACACACACACACACACACACACGAAGAGGGACAAATCATTATTTTCTCTTCTGCCTCTGTCTAATAACTCGCCTCTTTTAGAAAACCCATTCAGATCCCTATCAGCCTCTAAGCCACTGTCCTCTCATGTCTCCACTCAATATAATTGATCACTTTATGAGTTACGACGTTCCATGATAATTTAATATGCCAATCAGTGACAGTCACTGTTCCCAAGAAACTCAATCATTAGATTGAAACACAGTCTCCAAATATCCGGTCATTAGTGAACTACTACTAATATTGCCATTAAAATGTGTGATTAAAATTTAACAACAACCTTGCCTTTCATTATTTTCCCAGGAGTTCTAGTTTTGCCTGTTGCAAATGCCTACATTCTCAGAAACCAGTCTTTTTAGGTACTTGGAGTCAATGATTGTGTGTCTCTACAAATTCTCCTCTCTAGACCAAACACCCCATGTCCTCTGTCCATTCCTCGTGTGGTGGTTTTAAGTCTTTGACAACTTGTACAATATTTTAAAATTCTGTTGCTTTAGTGAATATTGCAATGCTAGGTACAGAACAATTAGTCTGATATATCCTGACCACTGTGAAATTTTCTGGATGCTTTTGTATCCCAAGAGAGATACTATGCTTCAATTGCTGATCAGAGAATCCTGTCTAAGGGACTCTGTCAAGGGGTCTACTCATAGCTCAAGCAACCCCAAGGCTCAGGAGCTTCATAATCTCTGCAGAGAAGAGGACCTATGGCTCTTTCTTGGCTCAAAGCACTGGACAGAAACCCAGAGGGAGAGAGGGTAAAATCAGAAAGAGAAAGAAAGAAAGAAAGAAAGAAAGAAAGAAAGAAAGAAAGGAGGAAAGAAAAGAAAGGAGAAGGGGAAAGAAGAGAAAAAGAAGAGAAAGAAGGGGAAAGGAGAGATGAAGAAAAAAGAAAAGGGGAAAGTAAAGGAGGGAAGGAAGAAAAAACAATGAGAAAAGGCGACAGAGACGAGGAGGGAGGGATTAAATAGAGGAAACGGGAGAAGGAAGTAAAGGAGAATGGAGGGCGACAGCAATAAAAACATCTTAAGTTCTCCCCAATGTCTTCCACATGTTTTAAATTGCTAGCATGACTCTGAAGGTGACCGTACTTCAGGCATTACATCGCTTAATGCTCTGGCTTTTTCTGAGGGAGTATACCATGCCAGGTACTGTGCTGGTGACCGAGCCCTTTAATATATCGTTTATATAAAAAAAAATACAGCTCACCAGTTAGGATCTCAATGTAGTACAGCAAACAGACTAGCTCTTCATAAGCCACTCAATCATCTCTTTCAGGTTTTGACTTACAGCAGACATTACCCTGGATAAATAGCCAGACACACCACAGCAGTCCTGAGCATAGGAAGACTGTGGGATATGTGAGTTCTTCACTGCGCGCAGTTCTGCCTTAGCGATTTATATGGCTGACACTCGGGTACGGTGGAGCTGAACCTCTAATTCCCTTCCTTTTCGAAAGTCTACACAGTACTGTGGTTACAAAGTGAGAATTTAATCTACTCTTCTTATTTCCACGCAGAAGGCTAGCTTGGTTTCCAGCAAATTCAGATCACTTTGTGTACCTCAGGACCATGTTGTTAGCTATTAGCAAGTCAATAGTTTGTGGTGTGGTGTGGTGTTGTTCTCTCTCTCTCTCTCTCTCTCTCTCTCTCTCTCTCTCTCTCTCTCTCCCCCCCTCTCCCTCTACCCCTCACTCTCCTCACCCCCTTCTCTAATGTATGTGTGCATGTATCATTTTATCCACTTTTTCTTTTGTAAAAAACAGATTCTCTCAATATTCTCTCTATTTTCCAAGTAGCTAGGTTGGCAGGCAAGTGAGCCTTAGGAATCTGCCTGTCTCCTCTGTCTCCTCAGAGCCAGACTTGTAAAGGTACACCGGACTCCTTGCTTTTATGTGCTTTCTGGGGTCTGAGCTGAGGGCCTTGAGTTGCAGAGCAAGGCACTCTTCATGCTGAGCTACCTCTGTAGCCTGCCATGCTTATTTCTCTCTTTCCATGGTACCATAAAGTCACTGATGGCACCGTACTCATTTTCCTGTCCTCAATATCTAAGCAGCCATTAACACATAGTAGATGCTGAGTGTGTGCACGCTGCAAAGATGATGTTCGAAGTGTCCTATCCACTCCTGCCTCTGTTCCCACACTCACACATGTAATGACTTTCCAGATTCAAGCATTTTATTTCATTGCTTGTATATCCGCATGCTTTTTTCACACTGAGAACTCACTATGCACGCCTCCCCCCATGGCGTCATGAAATCCTGGTGTCACAGCAAGGTCTCAAAATCACGAAAGGTCAGAGCTCTCCACTCTGTGCTGATTTGGGTCACCTTTCCTTGAGACTTCCTTCGCCTCTTCTTTGATTAAAGCGAGCGTTTGCCTTGCCTCCCGCTTTTTAGCAATTACACTAATTAAGCTAATTTTTCTTTGTTCTCTCTATACAATTTGCATAAATGGCAAATTTATATATAGTGTCCCTAATTCTCCTGTAACTGCTCTGTAATTAACAGGATGCTCAGGCTAAATATAAATAAGTGCAGAAGGAAAAACAGCCTTCTGCTAAAATACCGATAAAAGCTGGGAGAAAAGGAAGGCAGGGAAGAAAACAATTCTGAGCCCGTTCCAAACTCATTATGCTTGATTGGGTCACAGTTGGAGGATGCCAGATAAAGGTCAGCTTCCACATGAGTGTCTCTGAGAGCCCTGTCCCCAGGAGCAATAGCAGGCCAGAATTAAGACCATTTTTTGAAATAATAACAATAGCGTACAATTTCTCCAGGTTTGGGGGTAGTGTGGTGTGGGCAAAGAACTATATGATGTGCAGGAAATTGGGGCCCGAGTTCTAATTTTGACCAGCCAGGGCTCCTTGACCCAGGGGAGAACACAACCAAATCTCAGAGCTCTGGAAGTTTATGGTGACACTGTAGGACATCCTAGAGTTCCACCACCTCATTATCACCTAGATATTAAAATACATGATGATGAAGATGTGTTCAAAAATACTACTAGATCAAGATTGAGACTTTCCTCTACAAATAGAAGTGATTACAAATGGGCAGGTAGCTTATATTGGAGTCCTTCGGGTAGCGATAATCAAAATAATCCATAAATTTTGGTCTTAAAATTTCCAGCTGTAGTTCTGTGACTCTGGAAAAACTCCTTAGAGTGTCTCAGGCCAAACTGCTTTCCTCTTAGAGTAAGATTAAAGAAACGGCATTAAACAGTACAGTGCCTGAAATGAGCAAGCCCTTGATGCAGTATTTTTGCAGTTTTGGTTACCAAGTCATGAAACTCAGTCGTTCCCAGGGTTAGGTGAATGGATTAAGTTGCATTTCCAGCCAGAGTGTGAGCTCCAAAACCAGAACCTTGGGTGACTCAAGAAAGGTTATCTGGAAACACACCTCTGGAACCCTTTCCTGCAAATTCTGGAGCTGTGACCAAGGTCATTATAGCTATAACATCATTCTCTCATTATGTCATAGTTTTCAGAAAAGTCATCTTTGTGCTGCATGCTTCTCCAAGCCTGGAGGACAGGGACATGAGTGAGACATTGCTCTTTGTGGGGAGGTGTGGGCAAAAAGACATTGTAGATTTCTGTGGTCCAAAGGCTCCAGAGAATGTGGTTCTTAAAGCTCACACAAACAATCCATTTTCATGTTGAGAGACCCCTTAGGACTTCTGTCTTATAATCTTTTCATCTATGCCTTTTAAAATTGGTATTTTTGTACTTACTTTATACTATATATCATATACTAGAATATGCATATAATTCATAAATAAATAATATACATACACAGGCATGCCAAATCATAAGATTTTTATTTATGGTGGAGAGGGAAGCTTGTTATAGAAACTTTCAGTTATTATCCCCAGTGGTGGCTGACTGTTGCTTGAGCGTAGCACAGGAAGAATGCAGATTTAGTCAGAATTCCAGAGCTTTGGATAAGACACTTACACTCTCTGGGTCTCATATTTGTCACTAATGGGCAGAAATAGAGAATATTTCCTGAGTAGTTTGGCTAAGAAAGTAAGTCAGTACAGTATATAAAATATTCTTTATGGTAAATAAGCAGATGTTATTTTTTCCCCTCATAGTAAAATCATGAGTATTTAGAACACTAATTTGAGTAGCTGTTTACATACATGTATGCAATTGAGCACACATGCACATGTACACACATGTACAAATGCTAATGCTAAGATGCCTGCAAAGCAAAACTATTTGATGCTTACTTTAAAAACACAGTTACTGCTGTTTTGTTGTTAAAAGATAAGGTGTCTCCACCACATCTAACTAATCTGCTAAGTAGCCATCTTAGGATGCTTGCCATAAATTTCCCAGTAGCATGTCACATGGTGATAGATGTGGTTTGGCAATGGCTGGTTAGGCTCTGTTCATTCTATTCTACCTGTTTTCTCATTCTGGGCCTTGTAGACCCCGTGCAGGACACACTCAGCTCTATGACCAATGAACAAAGCAGATGAAGCCAGGCCAATCAATTCCACTGGAATCCCCACTCAGACGTGGCACAGCCCATGCTGCCTTGAGTGAAGCCCCGTGAGAGTCAGCAGGATGCACAGTAGGAAAGGGAGTGGCCATGGTGACTTTAACAGTCTCCACTGTGTTATCTATGACCCTGCCTCTTTGAAAGCATCCTTGTGCCTCTATTTCCCTGTTAATGCTGTCTTTTCTTTTTAATTTTTATTTTTAATTTATCATAATTTTTCTTCAGATTACATGCCAAGTGTTATCCCCTCCTATGCATCTTCCCATTCCCACCCTCCCTCCCTCTTTTGCCCTATTCCTCTCCTCTAGACCTCTGACAGAAGGGGTCCTCCTGCCCTATCATCTGACCACAGCCTATCAGGTCTCATCTGGATAGTCTTCTTCCCCTTCCTCTGTGCCTGCCAGGCCTCCCCATCAAAGAGAAGTGGTCAAATCGTGGCCACCAGTGTTCATGTCAGAGAAAGTCCCTACTCTCCCCTCAACTGTGGAGAATGAGCTGTCGATTGGCTAGATCTGAACAGGGAGTCTGCTCTGCATGCATTCTCCTTGGTTGGTGCAACGGTTCATGCAGGCCACCCCTGGGTCCAGATCCGCCTTCAGTAATGGTTTCCTTGTGGTGTTCCTGAACCCTCTGGGTCCTTCCGTCCCCTCACTCTTCCATACCACTCTCATTGCTCTCCCCCCTCCCCCAGAGTCCAGCAGGGAGTCTCAGCATCTGTTCCGATCTCCTGCTAGGTGGAGTCTCTCAGAGGACATCTGTGTTGGGCTAATATCCACTTATAAGTGACTATATACCATGTATGTCTTTCTGGGCCTGGGTTACATCACTTGGGATGATTTAAACCTGTCTTTAACTTTTTTTTTTAAGTTGACAAAGTTTGACGGTTTTTATTTAGTGAAATGCAAGTATTGTTTTACAGGGCCTTGAGGATGGACATTCTGATAAGTAAGCTATACAGTGAACATCATTCCTTTTTCCTAAGAAATAAGCATTTTTTCTATTTGACTGTTAGTTAGAACACACTAGGAGATACTCATTTATAGTGCTTTAAGTTTTAAAAGAACCACTCTCTGAGATTTAAAAAATGAGAGAGAACATGATGTTGGTGGGTATGGAGATATGAGTGAGTTTGGGGGGAGGAAAGAGTGAATGTGATCAGAATACATTATAGGAAAAGGATGTATCGTCAAAAGAATTAATAAAATTAATATTGAAAAAGAAAAGCTTGTAGGTTATATCCCTCATTAAGATGGTACCAGAGCCAACCAGATGGAATCAGTGTTGGGAACAGAGCTGACAAGATAAAGGCATTCTGAGCATGCACTAGGAGGCTGGGAGAATGATACCAATTCTTCATTCTAGGTTATGGTTCCATTGTGGACTGTCAATGAAGAGTGGCCTTACAAACCATCTCTTCTGGGGTGAAGGAATATGAGGAACGAGCCCTGAAATCCAGCCAAGAAGATTCTCTGATGTGATGTACTCAAGAATTAAGAACCAAGACTGATGGAGAAACTCCCTGTAAACCTCTCTTCTGTTGGGATTGTAAGAGGGCAACACGGGGGTAGAGGTGGTGAACCATGCCGGGTCAGGTGATTAAGACAAGGCTCCAGTCCTGAGATGAAGAACAGGCCAAGCACTGTGAATGATAATGGATTTTCATTGTCAACTCGACTGGATAACTAACTGCCTAGAGCATTAGTGAGGCAAATCTTTGAATGCTTCTATGGGTGTGTTTACAAAGAGGGTAAACTGAGTGAGTAAGACCTGCCCTAAATGTGGGTAGTGTCACCCCTTGGCCTGGGATCTCAGACTGAACAAAAGGGAAAAAGAGAAAAGGCAGCTAGTGTCAGTAACCCTCTCTCTGCTTCTTGATCTGCCCAGGAAGTTCCCAGTAGGTATAAGTCATCCCTGACGTGTTGTCTTCCCTACCACAAAGAACTGTATCGCCACAAATAATAAGGCAAATAGATTCTCTGCTTCCATAAGTCATGTCTTGTCAGAGCCATATGAGAAGTAACTAATGACAATAGGAGGTTCAGGGAAAGAAAGACACTACTTACAAATCTGCCTACTTACAGGGACACACAGGAACGGTACCCTAGAGTGGAGCTTGGGAAAGATGGGAAGCATCACATTTCTTAAATCGGAAGGTCTGAGGGAGAAGATACCAGTTCCCAGTGAAAGGAAACAATGTGGAAAGAACAACCTGCAGATAAAGTGGCTGTCGATGCAGTGCCACGATGTTCCATGGCAGAGAGAGAGAGAGAACAAGGGAGATGAATTACCAGTGTCTTTCAGATATCTTCTGTTGACTCTGCATGGTCCAGTTTTCTGAGCCCAGGGAAAGCCAGCCAGAAAAACTGTGAGAAATCCTTAATACACCCCATATGAGTGAACATGCCAGGGTGACAATTGAGTGAGGAACATGCTGTAGGCAGCCTTACTCTGAATATCTTCAAACCACTTCATGGGTACACTTGCACTGAACAGGAGCCTTTTTTCCACTCTGTTTCTTGGCTGCAGGACATTTTTCTCACCATATATGGGCTCTCCATTTGCCTATTATGTAGAACCACCCAAAGTACAGAACATTTAATGGCCCCAAACTCAACTGCCAAACAACGGTGTGTATCAAAGCTGCGTGCTATGTCTCTGCATCTCACCTGCAGAGATTTGCATGGGTCCAGATTATCAGTACACACTCTTTTTGCCTTCTGCAATCTCACCTCTCACATCTCCTGTTCCTAGGGTATACTTCCTGGGATCATCTGCCCAATGACCTACATTCTTCCCAGACACAGTCCCAAGATCTCTTTGGGAGGAATTAAGACAGAGGCACACGGAAAGTGATCCAGAAGGGCAAACAGAAACTATGCAGTTCAGTGGCTAAGAGGAAGCGGATGCTAAAGCCGAGTGGAAAACAACCTGGTATAGAAATACTGTCATGAAAACAAGCTGGAGTGCCTGTGGAGCCTGGCACGTTGGCTGCGGTGATGGGAGGCGTCCCGAGAAGTGTGGCTTCTATGTCTTACCATCTTCCAGAAAGAATCAGGCTTTCTCCAAACTGAAAATTCATGGAGCCTGAAGGTGAGAATTCTGTGCCCTCTTCCTCTCTGTGGGAGAGGGGCTGATTGGAAGCCTGCTCACCATTGCTCCCTCCTCCTGCTGCTTTGAAAGGTTCTGATATGAGGGAAAATATCCTCTCTGGGGAGCCCTTGCCCTTTCATGATTTGCCAAACACCTTCTCAGCAAGGAACCCAACGTCCCCCGCTGCAGCTGATTGAGATTCAAAGAGAAAGCAGATCTAAATGAAGGGTCAAAGAGAAAAGACTGTGTTTATTGTTGCTCTCAGGCATCCTGGGCAATCTTCAGCAGAGGAATTTCCACACTGGTGCTGCCTGCCTGCCAGGTGGACTGGGGAAAGGCCTCTCGCAGGAGCAGCAGGCACCTCTGTTTAAAGGAGAAAATGTTCATGGTGGTGAATTGAAGTTGTTTAATGCGCTTTGGGAAAACTGTCCTAAACAGTCTTTGAAGCATACCCCTTAATAACCTTCATTCTCCCAGAGTGTGGCCCACATGATCTTCAAGATAATAGAAATCAGGAAATGTAGGTTGGAACTGTAGCCCAAGCCCCTCATTTATATGGACACGTAAGGTCAGAGCAAACAAACGACCAGCCTGTGGTCACAGGTACATGTGTCTCAGACAGAACCCAGTACCCATGTCTGCCCCAGTGGGAAAGTATCAGGATGGTAGCTCAATCTCAAGGACTGTAGTGTCCCCAAGTGTGGAGATGCTACTATCCAGTCCTGCAAAAATAAAATTCTGCATGCATTTGCTGAACAATAGACATGAACCTAAACCTACATTATATTTTGGATACGGAAAGGTGAAAAAACAATGACTCAAAATAAAATCCAGATTGCCCTGAACCTCAAGACACCATAATATGTTATGAAACATCAATTTTAAAGTTAGGAAGTGTACCCTCCTACAAAGCCAAGGCACTCATGGACATGTCAGAACACAGTGAACAGGCAGCACATGGGATCCTCACATCCTTCATCTCCATTCGGGGTTAAAGGGTGGCCTGCAGAAACTCACGCTCACACAGAACCCTAGATTGTGATCTTATCTGGAACAAGGGTCTTGACAAATATAATTGCTTGAAATGTGTTCTGTTGGGTTAGGATCAGCGTTAAAATCAATGACAAACGTTATTATTGGAAAGTCATCTGACAACGCTGACAAGAGAATGTTCTATAAAGACAAAGGCAGGGGTCAGAATAACAGAGTTTCAAGGACCAGCAAGAGAGTTGTAGGCAATGCCCAGAAACCAAGAGACAAGCATATGATAGTTCTGTCCCTAGGGGCATTATGGGAAGAACACCCTAAATTCTCACTCGCAGCCTCCAAAATGGACTTCTGTTATTTCAAGCCGTGTGGCTTATAGCATCTTGTTGCATCAGTCATAGAATATTAAAGCAGTATTCACACTAAAAGGCTTAGTTTCTTCCTACAGGGAAGGTGTAGAGAGCTGTCGAAGGGCAGACTGTCTTTAATGTAAGACTGTTTCTATATCGGTCCCCTGCACTTTTCCCGTCATTTGAGGTGACCTCAAAACACCTGTGTCATGAAACAGCTGTACACATAAGAGGGTTCTTAGAGGACAATGGAGAATAAATTTACAGGTAGTGACAAAAGAAGAGTCCATGTAAGAGGGACAAAGGCTTGGAACTGAAAACAAGAGGTATATGCCTGTGTCTATGTTACTGTGTGTGTACATAAGTGGAGAGGTGTGTGTGTGTGTGTGTGTGTGTGTGTGTTTTATTAGTAAGTAGTTTCAGAAGGCCTGGGAATTGAGGACAAGGAAGCTTACAGCTAGCTATACAGTATATCACAGTGGGATGTAATGGTGGCCAGAGCTTGAGGCATCGCATCGCATTGCATGTACCTTCAGGAAACAGCAAGAAATGACTGCTGGTCTTCATAGTCTCTCTCTACTTTATGAACTCAAGCACCTAAGCATATGCATGGGTCAAAGCATGCCTTCTCACTTCAATTAACATAATCTAGACATCCCTCCAGTGACTATCTTAATCTGGATAATCCCTCACAAGCATGCCCAGAGGCTTGCCTCCTAGGTGATTCTAGAACCAGCTAAGATGACATTTAGTATTACCCATCCTAACGTCCTTCCTAGGGGACAGTCGTTACATTAGGGTTGTTACTGTGACTGGACACTTGGGAAAGGCACTGACAAAAGGGAAGATTCATTGACCTTAGTTCAAGGTCAAATGCATACAGTGCTTTTGGACAAAGGGATCAGCTAGAGTGACAGAACACAGAGGCACAAGGTTTTGTTTCCTTTCAGAGTATTATATAGTTTGTTCTTGGGTCTAGGAGTGTGTGTGTGTGTGTGTGTGTGTGTGTGTGTGTGTGTGTGTGTGTGTACATATATATTTATAACAAAATATATAACACTAGAGTCTCATTCTATTGTTCTTGTAGATGTAAACGAATATTATGATCCTATTGAATCTTTTCAAAGTCAGCAACTATTATTACCATTATATGTATTGGCCTTGGGGCCCGCTTTGGTGTATGGCCAGTCTACCAAGGGATCACACCATTCCAACAAATAGACCCTGCCTTGCCTAGATGCTATCAAATGCCACTGACTACATATCCCCTTACAGCACCTGTCCTGGGATTTTGTCTGGCTTGAGCTTGTACAGGTTGGCTGCATGCTGTTGTAAGTGCTCATATGTGCATCTGCCCTGTTGTGTCTAGAAAACACTCTTTTCCGAAGTTGTCCACCACACCCAGCTCTTGCGATCTTTCTGCTTCCTTATTCTGCAAATATCCCTGAATCTTGGGGTAAGGTTTATGATATGAATGTCCAATTTAGGGATGATCACTCCATAGTCTACAGATTGTTGAGGGTCTCTGAGTTTACTGCTATCGTCTGTAATGGGAAGTTTCTTTCATGAGGTTTACAGATGCTCTGATTAAGAGTACAGCAGTAAGTTATTAGCAGTCATTTTTAACACTATAGCTACTCAACAGAATAATAGCATTGTGTTCTCCCCTCAGGCCTATGACCTATCTAGTTATGGGTTCTTACCCCCTTTAATGGTGCCAGGTCTTTCTATTTATTGAATTCAGTTGTCAAATCCTGAATTGTCCTTATTATTTCACTGAGCTGTATTTTTGTGTTTTCTTGGATTTCAATCAGGAGTTTATTCTTATCCTCCTGAAGTACATCCAGGTGTCTATATCCTCAGTAGACTGTGTGGAGTCTTTGACAATTTTTATAATTGTTGTTTTGAATTCTGTGTCCTGGGGTTAATCTAGGTAACATTTCTGTAGAAGTGGTGGTCTTTTAGGGAAGAGGGGAAGAGAGGAAGAGAATACACTGTATTTGCATTTCATGTTGTTTGTGTCTCTGTAATAGGACCTGGGCAGGTGGATTTACTTAGTTGGCTGTACATATGATATAAGAATCTACCCCATCTCTGTTGAGTGGAAGTTTGGTTCCGTTTTTCCTGTTTCCCAAGCTTAGTTGACTTTAGGTCAAGTATGAAGATTTTGTAGGTCACTTCTTCAGATACTCAGCGTTGATGTTTTACTAGAGTGTGGTGCAGTGGTAACCAAGAAAGCATGTGAATGTGGCTTCCAGCTGGGTCTGAGCATAGGAAGGTGGTGTGAGGCCAGGGATGTGAGGCTAGCTCCCTCTTAAAGCATGTGAGTATGATTTCTCACTGGGCCAGGATATGGAGAGGTGACATGGTGAAGAGTTTGGAGTGATCTACCTAGAGAAAACTTTCCCTGGGGCAACACCTGAATATGCCTGAGCATGAAGAGGTGTCATGGGCAAGGGTCTTGGGTGACTCGCCTGGATAGCACACACATACATAAGAATCCTGTCAGAACCTGCGTGAGGAATAGGGTACAGGTAATGATCTGAGTGTGTGTGTGTGTGTGTGTGTGTGTGTGTGTGTGTGTCTATGTGTGTCTGTGTGTCTGTGTGTGTACATGTATGTGCCTACACTTGAATAGATGCTTGCTGGAGCTTGAACAGGGCCTCTGATTCCCTGGGGTTAGAGTTACAGGCAGTTTTGAGCCACTTGACATGAGTGCTGGGACCTGAATTCCTGTCATCTGAAAGAACAGCAAGAGCTGTTAAGTGCTGAGCCATCTCTTCAGCCCCATGAATTACCTTAAAATGCACATGTCTATATATCTAGATATATAAATATTTACCCTGTGTATTTCCAATATCCTTATTTCTACTTAATTTCCTTTTGACTTTGTTTTTACTTCTTTCAGCTTAGTTTTTATCTTTTCTTCTAACTTATAAGTTAAATGGGTACTTTTTGACATTTAATTTTTTTTCCAATACAAAGATTTAAGACAGTATATTTTCCTCTAAGTACCCTTTAAATTGCATTACTTAAGCTTTAATGTGTAACCCTTTTATCATCATTCACTTCTAAGTTCCCATTATGATTGCTAATTTAGCTCATGAATTATTAATTGTGCTTCCTCAATTTCTGAACATATGTTTTGTTTGTTTCTTTGCTTGATCTCACTCAAATAAGATAGTAGCAGTCTATTCACTTTTGCAATAATAAAACAGTGTTCACTGCAAACTGCCCTGTGCATGTAACACATGCACCCACTTTATTCTACTGGAAACAAAAGAGCAAACAAAATTGCTTTATTTCATATACTGAGTGTACAGCTGCATAGAAAGGTTTTATTTACCACTAAATTTAATTCTATTTTTATGGGCATGCAACATTTCATTCATACATATTATTACATCTGCTAGGACAGTAGTTGATGCTGAGTTTGCACTTCATTAGATAACAATCAAATGCACGGTTTTGTGCCTGGCCAGGAGAGGGTGCTCAGGCAGCTCAGAGAAGCAGGACCCAACCAGGGGGGCAGGGGTCAGGAGCATCTGCAAAGGTGCAGTGTTGTGGAACTAACTAGCAACTAGTCAGAGAATGGGGTGTGGTCTCGAGGCAAGAGGACCAGACTGGACCCAAGTGTGGAGAGTGGCAGAATAAGAGACTTCATTCTAATGCAAGAACGCAAGATTGGAGCCATCATGCCAGTGATAGTTTGTAAGCTACTCCTGACTTCTCTCCTTCTGTCCTCCCAGTTCCCATGACCCCATTTGCTACTGGCCAGAGAGGTCCAGAGGGAGAACACGAAAGGGAGCAGACAGTGATGGTGCTCTTGCCATGTGCCGAGAGCTTCCTGTACTTTATTCTACTTCACTCTACAAGGACCTGGGTCAACAGTCTTGCTTTATATTGCAGATATGCAAATCGAGTCTCAGATAGCTAATACTTGCCTAAGGTCTCTGCTATGGACTTGGGTGTGTAAAACAATTGATATGTCAGTTTGAGGAAGAAAGTATCACCCCAAACTCATTTTTGCCTAATCCCCCCATGTGATTATATTCTGAGATGGAGCCTTTGGGAGATAAATAGGTTTAGATGAGGTGGCGATCATGTTGGGAAGGGCTGTCATGTTGAGATTAATGCCCTTGAAGGACTAAACAAGAGAGCCCTTCCTCATTTGAGTATATAACCCAATGGCAGTCGTCAATAATTCAGAGAGTCTCTGTAGGAATCTGAATCAGCAAACACCTTGATATTAGAATTCCAAGCCTGGAACTGTGAAAAATAAATTTCTTTGGTTTAAATCTGCCAGTCTATGGTAGGCCATTATGACACTCTGTGCTAACATGTATTTACAGCTAGAAAGTAGCTGAGATAGGATTTGGTCCCTCAGGCCACAACACAGGAGAAGCTATGCCCTCCCTCCTTGGCTCTCTAGATACAGAGCCTACGTTTGTCCTATGGGCCTCCAAAAGGCAGTGATGCTGAGATACAAGCATTCATGGGCAGTTTTGCCAACTTCGCAGCAGTTGCATACATGCAACAAGATCTCACAGGTAAGGAAGGCTATGACTACAGTCAACTCTAGCAATTAGAGCAGGGATTTTAACTAGAAGTAATAATACTCAACTTAACATGACTTAAATACTAAAGATTCTCCTTTTCCTAGTAATTAGATGTCCAGAGTGGTGATTCATTATCTGTGCAGATTCAGTCAGCATTAATGAAGCTCAGGAAAGGCAGCACATGCTCCCAAAATAAAAATGCCCAAAGAAAAAAGTAGGGACGGGTGCTTAGAGGGTTTTTTGTAATCTATTTTTTTAAATGAGAAAGTGGGGAGAAGTAATTTCTACAGCTCTGCCCCAAGCTTAAGGCGCTTCTCTATAGCCCATGGACCCACACTGCCTTATTGCCTAGGCAAGCTGTAAAATAAAGGCCTAGAATTTCCACCGCATGGGAAGCAGGGTCTGCTAGGAGTAAAGGAGTGGACATCAGATGTCTATGATGGGAGTTTAGTTCAGTTTACTATCCATTGATTTGAAAAGAACTATGATTACTTTAGAGAATGGTTAACTTGTTACTTAAGGAATGAAAGTCAGTCGAATTGCTTTCAAAACTGACAGCAAATTTTTTAAAATATATTTTATTAATTTATTCATATTACATCTCAATGGCTATCCCACCCCTTGTATTCTCCCATTCCTCCCTCCCTCCCATTTTCCCCTTACTACCCTCCCCTATGACTGTGACTGAGGGGGAACTCTTCCCCCTGTATATGCTCATAGGGTATCAAGTCTCTTCTTGGTGACCTGTTATCCTTCCTCTGAGTGCCACCAGGCCTCCCTATTCAGGAGATGTGGTCAAATATGGGGCACCAGAGTTAGGGTGAAAGTCAGACCCCACTCTCCACTCAACGGTGAAGAATGTCCTGTTCATTGGCTAGATCTGGGTAGGGGTTTGATGTTTACTGCATGTATTGTCCTTGATTGGTGCCATTGTTTGTTCAGGGCCCCTGGGCCCAGATCTGCCTGTCATAATGTTCTCCTTGTAGGTTTCTAGGACCCTCTGGATCCTTCTATATCCCCATTCTCCCATGCTTCTCTCATCTAAAGTCCCAGTAGGCTGTCCTCCCCTCTGTCCCACTTTCCCGGTAAGTGAAGGCTTTCATGGGACATGTCCCTTGGGCTAGTGTCCAGATGTAAGTGAGTATATACAATTTGAGTCTTTCTGCTTCTGGATTAACTCACTCATTATGATCATTTCTAATTCAATCCATTTGTCCACAAACTTCATGAAATCCTTGTTTTTAATAGCTGAGTAGTATTCCATAGTATAAATGTTCCACAGTTTCTTGATCTGTTCTTCTACTGAGGAACACTTAGGCTGTTTCCATGATCTGGCTATTATGAATAAGGCTGCTATGAACATGGTTGAGCAAATGTTCTTGTGTGCTGGAGCATCTTCTGGGTATATTCCAAGGGTGGAATAGCTTGGTCTTGAGGAAGCCTTATTCCCAGTTTTCTGAGATAGCACCAGATAGATTTCCAAAGTGGCTATACTAGTTTGCATTCCCACTAGCAATGAAGGAGTGATCCTCTCTCCCTACATCCTCACCAGCATGTGGTGTCGCTTGAATTTTTGATCTTAGCCATTCTGATGGGTGTAAGATGGAATCTCAGAGTTGTTTTGATTTGCATTTCCCTGATGACTAAGGAGGTTGAGCATTTCTTTAAGTGTTTCTCAGCCATTTGATATTCCTCTGTTGAGAATTCTCTGTTTAGTTCCAAGCCCATTTCTCTTTTTTTTTTTAATTAATTTATTCTTGTTACATCTCAATGGTTATCCCATCCCTTGTATCCTCCCATTCTTCCCTCCCTCCCATTTTCCCCTTATTCCCCTCCCCTATGACTGTTCCTGAGGGGGATTACCTCCCCCTGTATATGCTCATAGGGAATCAAGTCTCTTCTCGGTGACCTGCTGTCCTTCCTCTAAGTGCCACCAGGTCTCCCCCTCCAGGGGCCATGGTCAAACGTGAGGAACCAGAGTACGTGAGAAAGTCATATCCCACTCTCCACTCAAGTGTGGAGACTGTTCTGACCATTGGCTAGATCTGGGTAGGGGTTTAAAGTTTACTGCCTGTCTTGTCCTTGGCTGGTGCCTTAGTTTGAGCGGGACCCCTTGGCCAAAATCTGCCTATCATAATGTTCTACTTGTAGGTTTCTAGGACCCACTGGATCCTTCTACATTGCTATTCTCACATGGTTCTCTCATCTAGAGTCCCAATAGGATGTCCTCCCCTCTGTCCCAGTTTCCTGGTAAGGGAAGGCTTTCGTGGGACATGCCCATTGGGCTAGTATGCAGATATAAGTGAGTATATACCATTTGAGTCTTTCTGCTTCTGGGTTAACTCACTCATTATGATCATTTCTAGCTCAATACATTTATCCACAAATTTCGGGAGTTCCTTGTTTTTAATAGCTGAGTAGTATTCCATATTGTATATGTACCACAGTTTCTTTATCCATTCTTCTACTGAAGGACATTTAGGCTGTTTCCATGATCTGGCTATTATGAATAAGGCTGCTTTGAACATGGTTGAGCAAATTTTCTTGTTGTGTGCTGGAGCATCTTCTGGGTATATTCCAAGGGGTGGAATAGCTGGGTCTTGAGGAAGCCCTATTCTCAGTTTTCTGAGATAGCACCAGATAGATTTCCAAAGTGGTTGTACTAGTTTGCATTCCCACCAGCAATGAAGGAGTGTTCCTCTCTCTCCACATCCTCGCCAGCATGTGGTGTCGCTTGAATTTTTGATCTTAGCCATTCTGATGGGTGTAAGATGGAATCTCAGAGTTGTTTTGATTTGCATTTCCCTGATGACTAAGGAGGTTGAGCATTTCTTTAAGTGTTTCTCAGCCATTTGATATTCCTCTGTTGAGAATTCTCTGTTTAGTTCCAAGCCCCGTTTCTCAATTGGGTTATTTGGTTTGGTGGTGTTTAATTTCTTGAGTTCTTTATATATTTTGGATACTAGACCTTTGTCAGATGTAGGGTTGGTGAAGATCTTTTCCCAGTCTGTAGGCTGTCGCTTTGTTCTCTTGACAGTGTCTTCTGCCTTACAGAAGCTTCTCAGCCTCATGAGGTCCCATTTATTAATTGTTGACATTAAGGCCTGGGCTGTTGGTGTTCTATTCAGGAAGTTGTCTCCTGTGCCAATGTGTTCCAGGCTCTTCCCCACTTTTTCTTCTAAGTGACTTAGTGTCTCCGGTTTTATGTTGAGGTCTTTAATCCACTTGGATTTGAGTTTTGTGCAAGGTGACAAATATGGGTCCAGTTGCATATTTTTACACATAGACATCCAGTTAGACCAGCACCATTTGTTGAAGATGCTATCCTTTTTCCATTGACTAGATTTGGCTTCTTTGTCAAAAATCAAGTGACCATATCTGTGTGGATTCATATCTGGGTCTTCAATTCGATTCCACTGATCAACCATCCTACTGCTGTGCCAGTACCATGCTGTTTTAATTACTGTTGACAGCAAATCTTTTATATTTAGTTTATCAAGGAATATTTACTGGTTATCTACTTCATGTCAAGCTATGTACTGTTGATGCAGAGATGAAAATAAATGACCCTATAGATGATAGTAATGATGATGAGAAGGATAATGATGGCAATAATGATGATGATTGTAATTACTGTGATAGTGGTTATAATGATGGTTATAATGGTAATGATAGTAATGGTGGTGGTCATGGATAATGATGGTGATGGTTCTGGTGATGGTGGTGATTTTAATGATGATGATGATAGTGGTGATGATAATGATGATGGTAGTTATTGTAACTGTTATTATGATGATGGTTATAACAGTGATAATGATAGTGATGGTGGTGGTGATAGTCCTGGTGATGGTGGTGATTGATAATGATGACAGTAATTGATGTGATTGTTATTATGATGATGGTTATAACAGTGATAATGATAGCCATGGTAGTAGGGATGGCGATGATCCTGGTAACGGTGGTGATTTTAATGATGATGATAATAATTATTGTGATGATGATTATGATGATGGTTATAAATGTGACAATGACAGTAATAGTGGTGGTGGTGCTTCCTGGTGATAATAGTGATGATGATGGAGATGATGGTGATGTTAATGATGATGATAGTGGTGATAATGGTTGTATTACTGCTGCTGGTGATGACAATGGTGATGATGATGGATTCCTTTGTGGTAGGATAAAGCCTAACAATTCCTGACTGCTATTAGACCTCTTTGCCTGTAAGGGTGACAGAGCAGTAGTTATTGTAAAAGATTTACTATTCACAGTCTCCCTGTTCTGCCTCAGACAGGCAATAAGCTAGAAATTCTAAAATGTGGGTGAAGACATACACGATTGACCCTCAGGGAATTTATGAGTCAAATAAGACAAACATCACAATGTTAAAATTCTGGAGAACATTAGATTTTTCTGGTTAACACCAGAAGTTCAAAATATCAGGCTGCAACACCCTTAGTTTTCTATTGTAGGGACTAAACAACAGAATGCCCTTTTTCATCCATCTAGCTGAGATAGGACAAGAGGCATGTCCCAGTTACATCACATGCGGGAAGGGAGCTCCACACCTGTCATTCCAGAACAGCATTCCAGGCTTTAGCTGCTGTCTCGGAGAGAAAAACAGAGTAGTGGTTATCTGGAAGAGCCAGCCAGACTTTCAGGTCATGGGAGGAGTAGAGCAAGGGGTCAGGCCCTTTACGCTGAGAGTACCTGCAAATGATGTTCAGAGAAAAGAGTGAAGAAAAGGCTTTGTAGTAATACAAAGGCTACTGTATGAAAGCGTCCACTGGGAGCTTAATCTAAACCATCCAGTCCTCACTTTAACCTTGCAAGGCACAAAAAATGTTAGGCAGTGTGTCAGGAAGCAACAGAAATGGATTTTAAGCCAGCCCTTACCTGCCTTATGAAGTTTATTCAGGACGCTGAGATTATAAGAGAGCACTGTTTGCTTGGCATGGATTATTCAAATGGGTATCATGCATGGGAGATACTCCAGAAAGGGAAATAAGGCAGGATGGGATGGTGGTGTTTATGAGGGATGACCACAAACTCCTGAGGGCAGACTTTGTACTTCATCTTTACTTTCAACTGCCTGGTATGTAGCAGATGTTGGAGAGGCACCAGGTGTGGGAGGGGCGCGGTGTCAGAGGGGAAAGGGTCTGGTTGTTTGCTTTGGTAGATGGACAGAAAGACACCTAGTATAATGAGCTATATAGAAAGGCAAGCTATGGGATTTCATCTTCACTCTCCAGGTAGCCGGCACCTGGATAGTTTCTCAAACAGAAGTGGGAGGACAATAGCATTGTCATGATTATCTTGGAAGAAATATGAAAAATCTTCATTGTCAGTTCCATAGTGTAGTTTCTGTTTGCATTCACAAAGGGAACTCTGGGCCTTTGCAGCCAGCGTTGACTGGGTTAGTTACCTGGTAGTATTACTTCAATATGAGTAGGAGAATTTTGGCATAAAGCGAACAGAAAAGGTAGAATAGAGAGTCCAACACAGACATCTGCCAGACTGCTGATCCCTCTGTAAGCCACCCTACTCCTTCCGGATCAAAGGCTAACCTTTGGCTCTACTTTCCACTTAGCACTCAAGTCCAGTCATCACATTGTGAAGGCTTGTCTTCCTATTCAGCTTGTACCCATCTGTCTTCTCCCTTTCACTCCCATGCTAGCTTGGCATGTACTTTTGGTATGTCTTTGAAACATGTCCCAGGGTTGAACATGCACGGCCCCTTCCTGTGGCATTGCTGCCAGCATCTCACCATCCAGACTGGGAAATAGAGCAATAGCAATCAATGTACAATTAACAAAGAGCAGAGTTGGAGCAGACACCATGTCTGTAGAAACTGAGGGTTAGCAGTGAAGGCAGATGCATACAAGATCTGCTGAGGAAGGTTGCAGGTACCTAGTGAAGCTGGTCAAGGAGGGGACCCCTGTGTGCTGCAGGCAGTGCAGTCATGAAGACAGGTCTACTCAAGACCATCAGAGTTCAAATTGTGTCACTGCATATCATGTCACCGAATACCCTGGATGCTGCACATGGAACTATAGGATTTGATGTTTCCTTAATGGGATTCATCTTACTTTTGTGCAGTCTTTCTTCATGGACCTCTTATTCTTCTTTGGGGTGTGTATGCTCGTTCTGAGCTACTGCATATAAACTACTTTTTTACTTCACAGAGACTAACATCCCATAGACTTCCTTGAGTCTCACAGGACTTTGAATCCAGACTTCTGAATGAGTATTTGATGTTAGAGACATGGGACCCTTTGAAGTTAAACTAAATGCTTGAGTCTTTCGGATCAGGATTGAGATATAATGACTTGTATCTGAAATTGTCCTCACAGGTTCATGCTTGGAGTACCTTGTCACAAGGTTATGGAACATTTTTGAAGGTTATAGATCCTTTAAGAACTGTGGCCCAGCTGGCAGAGGTAGATCACTCAGGGTGGGCCTTTGACGGTATGTCTTCCACAGATATACAGCCACTCTAATCTACTATAAACTGAAATCTCTCTGAAACTGTGAGCCAAAATAATCCTTCTCTAGATTTCTTTCTTTGGGGGAGAATAGGAAGGTTTCCAAGATGAGACTTGATAGGCTATGACCATATGGTGGGGTAGGGGGTCCCCTTCTGTCACAGACCTAGGGCATGGGAATAGGGTGAAAGAGGGAGGGAGGGAGGAGACAAGCAAGGGGATAAAAATTTAGATGTAATCTGAATAAATTAGTTAAAAAGGGAAAAATGAACTGATTACAAATACTTTCTTCAAGCAAAAAATAGAGAGTATATTAAGACAGAGAGCTGTTGGTTGGATGTGGTTTTCTCAGAAGGTAAGATTAAAGAGACAAAAATTCATATGATATATCTGTGAGGGGGAATTGTAGATTTATTTGTGTACAGTGAAGGAAAGTGTGATTGAGTATGCCCAGTTTATATTTTTATGCTGGGTTAGGCCTTTGAATAAAATCTGTGGCAGGTAGGCATCTGATTGCATCTCAGAATATTACTGGGCATTGATACCATGCTCATTTTCTTACCACACAATCCATTCAGTTGGATTTATCTACCAAATGTTCTTCCCTCCATCAGAACAAATCTTCCTTCACTTTTTTTATGTCTATATCAAAATTTGCCTTCATGTCTCCATGCTCGTAGTGGCTCTAGTTCCTCTATGTTGAGTTGGAAAGAACATCCCTAGACTATCCTTTTTCTTCCAAATCACCAGCTCCTTTGTGGATGTGGAGCCACCAGTGTTCACTTCAGCTCTCTTTCCTCTACAGATTCCTAGGAATCACACCCGGAGCAGAGCAGATCCTCAGCCTGCCAGCCATGTGAGAACCACCAAAGTGTGCAGAACAACCTCCCATTCCAGCCAGCACAGGCTGATGTTGAGGCTTCTTGGCTTTCAGAAAATGGTTTCTTTATGAAGCTTTAAGATTTTTACCTCTTATCTCCAGATAATTGGTGCTGTTTCTATCTTTGGGGCCACTCAGCAAGTTTTATTTATGTCAGTTTGATTTCATGGAACAGTGGAGAGGCAAAGAGGATATGGACTCAAAATAGACAGAATAAAGGTAAAACTTACAGAACACTTTCCGGTTTATACCACATTGCAGGTGGATTTGCAGCTTTGGGGGAGGTGGCTTAGATAGGTTTGCTAGACCCCACCTCATCTTCATATTACAGCCTCTGGCCAAACAAATGCTTATCATCTCCTAGTTTTTTGTGTTTTGTTTGTTTGTTTGTTTGTTTTGCTTTGTTCTGTTTTGTGAAGACCAGCCCTTATTTTGACTTATTTTTTATAATTTTGTATTAAATATTTTTTACATAGACATTTATATTGTTACACATATATACAATAAACTACCTACAGCAAGAAAAACCATGAAACAATCAGGAATTGTATAAAGGTTACATTCATAGTGTTTTGGCTGTTTATATTTGGCAGCTTTGAAGAAAACATCTTTCCTATCTTAGTGAGTCTAAAATTCTGAATGTAAATCAATATCTATCATATCTCATCATTATCAACTTAAAACATCTATCTGGACCTAAAAACATCTTAACCACTAAACAACCAAGCTTAACAGTAAAACTAAACTATCTGGTTTTCAACCCCATCAGAGAATTGAGAAGGAATAAAATTAATTACTTGACTATACAGGGAGTGCAGGTTAGCAGTTTCCCAAATGAGAAGATGACAGAGACAGTTTGTTGTCTGGGCAGCCACTATTCCTAGCTCGTTTAACCATATTCCCCAACTTTAATTGGGTCCCTACAAAGGTATTATTCATCCCAAGCCAGCCAGAAGAAACCTTAAGAGAATGATGCCCCATTTCCTTTAAGGGGGCGGGGTTGGGTAGGTTTTTGATTGCTTTCTTGGGTGATAAATGTTTATTTCCATTGGGAGTTGGTTATAAGTTATTATTGGTCATATTTAGAGAGAAAACAAGGTTGGGCTCAGGGATGTCTCTCCTTTCCTTTATCTCTCATTCTTAGGTTTGGTTGAAAAGAAAGAAATGGGAATATAGAAATATATAGGGAGGATAGGACAAAAAGTAGATTAGTGAATCTATTCCTCAACTTAATGTCTTAATTGTTACCCACAAGGTTATATTTATTTTACTGGTATAGAATTTTGTATATAAAGGCAAAATAAGTTTTAGTTTAGATACATTGGGATAGAATTCAAATTTAATATTATTTTTCACACACATTATATATATATATTTCTATTCTAATATGCAGTATTGTACTCATACAACTCAATTTTAATACGAGGTTTACTTCCTTATATTGATTTTAATCTGAAGGATTTTTTGCCACTTCTTTCTCTGTCAAGGTCTAGATTCATAGATACAGGTAAGGGGTTGGAGTATTAATCAGTAAAATGAGGTCATCAAAACAGGTGACACTTCCTCTGGAGAACTAATGCCTCATACATCATGCCTAATGTAGCTAAATTGTTCCAGGAGCTGCCTAGGACTGAGACTGCCCTTAGAGAGAAGAAATAATGATATGTTGCTGGACTTTTTAAATACTTATATGTTTTGAATGGAAAAAAACATTTTTTTTATTATTGTCACTTTTGAAGTCCTGAAAGACTGGTGGCCTCTTTTTATATGTTATACATATAACATATATATGTTGTATACATACAAACATATGTATATGCTGCACCTGCAGCAGACCTGGGTTAGAGGGTTACAACCACCTGGAATTCACTGCAGTCCAGGGGCTCTGATGGTCTCTGATGGCCTCCTTTACACAAAACATGTATATATATATATATATTTGTAATGAAATACAATTTAGTTTTATGTATTGAAATATAGTCTCTTTTCTCCAGTCTCTTGTTGTGCAGACAGTTTCTGTCATCAATGCATTTGTGGAGTGAATACAGATATAAATATAGATACAGACCAGACTTGACTTTGAGGATTCATCCTATTCTTCCAGCTGATGCCAAAGGATTGTGACTTTAAGAAATGTGATTTTGGCATGCTTAATTCTTAAGTGATATTTACACATTAAAGATAAGTAGCCAGGGGCTTGGTAGATGGCTCAGTGATCAAAGCACTTTCCATGCAAGCATGAGGACCTGAGTATGGTGGCCTGCATGTAACTCCAGCTTCAGAAGATGGAGACAAGAGATGCGGTTGTGCCCCTACACATGCAAGTCTATACACACATGAAAACTGGAAAAAATATCTGGCCTCCATGAATTTCTGTATTTTTTATACGTTTTTAGGCTATGCATGCAGTGCATCAGTGACAAGAATAGATGGAGAAGAGAATGTAGGTCTATTAGTAGGACTAGAATCCAAGGAGCTCAAGTCATTCTCACTTACTAAGTTAGTAAAGTCATTGGCAATCTTCACTTACATACAGAAAGGAGGATGGAGATAACCTTTTACACACCATGTGGAATGATGAAAGAGATTTCAAGAGGCAAACCTTGGGTAGCTGGTTGGGTGTAGGGCTAAAGCTGGACCTTCTTTTGGACCGAGGAGATGAAGAGTTTATAAAGAGATGGGATAGATTTGGGAGACAATCTGGGCAATGCAAAGGAGAGAGGGGAAAGAGAGGGAAACACAGAAGGAAGGGCTGAGAGGGATAGAGGGGAGGAGGGAGAAGGAGAAGGAAAGATGCTTTAGGAAAGGAACATGCTTAATGAAGAAATGTAGGTTTGGAGTGTTGGTAGAAATATTTTGCTCTTCTCTGTAATCACAAACAACCACCCCCTCAAGTCATAACTTAAAGAAATCAACCTTTCCCCTTCAGACCCTGAGCTAATTTCTGATGTGGCAGAAAAGGCAAAAGTTCATTGTGTGTGTGATGTGTGCGTGTATGAGTATAAATGTGTGTTGTCAACAAAAATTTCTGGAAAGAAGCTGTGTCAGCAGAGAGACTGATTTTTCTGGTTAGAATTATGGTGATGTGGAGAGCTCACAATGTTACAGGCCCAGAGCTAATTATCTTATCTTAGACTTGCTTTAGTCCCATGAGTAGCCATTCCTCAACCAAGTCTAATAGATTAAAAAACAAGACAAACCAAACCAAACCAAAAAGGTTTTGAAATCTCTTAATGTAGCAGACTATTAACTTCTATTAACCCCAAAGCTGAGAAAGTCACCAACATCTGAGGCCTAGAGAAAACCTTCCACCACCTGCTGTACTCACTGCTTTCATGTTCCCACCAGTGTATTTTAAGCTTACTGGATATGTTTCTGTCTTTGGTCTATAAAACTATGAAACATTGGGAAACTGCTCCCATGTTGAAACATGGAATTTAGGGCAATCTAAATCTGTGTTCCTGGTCCATGGTCACTCAAATTTGACTCTAGGATAAACCACTCTTTAAGGTGAGAGTCATGCTTTTTCCCCCATCATCATCAGTATGTATATGCATGTGTGTTCATGTGTTTGTATACACACATGTGTATATGTCTGCATGAATTTTTGCATATGCCTGTATGTGGTTTGTGTATATATGTGCATGGTATGTGTGTTCCTGCTTTTATTTTAATCTCATGCAGTGAGAAAGACTTAAGAGTTAGACACAGTGAGAAGTTTCAGCTATATCTAGGTTGAATCAGTTGACCAAGTTCGGAGTCCTTTAGAATGACTTGGGAAGTTGTCTGTCACATGGTTTTCTCAGTCTGCTGTATTTAGTCTTAAGGACTCAGTTACTGAAACCTACTTGGGTGAGAATCCTTGATTGACACACTTAAGTCCCTACTAGGGTGGTGTTAGAATTGTCATTAACAAGGAGGTTACATAAAGAGTTTAGGGTGGATTATGTAGCTCAGGCCCATAAAGTGTTTGCATGACAACATAGCAACGTGAGTTTAAGCCTCTAGAAGGCAAATAAAAACCCAGGCATGGTGTGCATGCTTGTAAGCCCAGTGCTAGGGAGAAGGAGACAGGCAGAGACCTCTGGGACTCATAGGTCATATGGCCTAGCCTAATATTCAAGCCCCACATCTCAGTGAGAGATCCTGTCTCAAAACACAAGATGCATTGATCTATGGCCTACAATACAAAAGGACACAGAGTAGGGTGGATAGGGAAGGTGGGTAGATATGTGAGGAAGTGGAGGAAGGGGTGAATATGATAAATACACATTATTCAAAATTCTCAAAGAACTACTAATCAAAAACAAACAAACAAGCAGACAACAATAACAAAAAATATGATGGACCGTTCCTGAGGAGTGACACTCAAGGTTGACTTACGACCTTCATACGCATATGCATCGCTTTATACACATTGGCATCTGCACACACTCACATATGCCTCCATGAATAATCACACTAGCAATTTTTCAAAAGAGATTTTTGACAAATATTTCTTTTATTTCACTAACAACTCAAGGCATATAGCTAAAATCAGGAAAACACAAAGGACATTTTCACATCCTAAAGTGGAGGATAATGGATGGTGTAGAATTGATACATGCTTAACATTTCTTATGCTTAAGTAATTTTGAAAGATATTTGGTCCTTGCTGCCTCTAAGATAAAAGTATATCCATAAAATGCAGGTTAAAAAAAAAGAAAAAGAAAAAAAGGAGCACAGCTTGAAAACGCAATTAAAACATCCCTCTATTGCTTTCTCCAGTCAGCTCTTTAAAATTTATGCAGCAGGTCCACCTTTTCATGCCCCCAATAAAAACAATGCAAACTCACTCATGGCTTTTTAAGTCATTTTAAGTTCCAGTCATTGTCTTGATTTAGTACTCGAGTGCTCACTCAAAGGTCACAGCCCAAAGTAAGATTATATAGTGAGCCTTCTTCATGCTCTTAAGCATAGACGGTTTTCCCTAGAGCCTGTGGTTGGGAGGGTGGGATCTTTGTGGTTGGTTTCTCTATTATCTGACCTGTGTTTTAACTGTTCATGAATGCCAACTTCTTTTCATCTCTATCTCTCTGGAGCTAGACGGGGAGATAGGAGAGGGACAAGTGGGAAGATCTGCTTCGGATTGAAGCCCAGGACCTGGCAGGATCACTGGCATTCCAGAATACTTAAGACACCCTACATCTAGACAAGCCCCTGAAAGCCCCCCTCCCCAGATGGGAGCCATTGCATTTTGGTGGATGTTTCGCTCCCTCCCTTCCTTCCCTAACTGCTAGAATTCACATATATTTTTAAGTAATGAGATTTCAGCACAACTTATATTACCAATTTCAATGTGCTTGCTCTGGCCTTCTCTCAATGGACAGGGTCCCACACTGCCTCACCGGCATCTGGAAACTGTCGCTGTGCTCTTTGCTCCAAGCTCCAAGAAACCTCCGGTTTCTAAGCAGCCGCATTCTCCAGTTCCACCCAAAAATCAGCGATCAGCCCTCTTCCCCCCTCCTCTCCTTTGGTTAGGAGTTGATTTCAATGTCGAGGATGGAATTTGGGGTGACCCACTGATGCCTTTCTCCTGAAATGAGAAGTGACACAAACTGCACTTTTTCTGATATCTCCGCAAATTTCCTCGCTCCACCATTTTAACTTTCTTTGCAACTGTAATGTGGATGAGGCTCCCTGGACAGGCTCCTTGACATTTCGTTTTGAGTTCTACCACTAGGGATCTGGATTTGAATTTCTCATGTGTTATCTCATGGCACTTGCCAGAGGTTTTGCATTTAACAGCCTGCAATAAATTTGCTTCAAGATACCTTATGTGCTAAGAGGACCTCTCTCTCTCTCCTTCTCCTTCTCCCTCTCCCTCCATCTCTCTCTCTCTCTCTCTCTCTCTCTCTCTCTCTCTCTCTCTCTCTCTCTCTCTCTCTCTCTCCTCTTTCTGGCCTCTCATCCAAATGTCTGTGCCTGTGCGATTCTGTGACTCAGTAGCTAAGACATGTTCTCTAAGTCACAAGATAGAATGACTCACACCTGTTTTGTACTGTCTCTAAATCTGATTCTGAGTCTTAAAGGAGGAGGACAGAATTTTGTATTATTCAACTAAGGCAGAAGCACATGAAGAATTATGATGAGACATGACCAGTGGTTCTGAGGGCGTACCATGGCACAAGACACACCTTATGCTACAGAACACATCCCTTGATCTTTAAAAACAGCCATGCTAGTCCCCGAGGTACCACTATTTCTTCAGATTACGCTTAGATGCTCCTTTTGTCTAAAAAGCCTCCTTGACCACAGACTATAGTAAGACTATGTGCTCTACTCTCTAAGAGGAAACTGTAGTTGAGTATTTATCACACCAGGTAGTAATTGTCTGCTTGCTTTTCTACTTCTTCATTTATTATCTAAATGAAAACAGGGCCCACGAGTGACTGTGTTATCATTTATCCTAAATGCTCGTTGCAAGGACAACAATCATAGATGTTTAATAAATAATTGTGCTGCTGCGCTAATTAGGATAAGGTTAGGGGATCCTGTAGCAACAAATAACTCCCAAATCCAGAGAGCTCGGCCTAGATAAGGCTGAGTGGTTCTTCATGATTGGCTCCGGAGACTTACGGGACAGTTTTCCTTCAAGGAGTGACTCAGCCAGTCAGGTTTCTTAGATATCATAACTCCATTTCAAAAACATGTACCAGGGCTTAGTGGTTGAGAGCACTGGCTGCTCTTCTACAGAACCCTGGTTTGATTCCCGGAGCCCACATAGCGTCTCTTAGCCATCTATAACTCAAGCGTGTTGTATTCAGACATATATGCAGGCAAAACACCAATGCGCATAACTCACTAATGAAACAAACAAACAAATAAGAAATTAAAAAGGTTTTTAAAGTTGGATTAGATAAAAAGGAATAATGCTGGGAGAGTACGCACCAGCTAGTTTGTGCTTTGACATGGGACTATGCAAGTCATGTCTGTGGCATGTGGCCAGGATTGGTGTGTGTGGAATTGTGCCACTGTCAAGGGTTTGACAGTAGCATGAACAAGTTGTTCACCCCAGTCTCAAAAATCTCCATTTAATCTCTTCATGCAGAGACACTAGTAGGCTAAGCCCTGAGCTGATTAGTTTGACAGACCCTGGAGCAAATGGAGGGTAGAGTGCTATGAAGGAGGAGGAGGCTGCACTTGGGAACTCTCAGAGCCTCATGGAGTCCATCCTTGTTCAACAATATATGCTGCTATCTGTTGGAGCCATGTGCTGTCTCAGGTCTATTATTCTGCTCCTAGCAAAGACTTAATCAGGGACATCAGTAACCATGTAACAGAGCTGGGATTTGGGTTTGGCGCTTGTTCTCAATGTGGAATATTGAAACTTGTCTACAACAAAAATCTTGGGAAGGCAAGAATAATATTGGGCTGCTGCTAAAATGGTCCCTGGAGAATCTCTCTCTCTCTCTCTCTCTCTCTCTCTCTCTCTCTCTCTCTCTCT
>OU015748.1:78464664-78484472 GCA_907169655.1 Acomys percivali | reverse complement strand
TCTCTCTCTCTCTCTCTCTCTCTCTCTCTCTCTCTCTCTCTCTCTCTTTCTCTCTTTCCCCTAGACCTTGGCAATGACGTGTTAGTAAAAGCCATATTTTTCTTATATTTAATTTTCGCAACTCTGTTAAACACCTGTAATGCTCAGCAGGGCAGAGGGACAGAAGGCCTTACTCATGGATAGGACCAACTTCCTGGGCTTGAGATGGTCAGCATTTGTAGGGCAGTGGACAATTCTTACATGGGTCCTTCAGTCCACTCCATCACAAAGGTCTCTCTGTGGGGGCAGCCTATGGCAATGTGAGCCTGGAGTTGGAGAAGAAATTGAGCTTCAGAAGCAAGAGCTATTTATTTCTTAGTTTTTAAATTCTAGTTTGTTTTGTTGTTGTTTTCCTGTTCAATTGTTTGTTTGCTTTTTAAAAAGAAAAAGTAAGGTTGTGGAGTTGAGTGGGTGAGTAGGTGGGGAGGCTTTGGAGGGAATTGGGAGATGGGGACTGTGTTTAGAATATAGTATATGAAAAAAATGAACACACACACACACACACACACACACACACACACACACACACACACTGTAGTCATTTATTTCTCATCTCTATGAAAAAATACCCAAGGAAATCAACTTAAAAAAAAAAGAGGTTTGTTTTAGCTCATAGTTTCAAAGGTTTCAGCTTGTTGATTCCTGGTTCCATTGTCCTTGGGCCTGTCATGCATATTAAAATACATTTTAATGGAAAAGCATGAAAAAGCAAAACCATTCATGCAACCTGGAAGCAGGGAATGGTGTTATGAAGAGAAAATGTAGTCCCTAATTGTGTGGACCCGAGGACCCACCTCCTTCAACTAGGCTCTACCTGCTAAGCTTTGCCATCTCCTAATGGCACACCAAATTATGAACCCACTCATGTGCTGATTCATTCATGATCCAATTGCTTTCCAAAAGACCACAAGCTGGAATCCAAGTCTTTAGCACGTGGGTTTTGGTGGGCAAATCGATCCAAAATATAGCAACACTGTTCAAGCCTGAGGTGTTCTGAGCTCATTTCTTTCTTTCCTTTTTTTTTTAACATTTAATTTTTTATTAATTATCTTAAAATTTTTAAATTTATTATAATTTATTCAGATTACTTTCCAATTGTTATCCCCGAACTAGTATCTTTCCCTCCCTCCCTCTTCTGCACTATTCCCCTCCCCCAGACCTCTGACAGAAGAGGCCATCCTCCCCCACCACATGATCACAGCCTATCAGGTCTCATGTGGATAGCCTGCGCCCCCTTCCTCTGTGGTTCCTCAACTATCACATGCTACAAAGAGAATTAACGTCACAGAAAGCATTTTGTGTCCAGGGAGATGAACATTATTGTGGCACAAGAGAGGATGCTTTGATCTCTCAGATACTTTGGTCACAGCTGCTCCTCTGCCACCAGTCTGTGACTTCAGATCGAAGCCTTCTGCACTCCAAGCCTCAGTCTTTCCGTAAGCTCTCAGAAACATGATGGCAGCAAGGCAGCGCGTGGTCTTGCAGAAAATGAGACTGAGTTTCAGAAATGTGAGCTAGAGATGTTTAGAGTTGAGCATAGCAGTTCCCCTGGGATGTGGCTTATCACCACAGCCCACGTTTCTCACCCACTCCACACGCTGGGAAGACTACCTCCCGAAGCTCTCAGGGATGGTTGGGCAAAAAGCAGGTGTTCCAATCACGCTGGTCTGCTTCCAGACAGCGTGGCCTTCCACTTCTGCTCACACATCGGAGTGCAGAAATGTGGGTGTGAGTTCCTGAAAATGGGAAGCATCACCTTCATCAGAGTGAAAAGTTGTCATGCTTTAACAATGTGCAAAACATAAGGCCCTCAGTGATTTCTCTGAGCACGGAAGCCAGTTCCCCAGCGAGGCAGCACCAGGAGAGCTACCATCCTGTGCTGAGATCTCCTCCTTCCCAGAGCAGTTAATATTCCACCACGGAGGGATACCTCAGCAGGCCTATGAAGATGAAGCTTTTATCTGAGCAAAGTGAGAAACACTCACTTAGCCTAGCTTTCATTATTAGGGGAAGTATCCCATGATCCACCAAACACTGAATCACCCCAAAGTCTTTCCAAAGACAACTTGTGCTAATCAGGATCTCCTTTTATTTCTTATCCAAATATTACATTTGGGAGGTTGTCAACAGAGCAGTACTGATCTACTATTACAATACCGAAAATCTTTGTGGAGTTAGGAGTCACTAGCTCATACCCAGGCATTAGGGAGTACTGACTGACGTCTAATTTTCTGAAAGTCTAAAGCAGTCAGAAGCCCTCGCTTTATCTCTTCTGACTTTTATTTCCAATCTCCTGCAAACCATCCCACTCATCTCTACCCTTGTTACTTCCTCCAGAGTTCTCTTTCCTTGTGCACAGCCTCCAGTTTTACATGCAAAATCACAACTACATGATTCAGCCATGAAATTCATCGGATGTCAAACTTGTTCTGTCACTCATCTGTGAGGCCTCTCAGGTGGTCCACAGGAAGAAGTAGGATCAGTTGTCCCAAAGCTTGCATGACCCAACACGTGTTCCCCATTGTGGCTTCATCTCTATTGTCTTACATATATGTGTTAATTCTGGTGTCTTTGACTGAGATTCTGATCTTTCCCCAACTCTGCCAGATATCATGGCTGACTCCAAGGCCAGTAGAAGTTTCAAAAGACCTCTGAGAAGTTTAGCCTGACCTCCCAAGACCAAGTAAGGGCAGTTCTTCTGTACTTTTATGTCCTCCCTTTTGGCTAATCACCCTCAATTGCTGTACTCATTAATTTATTCATATCCCTTATGAAAACATAAACTCCCATGAGCACAGAATCATTATTATAAAAACACATGCTCAGGGCTGGAGAGATGGCTCAGCAGGAAAGAACATTTACTGCTCTTACAGAGGTCCTGGGCTCAGCTGCCATTGTCCACACTGGACAGAATCATCTGTAAGTCCAGTTCTAGGGAATCGAGACTCTGCCTTCTGGATTCAGCATCTGTATGCACATAAACTCATGCAAGCACAGATGTGTGCATAAACACTTGTCTGTTTGTGTGTGTGCATGCACACACACACACACGTTTTAGAAACCCTTCCAAAATAGATTTACATTAAGTATTATTTGAATGAATACATGAGCTTGGTGGTTTTAGTTATTTTGCCCAACTAAGTTAAGAGTTTTTCTACACAAAACTTAGTCCTCTGAGTCTTCAACAGCACAAACTCAGAGTCTTAGGCATATTATGTGCTCAACACATGTCTTCAGCTGAGTGTCAGTGGAGAAAACCCTGGGTCCACCTATGAATGTGCAATTTTTTATTGTCAGGGAGCCAAGTATGGCAGAAGGAAAGCAAGCAGAGCCAGTGACCACAAAGTGAAGGCCACTATCTCCGTGGCCTCTCCTCTACAGTCACCCCAGGAAGGATTGGAAGGAAGTTGAAACAGCTGGATGATCCCATTAACAACCCATAATCTAGGAATGCTTCTAAATTCATTTGAAACTGAACTAGCCATAACTCCCTAAGGGTCCATTAACCTGCAGCTGAAATTAGATTACGTAGAAATAACATTAAATAAAGAGCCACAGTGTTCAGTTAATTGAAAGGCAAACTTGTGAGTGAATGATGAGATCATTCTCTTTGAAAGGCAGAATATTCCATCACCCTAAGACCCTTGGGGACCAACATGAGTACCCAGATTGAAGTTCACTATACAGAAAGCACATATTCTACAGGAGTGCTCAAAACCTATTTATTGTTGAAAAAAAAAGTTTGAAATGAAAAAAAAATCTTACGTGCTTTGGAGAGACAGCAAGGTCACATAAGTTTAAATCTTGCATCTAGGATCTGCTGGCTCTGTGATCTTAAAGAAGTTTTACATTGTCTCTGAGATTCATAAAAATACAGAGCTAGAAAGGAATCCATCAGACTAAGAGGGTAGCCCAATCCAGCACATGCCCAGTTTATCTATTAATCTTCCTGCATCCCTTCTTATCATGTCCTCCTAAAGCCTGAGCAGAGCCATCAATCACTGTTCTCTCGGGCTCGAAGGGGACCCAACACTCCTGTTCTTTCTCTTCTTGATATCACTGGGTCTGTCCTGCTGAGAACCAGCTCTTCTCTCTGCCACAGACAGATGGCAGGGGAAGATGTGAGTCCCCACAGAGGAGTACAATGCCTCTGATGCCGAGTCTCATGGTGCCCTGGGCTGCAAGGCAGCCAGAAGAACTGGAAATTTGGCATGACTTTTCTCAATATGCAGTGTAGTTGTGACCCCTGGAATCATGAAGGTTCTGAGATCTGATTGGTCTGAAGCATGAGAGACTGAGGTTCCACAGATAGCACAAGGCTCACAAGAAAGACTCCTTGTACACCTGTCCTGTGCTTCAGTTGATGAGGGCATTGTGCCTTTATGGCTGGACAGACTGGCATCAGATGGGCACAGTAATCTCAAAATTACACCACAAGTACTAGGTAGGAACAGTTCACCTGCCAGGTCTTCTGAGTCACAAGCCAGTGTTCTTCCATTATGATGTGCTTTGTATGTTTAAATTTTCTGGATGTTCTATCATATAGACAGCTATCTCAAGACTTTAACTGTAATTTTTATAACTTTGATTTTCACAGTTTTGACTTCAGTGTTCATTGTACTAAATGGTGAACCATTATGAAAGTTTCCCCTCCTATGATACTCCACTTTCCATAGGGGCACCACATCGGCTGTCACCCAAGCAAACAGCTGGTGACCATCTTAAGCTCCTATAGCAACCTCAGGCCCTTGTGACCTACCTCTGACTCTTTACTTCACAGTGACATGCAGCAACTTGGAGAATTTTCTTCCATTTATACCCTACTTATCAGTGAGATGACCTTCTAGTACTATAAGCAATACTCCAACAACCACTCATTTCCTAAAGGAAACAGTTCTGAGCTGGACACAGATGCTACACACACTGTCTCTAACACTAAATAAGTTCATAGGGGAAGACACAGGACCCGTTTGTAACTAGAACATACTGCAATTTTGCCTCAACACTGACGAACATGCCTATATTGCTATGCTCTGTTCACTGCACCAAACTGTCTCTCAGGTATGTACTACCTGCTCCCAGATGGACCCCACACCCTGTCTTCAGACACACCCCATCCCTAAAGTCCCTCCATCCCTCAATATGTCCTTGCATCTCTTTGGTCCATTCTAGAGATGCTTCATTCTTTCAGAAAGGACAAGACATAATTTTCCAACCCATCCCACATTTTCTCTATGGAACCCTCAGCATGGGTAAATATCACTTCCTTCTATTTTTTAATAGATGTGTGTGTGTATGTGTGTGTGTGTATGTCACACATCGTAAATCAGCATGGACAAGGACCTGGAACAGGCTCCAGGGAATGTTTCAGTTGGATGTTAATGAATAGGCCTTTGTTGGCTTCTTGAAGAAAATTCAAGGCTTGGAATGTCAAGGAACAGGACTTATTTGTGATCAGCCCGACTGCTGGTGCACTCCAAGGCCATACTGAAGAGGCAGTTTAATAAAACAACAGTTTCTCTAGGAACATCAGATGGGTGGAGGGTCAGTGTCACTTTTAGAGGGTCATTTGGACCCTAAGATGCACTGTTTTCTAAGGGATACAATTCTCATTATTAATCCCTTTGCTACTTCTGTGTGGTGATGGGTCACAGTCCCAAACACATGACTCAGTGAAAGATGGGACATCTGAGGTACAAATACCCATGACCTCTGCCTGCTCAAAATCAAGTCTAATGGAAGAAAATAGAATTTGTCCTTTCCAAGTTACTATAACGAAAATGCTGGCAGCTGACCAAGAGCCTGACAAATTTAGGACTCAAGATGATTCCATCTGTGTGTTGAGGGAGCCAGAATGTGTTCCCTGAACTCTGTGTGTAATTGTTGGTACAATCAAGAGACTCACCCAGACTAAGGTTGAGCCATTACTGATGGAATGCTTTTAGCAGGAAATATTTGGTTTATTTGGACTGATTAGAGTAAACTTACAAATTTCTAGAGCACAGTTGCCTTAGTAAGAGTTACTATTGTTGTGATGAAACACCATGACCAGAGAAACTTGGCAAAATGGTTTATTTGGATTATGTTTCCATAACACAGTTCAATGTCAAAAGAAGTCAGAGTAGGAACTCAAAGACAGCAAGGTAGGAGTTGATTCAGAAGCCATGGAGGAGTGTTGTCTACTGGCTTGTTCCTCATGGCTTGCTCACACACACATAAATCAGCATGAATGAGGACCTGGAACAGGCTCCAGGGAATGTTTCAGTTGCATGTTAATGAATAGGCTCTGTTGGCTTCTTGAAGAACTCAGGACTACTAGCCCAGGGATGGCCCAACCCACAAAGGGTAGGGCCCTCCCCCATCAATCACTAATTGGGAAAATGACCTAAATGATTACCTCTTAAGGAGACATTTTCTCAATTGAAGTTCCTTACTCTTTGATGACTCTAGCATGTGTCAAGTTGACATGTAACTGGTAAGTACAATAGCTAATTAAAAAATGTTAGGTTACCAGAGTATATGATGAAGATATAGCATGCTGAAGAGTTCTCAGTTAGGGACCCAATATATCACTTATAGTCTCCCACCCCCATGTTAAATCAGGCCACATCTTGATGTATTGAGAAAGGATTTCCTGCAGAAGGTATAGGTGTGATGAGGAATGTGTCCCCTTATCTCTACTTTGGCTTTATCATTGACTGTATTATCAATGTTGCTCAGAAACTATCTAAACAGGTATAGCATGACCTCTTGGAACACAGGATCTCCTACTTCTAGTTTTCACACTTTGGACCAGCATTCACCATGAGGCCTCATGCCTGTGATGAATTAATGAATCAACAATATATTCTGGGTGAGCTTCAGTATTTTATACAACACTAAGTTTACTAATTTGTAATGTTTGACATACTCTCTGAGGTCTGCTCTATAGTTGCCAATGTTCCAGTTTTCAAAGCCTCTTTGGCTTTGTGGCAAGCAGCCTATAAAGCAAAAATTTAAGTATTAAAACATGAGTCAAATATGTTTGAAGAAGTACAGTTGAAGGGAGCAAGAGTCCCTGATCAATCAGCTGAGCTTTCAGGACAAGCTCTCCAGCCCCTAAAAGAGCATCTTTCCTGACTAATGGGATTACTTAGCCTTGGTAGAAAGAGGATGAACCACACTTTGGTGGAAACTCCCAAATCTGAATGCCTCAATTGCAAACATTTACTCCTCACTCATGCTATATGCACAGATGGACGAGTAGAATGGAGAGTGGTCCATTCATCTTGGTCACTAAGGAAACCAGGTCAGTAAAGGCTTCATCTCAACTCAGTCTCCCATGATTACTCAAGCAAGGTAAAGAGAATCTACAGCCCACATGTTGGTTGTTAAAACTGCCATCTGGAAGTGACAAACATCATTTATGTTCCCATTTAGTTGGATAAAACAGGTGATATTGCCAGGCCTGACTTGAACAGGGCAGGGAAGAGAAATCCTCTCAAAAATCTGTGGAAGGATTGAGCAAAAAATAACGGTGAACAAATTGGAGACTACACCCATACATTGGTTCTGCCTGAGACCTTCATTTTGCAACTCATACCTGACAATGGCACTCACTATTGGCTTGGAAACTTATACTTGCATTGGGGAATGCAGGGCCTTCTCCACAGGCACTGAAGAAAGCTATGTTTTGTTTATTTGTTTCAGGCTACAATAACCAGAAAATGAGGAGACTCCCAAGTTTACCTCCAGGCTATGCCACTCTTCCAGATATACTCATAGACTATGACCATAGAGAGAGTAAAAATGGGTATTGTAGCATAAAGAGGGTATATCAAGGAACTTTACAGGGATCAGTTAGGTTGCAGGGGTGGAAGAAATAGTGCTGGGTAAGGCCTTGAAATATTTTCTTGTATTTGCCTAAGACACAGGGACAGGTAGATAAGTGATGCCACAGAAGGTGACAAGGGCATGCTGCTTACATGGGCATGACTCTCTTTTTAGCCATCCTAGCCCGCTCTGCTTGAGCTTATTCTAGAAATGGATTGGAGCATTGTTCACATGCCCCAGTGATATGATTGTAAAACACCTGGAGCAAATCAGTAAAGCCAGATGAAAGTATTTTGTATAAGAAACACAAAAAGATCAGCTTGCACTAGCAAAGATGAAATTACATTTTAGAGACATGGGGATTAATTTTGCTCAAAACAGGTCATTGTTCAGTAACTAACCAGATCCATTAGAAGACCTAAAGGAGGGCAGGATCCAATCCTTGGTATTTGGGAAGTCATAATGAGAGTTTCAGCTCAAATGAGTAAAAAAATGAATAACTGTAACCCCAGATAAACATCCTTCACATCACAACACATGTAGAAACAACACCAAGATGTATAAATGATACACTCTAAAAGGAAATTTCAGAAAGTATTAGAATAAATATTGAGAAATAGTTTTAGTAACAGGTTGGGGAAATTGTCCCATAGAAGATTTAAAAGATTTTGTAATATAAAAAAACTGTCATATGCTCTTTGTGAGGAATAACATACATTCAAAAGAAAAGTGACAGAGTAAGAAAGATATTTTAATATACATAATAAATAGTGGATAATCAAAATATTCAAAGAGTTCTTTATAATCATTTATATGAAATCTTCATATAAACAAAGGCATAATAAAAATCTTCATGTAAAAAGATCAATTAATATAAAATAGATAAAAGGTTAATAAATATCTGAAAAGCTGTCCAGCCCAGAAAACACCAATGGCATGTTTATTGATATTTAAAACTTTAAATTTATATTAAATTATTAATGGTTAAAATAAAATTTAGCTAATTAAGTTCAGTGATAGTTAAATTCTTGAAAATGCAATGCAGACTGGTTAAGATGATGGGCTAGAAAGCCAGAGTGTTTGGTACCACAAACTTCTCAATGTAGCTTTCAAGAACTATATTGCTTCTCCTTGTATTTTTCTTTATTTCTAACATGCCTATTCCCCAGGGCTACTGTGCAAATAAGTGTGACAGCATGGGTGATGCTCTGAGCAGTGGTGGGCACACTGGAAATAGTTGGTGATGATTAGGCTTTATTATCCTCTGTCAATGAGAGCATCAAAATTAAAAATGCACAGTGGTTTCATTTATAGGATTGTGCCCTACAGAAATAACCACCTTTTGGCATAAATTTCTTTTTACAAGAATATCCATTTCAACATTTTAATGGTAAAAGTTTATAGACTAACTCAAGTGTTAATTAAAAGAAGAGGAGTCACATAAATTTTGGTAACCTTTTCTTAGTACAGCATTATGCAACTATTTACAAAGAATGGGCCCAGTCCCTATTTATTGAGATATAAGAATCCAGATGTGACCTTCTAGAGCTATATGAACAAATAAAAGTCAGAGACTCATTTCAATAGTGTGAAATCTTGGAAGTCATGAAGGAAAAGGGGGATTTCAGTGGGGAGAAGAGTGGGAGGGGAGGAATGCAAAGAGTAGAAAAGGGATAACTTGAATAATTTTCATTAAAGATGTTTGAAAGTTGGAAACATACTGTTTTAGAATTGTGTGTGTGTATGTGTGTGGTGTGGTTGTTGTTTGCTTGATTTGTTTTTCTAGATAGAGTTTCTCTATGTAATTCACTACATAGATGAGGCTGGCCTCAGACTCACAGGAATGCACTTGCATTTATATATTCATCTAAAAGAGTTTTGCTGGGGTTGCCATGTAGAGGGGCTGTTGGTCTTCCCAGAAGCCATATTCTGTTGAATGAAAATCCCAGTTTCATGTGTGAGGTATCTCACTTTGAGTTGTTCATCAAGCCTATCTTAGAGACACCTCCCCCCACCTCCAGCCACCCAAAATACAGATATTGCCTTTGTTCTTGGTTGTTCACCAAAGCCCTGCTGAAGACACTGCCGTTTGATTACAGAGCATGGCACTGCCTTTTATGAGGAGCCCATCAAAGATGACCACTCAGACACACACTATAGCCAAGTAAAAATCTTTATTCCAGCACTCAGCTATTCAGAATCTGTGTATAGCTCCAAGTGTTTAGGGTATGGGCTTTTTAAAGACAGAAACCACATACTGGTACCTTGGTTCTCAGTAGCAGGGGTGGGTGGGGGTAGTGTGGTGTCTGAGTGGGGTGGGGGATGAGGGGGTGAGGGAGTTGGGGGTGGTTGCACAAGCAAGTAATTCAACTGCTAAGATGAGCAGTTATCTGAAAGGGGAGGTTTTCAGAAGCAGGCAATTTAGCAGAAGCTATGATAAATTAGCTGGGGCATCTTGATCTTGGGTTCCTAAAAGAGAATTGGGTAAATTTCCCTAGGAATTCTCCATCAGCAAGATCAAATTCTAGTTAAACCTAGAATGGCTTCAGCACAAATACAAGATGGAAAAACCTCTGTACTGTCTTGGTTCTGTCTCACTGACCATGAGGCTTTGTCTTTATTGGCCAGATTTCACTGTACCAGAGGGTGGTATGCTAGGCACTAGGGGGAAATTCATCAAAAGTCTTATCCAGCTGTGCATCCTGTGAGCTACAATAATGATTAGAATAGCATGATATACTCATGGGTGCCATAGTGGTATAGATGTCTTCTAGTTAACCAATGGCTTTCTGATTAAACTTAAGGGCTACTCCACTGGGAGAAACTTATTCCAGATATTATTAATCTGCCCAAAAATACATATTTGGGAAGCTCAAATTTCCCAGGGCTGAATCTATTACTATTATTCTACTAAATGGTCATACTATCATACTTACCTCTAAAATTCACATCTCTAGATCCATAGATTGGTGCCGCTCTCTGACCTTATCAGAGAAGTTTCTTTGTGTAATGGGCAGGATTTTATGTAGAAACTCACAAATGGTCAAAGTGTAGAGTATAAATGCCTGTGTATTGCTCTGCCACAAACGGAACATCTATACCACATCCCTTTTCTCAAAGCCTAGGGACCATCATGGAAGAGGAAGGTAGAAAGATTGTAAGTGCCAGAGGTTGAGGAGGACTCAAATAAAACTATATCTTCTGGGCATGATAGGACTGTTTCACTCATGAACTCCCAGTAGCTCTGGTTGACTGCACAAGATCAAAGCAGTCAGCATTTCAGCCTTCCAGGGGCTAGGAGCTCACTACTCTCCAAATGCTAGCTACTGGCAGCTAATGGTTTCCAGGGGGAGGAAAGTCAGCTTTCTTTAAGGTTGTGGCCCCTGGCAGGTCAACACTGCAGTGGATGGCCTCATCCCCATGCATGTGTGGCCCACGTAATTGGACTTAGGATACAAGACTGGGAATGGGTACTAAAGAGAGAGATAAATCTGGGAAGAGATGCTGGGAAAGTGGAGGGGGAAATGATCAAGACACATTATACACATATATGAAATTCTAAAATAATTACTAAGATACTATTTTTAAAACTCCCAAAGTATGCTTATAAATATACTGACAGTTTTACAGAAGAAATATCACCTGTTAATAGTAGTTATTTTGAAAAAAAGGATGCATGCTTTCTGTTGCTGTCAGCAATTGTTTTTCTTGGATTTTTTTTCTTTCCTTAGCCAAGAATGTAACACTCAAGTTTACTTCGCTATTAAGATCTTTATTATTTTCGTTTTCTCCCATCAAAAATGGTTTTTGAAACCAATTCAACTGTACTATTGTTAAGCTTGCAGGAAGCTGCTGACAGCCAGAGTCTTACACTCACAGCCCCAGGAGGGTGAGGGACAGTGAACACTATGGAGAACCCAGGGACCAGGCTCTGTCCTTGCAAACTGTTGGCCTTCTGGTGAGCTTCAGTTTCCACAATGACCCTAGGAAGTGCTCAGAGCACAGGCCACTTGTAACCTTCTCAGGGCTCAGGCAGTGAGGCTCAAAACCATAGACCATGGCAAAAGAAAAGAAAAAAAAATCCTGGAGAACAATCCCCTGATACCTTTGTTTTGAGAACTCAAAATGTCCAAGGCGAGCATCTTGGACTGGGCTCATCATACCATCTAGTTGGGCACTGGGAACCCTATACTGCTGTGCTGAGAGAGTATGAGGCCAAAAAGGAGCCATTGAGGTCCGTTTCCTCTCTACAAGAAAGAGCATCTTGAGAAGTGGGATTGTTCCAAGGCTGGGGTGGGGGCCACTGCAGGCAGGTAGTCAGAATCTCTGAGAGAGTTGACATCCCACATAACCTTGAAACCCATCTGCCCTTCACTTGTGCCCAGCTAGGGAACAACGTTTTCTAACCATGGCTTCAGAGTTAAACAGATGTAGGCTCAAAGCTTTGGTCTATCAATGATGTACTTTGGTACTTGATGTATATTCTTTTAAAGATATCTCATCTCTTCACAGTGATGTTCTATTGCTCATGTTACTTTTTCTCCTCCTTGCCTGGCTTCTTCTCACAACTACTCCTTAGCATCCACTCCATAGTCTCCAGCCATTCTTGTCTCCCCTTCTCTTGTTGGTGTGCCTATCCTAGATTCACTCTGGGCCTCAATATTCTTTCTCCTTTTCTGCCTCCAAGGGAAGACAGCGAGCTCCAAGTAGTTTAAATCTGTGTGCATCTCCACAGCAATGGACAGAGAGCACATGTCTAGGAAGCATGCACTGTGAAATATCTGGAATGCAATATAAGGGCTACCAGGGCACAGGAAATTCTATATGGTCTCTGTCCTTGTCTGTTTCTAACGGATGTAGGATTTACCCTCTTCGTATGTTGAGTACATCACTTTGCATATACTGTTGCCCTCAAAACAGCAAATGAATTCTCCAGAAATGAACTTGCTCTTAGTCCTTCTCACCTTAGTATGAAATTGACAGTGCATGTCCTGTCTCTGTTTACTTTCTCTCCTTGTAAAAGCTTGGTTGAGTCAAGTAACATTCAACAATAAAGAGAAGAGGGACAGAATGTAGAGGATAAGTTAAAGGACAGCCAGCCTCTAAGAAGGAAAGGCTCAAGCAAACCCAAGCTCTCTTCCTAACCTAGCCTGCCTCCTCTTGTGCATTCAACGCTCCTTTGAACTCCCAGGGGAACAGGATCCCAGCAGGCTTGCTGCTCTCTTCACACCTACAGCTCTATCTTGCCTGCCAGCGGCAGTTTGTTTCTTTGTTGCTGCGCTGAGAGGCTCAGCCTTGTTTGCAGGGACGTGTGTACAAACAGACCTGAGGCAATTCCTCCTCCTCCTCCTCCTCCTCCTCCTCCTCCTCCTCCTCCTCCTCTTCCTCCTCCTCCCTCTTCTCCCACAACTCCAGCAGTGCTGTTTCCTCATTCTCTCTCCCTCACTCCCTCCCCACTTTCTAATACTGGGAACAATGCCCAGGGTGACAGTTCTGTCTCTGTCCTGGCTTCACTGCCCAGTTCTATATCCTGCAGCTTGGCTTCTCTCTGTGAGGAAATGCTCCGGAGGCTTGGTCGTGTCTCCACTGTGCACTCAGTTCGGGCAGATGGACCGAAGTGGGCATATCGTTGTTCAGTCAAATGCATCTCACTTTTATTGACAGCAGAGACAGACATTGCAGTGACTGAAAGCCCACGAGCAATTTTATGGGAAGTATTAAATGAGGCAATGTAGAGTATAGCCATTGAGGGTGGGGGGTGTTCCTCTGCAAGACACAATCTGGCCCCATTTGGAGCACTCTCTCCTCACCATAGCATAGGTTAGCTTGTTGAACTCTACCAGCTAAAGTTTTGGAGACCAGAGCTCAGCCTGTTGTGTCTGAATCATTACACATGACTGTATCTCTTCTGTTGGTAAGAGATAGTTCTAACATGCACTCTTGTGCCCACACTTTGATCATTGCCCTTTGACAGGGTGGCCTTGCTGGCACACAGAGGAAGGGGATGCAGGCTATCTGGATGTGACCTGATGGATTGCAGCCAGCTGCTAAGGAAAGAGCCACCCCAACTCGGAAGTCTGGGGGAGGGGAACGGGGCTGAGGGGAAGAGAGGGAGAGAACCGAAAAATAAGAGCAAAACAATCGGGATCTAACATGATTAAATTATAATAAATGAAAAATCAATTAAAAACAAGGGAGAGATCGTCCTGATTTGTGTCTGAATTCCTCACACCCACATAGGCTCGTGTTTTGAACACTTGTTCCCTAGCTGGTGATGCCAGATTAAAGGGCTGCAGAACCTTTAAAAGATGGAGGTCGAGCTGGAGAAAGTGGGTCAGTAGGAGTGGAACTCTGAAGGCCACACACAGCCTCTGGGTCCTGTCTCACTTTTTTGACCATGGTATGAACAGCCTCTCTCACATGCTCCTGTTGGCATGAGTTGCACTGCTCTGTGCTGTCTTCCCCACCATGGTGTATCTATCCTCTTTGAGTTGTTTCTGTCAGGTATTGCATTCAATATTTACTTACATGAATTAATAGAAGATCTTAGGTCAAGATTTCATTATTCTGAGTTTGGTTTTTTTCCTGCTCTCTTGTGCTTATAGTGGATCTAATGTGACTCCTTGACAATAGTACACCTGCCCAAGTTTTCCTACATCCTCTTACTATTTTTGAAGGTTGGTCAGGGCCTGTTGGGAAGGTTTTCGTGTTTCATAACAATTGTACTACTATGTGAGGGGGAGGTGGCTTGGCAAGCTGGGTTTACCTGTGTAGAAAATCGGTGATTCTCCACTTTCCTAATGCTGCAGTCCTTTAATAAGTTGCTCATGTTCTGCTAGCTCCCAACCATAAAAAAATAATAAAAACACTCCATAACTGTAATTTTGCTACTATTATGGGTCTTAATGTAAATATTGGCTATGCAACCCCTCTGAAAGGATCTTTCAATTCTAAAGGGGTTATGACCCACAGGTTGAGAACCACTGTAGCAGAAGCTCCAACCACCTGGTCCTTGGCTCTCTCCAGCATGGATACAGGGGAGTGGAGGGCAGAGCCTGAATGCCCTATAAAACTCCTGAATGTCTGTCTTCCCCAGCCTGTTCCAGTTCTTCAGTTCCTCAGGTTTTTGTCACATGTTCCTTGTGCATAGTTTAGGAATGGGAAAGAGCAGAAACACTTCCAAATTTCCCACCAGTTGCTTTTCTTCACCAGGTTATCTACCAACCTTGTTTTTAAGCACCAGGGCTTCTTTAATAAACTGTTCTAGCCCACTACTGTCTCCATCCTTGTCCTGGCCCTGGCATATATAGAAAGAATTTAATAGAAAGTATGAAATGCCCAATGGCAATAAAGAATTCTTTGAATCTCAATCAATAATCCCTAGTGCTTATTAGGAGAAGTGAGCTTTGGAGTCAGGCCTTCTAGGCACAAATTCCAACACCGTCGTTTGGATTGGAGGACTTGCCACAACTTAGGCATAACATGTTCTGTCATCTGTAAATCAGAGACAATGAGGGCAACACTCCTGTAATGGTGGGTGAGGATATAAACTGAAGTTGCATAAATATATACAATATACATTAGTGAGAATGAAAGAACAAATTGCATCACATTGTACTATCTTGAGAGTAATAATGGAGAGAGAATAAATTCCTATAAGGCACTGTATATCATTCTAAGTGTCTTAAAAGCCCCCTGCCCCAAGTTAGATGCCAGAACTATCTTCTGTAGATCCAGACACCCACCTCCATGTAAGGACACAGGGGCACAAAGAATAAAGTAGTTGCTCTATTATGTCCTTTTGTTATGAAACCACAGCATCTATGTACAGTCTTGAGATTCCAAATCTCTCTGTCCTTCCCTTCCATACTGAAGCCATTCTATATTCATGGCCTAGGCACCCTGTTCCCCTCTGTTCATTTAATTCACATGGTTGGCTTCTAATCCTATCTGGGATCCAGGCAACTGTGAACCTATGATGCTAACTGGTGGTCCTGCAACAAGCAGACGCTTCCAGATTTGAGTGGTATAGTCAGCAGGATGACCTCTAATAGCCCTTTCCCCCAATTGTCTAAGTATAGTCTCATGAGAGGTGAGAGTAAAAGTGATTATCAAATTACAAGAAGAAAGTGCCTCACTAGAAAAAGGCTAGCACTTTCTTAGGGATGTATAATTAAAGCCCAGTAGATTAAAATCCCTTTAAGAAATGAGTAATACAAAGATTAAGGCTCATCTGATACAGCTTCCTGAATGGCTGCTCAAAGATTTATAGGCAGAAGATAAATCAGCTCTGAAGAAAGAGGAGAAAATGCATCTTGCTCATAGCTTGCCTCTCACAATGGAGTGCAGGGAAGGAGCTGGCTACAGCATCCCACCAGGACCAGAGGCTTTTCTCCAAAACCATTCCCAGTGAAAGGAAGAAAACCCCTTCCCATGAGCAGGCAAAGGACGGTGTCAGTCAAAGGATTTGGCATGCCAGATTCCTTTCTTAGTAGGTTATGCTTCTTCTTCTTCTTCTTCTTTTTTTTTTTATGCACAGAAAATGAAGAAAGAAACTTAGAGTAATTAGGAGGTAATGAAGTTGTCAGAATAAGCTATTGACCAAAGAACAGACAAGGGAGGACATGAAAAATTTAAACATTTCTAATTTAGCCAATGTAGAAGGCGCACATCCTTTGGCCATGTGGGAATCATCCTCGATGTCTAATGAATGAGATTTCTGGGCAATGCAGGGTGCATCCCAGAAGGCAACGGAAAAAGGAACTGGAATCAAAGTCCAAAATGATAATGGTGAGAGTAATGTAAATTATAATCAGTCCCTGACGGTTTTTATCCATTTTTGCAAAGCACCCGAGAATATATTATCTCATTCAATTTTCACAGAAACAAAAGGAGAGAAACATCTATGGGTATAGCTGTGGAAACTCTGCTGACAGATTGCTGTTCGGGGACCCTGTGCACAGGACAGCGTCCACTTCACAGAAAATGTCTGGTTCTAATACTGATTACAAAGATAAAAAAAAAGTTAAATGCTTCCTTTTAACACTAGATTTAAAAAAATCTCAGTAAAGTGTTTCTAATGTAAGCACAAGGCAGGTGGGATGGGTTGAATATACTTTTACTTCAGAAGACGCTTGGAATCCAGCAATCAGTGACCGAGAGCCATGTATTTGTGGGTTCCTCTGGGAGGGCTCCACTCATATTCTGTGATGCCCATTGAAGACACCAGTTCTTGCACATTTCCCAGGCTCCTCCATCATCTACAGGATCTGATCGGGAGGTGCTTTTTCCTTTCAGCCTCCAGAGGGCAACAAGACTTTCTGTGGTCCAGGTCACCAATGATGGCTACTCTCAGCCCAGGAAGGTTATGTGAGTGCTCCCCTGTGAGATGAGAGTGGCAAGAACATTCTGAGGGAGTGCTGGGAGCTCCAGAAGACCATACAGCAGGACCAGCTTCTTAGAAAAGCATGGGGAGAGACTGAGGAAGGGACAGGACTGGGAAGCTGGAGCAGGGTGTGGGTGACTCATGTCTTTTGTCCCTGAGCTCAGGTGGCAGTGTCATCCAGTCATGTGCCCTGGTACTACAGCTGAGCTCATTTGAACAAAGGTAAGCCAACATGATGGAGCAAGGGTAAAAGATACATAAGGAGAGGGCTTTGTAAGGCAGTTCCCAGTCTCTGCTTCAAACTCTGCTCAGTTCTGCTTCCTTGCCCCTCCACTTGAGCTCAGTGGCTCACATCCTGGAAACTTGATGCTTCTAAAACTCACCAGCCTGCCTTCCAGCTTTTGTTCACCTTGTAGATCCCAGCAGTGCACCACTGTCAGAATCCGTTCAGTTGAACCATATCCTACCCCATCAATGATGTCTTCTGTTTCTCCTTCATGAGCTGTGACTCTGTGCAGCTCCTCCTGTGACATTACTAATCTACCCTCTCTATTACTCGCTCTCTCCCTCCCATCTCTATGTTGTAGTCTCTTGGAAAACTCAACTCCAATAAAATACAATTGCTCTTCTACTGTTATTCAGTAAGACAAGGCTGGAGACAAACCCACAACCACATCGACTGGCCTCATTTGGACACATAACCATGAACCTGAAGTTTCAGAGTCCTTTACAGCTGTCTCTTCTCTGATCCCAGGTGATCAGCCACACCTGTTCCCACAAGCCCCCAGCACTTGTTCCCCACTCCCTGCTCCCAGTGGGTGGTATTTCTCCCCACCTCCCAGAGAATACACAGCTTATCAGAAAGTCCATGGGCATCCTCCTATCCCACGATGTAACCAACGTCAGCCTCGTCCACCCCTGTACAAATGCCTGAACTCACTCACTGCTTTGCTTCTCACCCAGGCAGGTCCTGCAATTTATTGACACATTGTTTTCTTGGCTTTCTACTGCTATATACACTAGAGATGGGACTGACCCAAAGGACTGTGTTTTCTGGATTCCCAATATCATTTTGGACAGATAATTCTGCCCCAAAAGAAGCAGCCCTGTGCTGTGTAGGGTCAGGCAAGGTTAAGAGCCCTTCCTGCACTTAAAGCAGAAGTCATGCATAGTGACTGTAGTGAGGGTGGATGGGCTTATAATATTGGCAAGCACATCAAAGTGTGTGCATCAACCGTCAGCAGCCTTTTGTGTATCCGTCACACCCTAATGAAGTGGTTCTTAAAAGCCCACAGTTGTAAATGCGTAAAGCAATCTCGCGTTTCTTGGTTAAATCCAGAGCAATTTGTTTTGTAGAATTAAATGTAAGGTTTATCTTTTACCCCCTGGCTTAAGAGTCTGATTACATTTATGATAACTTTCAGACCTCCTCAAAAGTAATTTTGCTTTTAAAACTAGTTGAAGATCTGAAAAGTGGTAATATGAATTCCTTGACCCATTCTTTCAAGCCATTATTGGTGGTGTCAATCACTGCTTCCCCCCAAGGTCCATTAAATGTTTTCTTTGACGTGGTGACAGATAACTGATGTTGTGTAAATTAATTAGAATGTATGGGCCTGAATACTATGGGTGGAATTGAGAATGGGCCCTCTCACTACAACACCAAACGATGTACTTCTATTGTCTTGTGTCCTATTCTGTGAAGAGTGGGCTCTGGGTAGCCAAAAAAAATCTTAATTCTCATGTACAGTACTTTTCCCAGAGGCTCCAGAACTGGTTGATTTAAAATGAAAGTGCAATTTGTCAGTTGGTTACTATTGCTATTGAGCCAACAGTCATATATACGGTGTGTATGGTATATATTCATGTGTGTGTGTGTGTGTGTGTGTGTGTGTGTGTGTTATCTTGAAGACATACTGAATCCTATTACTAAAGGACACTGGGTATTTGCTGCAAAAGGAAAACACGGAGGCCTGGGTTCCTTCCTTGGACACTCAGGCATTGCATAGAACTATGTTCAGTATAAAAACCTAATGGAAAACTATACAAACCTGCAAAGGAAGGCTATAAAGTACCCAGCCTTGCAGGAATGGAAAAGTGTGCCATGACCCTCTCCTAGAAAACACACACACACACACACAGACACACACAGACACACACACACACACACAGCATAGCACAACATAACAGAACCAGTAGGAAACTAGAATGCTGACTCAGAGCCAGGGGAACATAGGATAGTGAGTTGAAGAGCTATGAACATTGACCACAGTCAAAGGGGCAGATACTGAAACACTTATCAGCTCTGGATTCTTATTAGTCCAACACAAGCAACAGCTATTTCTCTTTTCCCTTTCTCTGCCATTTTGTGATTTCTGTTATTCTGTCACAGCAATGAGAAAAATAAGCACTAAAGATCCTGTATGACTTAAGGCCAAGACACCTTGGAACCCAGTTGCCATGAGAAATCTGTCTACTCCGGATCCCCTGTGCCATTAGAAAGTCTATGCTTTATATATTTTGGATATTAGACCTTTGTCAGATGAAGGGTTGGTGAAGATCTTTTCCCAGT
>OU015748.1:78419535-78447007 GCA_907169655.1 Acomys percivali | reverse complement strand
TTTCTTTCTTTCTTTCTTTCTTTCTTTCTTTCTTTCTTTCTTTCTTTCTTTTTTTTTTGTATTCTATAGATTTATTTCTAATTTCTTGGGGTCTTCCATTTTTTACGCATTCCAGATGATGATGATGATAATGATGATGGTGGTGATGATGATATAGTGATGATGGTGATCATAGTGATTATGATGACAGTAATGATGAATATGAAGTTGGTGATGATGAAATGAGTGATGTTAATGATGATTGTTTTGATGTTGATTGTTATGACAGTGACAATAATCATGATGATAGTGATGATGGTAATGATATAAACACAGCTGATGGCTGTGGCTCTGCTATGTCCTTTCCCTGGACCATCTCTTCTAATCTTCATATCTGGACTGGTATTGGGAATTTATTATACTCATTGTACAAACTGGGAAACCGGGGCTCAGTAAGCTCAACTAACTTAGCCAGACTCACATAACTTAGTCATGGTGGAGGTTATCTTACCACAAAACTTGCTTATTCACCTCTGGTGCATACTGCCTTCCTAAGCAGCAATGACCCTAGATATACCAGAGAAGCTGAAGATTAGCTGGCCCATTTCTCCTTTTAAAAACATATGGTGTGGGATATTAATGTCCAAAACAGAGATTGATACTCTGTGATTGCAACATTTGAATCAAGACTATGTTGGCACATCTTTCACAAATGTGTGTCCTCTGAGCACCTAGAGGGCCATTTGAACATTTAATGTACATTAAAACCATCTGCACATTCTAGGTGAAATAATCAACAGAATAATTGATGAACATGATGTGCCTCACAGATGGAGAAATGCTATACTTTATACCTCCTCTGAGTTTTAGTGACCACCTGAAGCACCGTGTTGAGAAGACTCTGGAGAAGTCCTCAAGGAGAAGTGTAGTCAATAAGAAATGCCTGGTGAAAGAGAGGAAGGAGGGAGCTGTGGCTATGGTTTCCAAGTATTTGCTATCCCTGATTAAGGAGGACAGCCATATGCTACTGGGAAAGGATCGTCTTTAAATTAATGAACGACTTAATATTTAATGTTATTAAATGTGGAAGAAGAAATGGATCCTAATTTAGCATCTTTAGATGAGAACGAGCTTGACCATGCAGATGGGATGATCTGCAGTAGCTGGCAGAAACACCATAAGGGAGGAGTGGTTTGTCTGGGCTCATGGTTTCAAAGGGCTTCATTCATCACAGCAGAGAAGGCATGCTGGAGCAGCTGTGCTCAAAGCAGTGGGAGTCCATGTCAAAACTTGTTTACATAGCTCTGGACCAGGAAGCAGAGAGAGAGAGAGTGCAACAGAAGTGGGGGCTGGTTAAACCTATCAAGCCTCTCCCCCTAATGACCTACTTGGCGCGTAAGTTTTCACAATCTCCCCACATAGCACCACTGGGAACAAACATTAAAGACACAAGCCTGGAGGTGTGTTTCAGATTCAAACTTCAGCAACTGGCAACTAACTTTCCAAGATCCATAGCTAGCAAAGGTTAGATGTGGCTTTCTTCTTTTGTAGGTCTGACGGGCTCTTGATACTGAATGATAGTGCACCACTTCCTAAAGTTCCCAGAGTTCAAAAGGATGTCTCTGCTCTACTAGCCGTTTTACTGTGATGTGTGATGATGATTCCAGGTTACCCAACACTTGCCTCATCTTTCCTTCTTCACGCTGCCTGAAAACTCACCCCTTTCAGAACGCAAATGACTATGAGGAAACACGCTCTGTTAGACCAGATCGTGCCTCCCAAAGGTGGCAGGTTTGCATCACGACTTTATATAAATGCTCTTGGCACTGTCAGTGGGCGGCAGGCAGGAGGATGGCTCTGTCTCAAGACAAATATAGAGCTGCCATCCTTAAAACTCCAGCAAGAGACTAACCCTCAAGGGAGATGCCATGCAATAAATAATTTTTTTGCCACAACATATTTCTTCCTTTGCATAAATTTAACACCCCATTCTCTGTACAATATGTGATCTTCCTGCTAACTCTCCACAGACAGATATAGCTCTGGTAAGATGTGATAAAAGATAAGTTATAGAATGAAAGGGAGACATGACACATTTGAAGAACATGACCTTGACGCCAGCTTTTCAACCGAGGATATTATTTTTCTGAGCATTAAGAATATTCAAAGAGTGACAATGATGGGGCAGGTCACCAGTTTGATGGAATCCCCAGAACATGACATGAATTCTACTTTTAGACTCTAGAATGTATGTAGGTTCCCTATTTGTTCTACAAGGTGCTACCTGGCTATAGGCTTGCTTCTTCCTTCTTCTCATTGCATGGCTGACATATTCCTCACCATAGACATGAAATCAGCTTAGGCACCAGGGTTAAGAGCCAACCTTGCCACCAAAGAAAGGACTTTAAGGAGGTTTAGCAAAATTCAGATAGTCAACTAGATTTTTTTCCAGTCTATGCACCACTTCAGATTGTTCTGGAACTTCTGATGCACATATGAAAATCAATAGATGTATTTCTAGAGTGTAAACTGTTAGATACTTCAAATCTACTTAAATCATTTTTCCTGTAGTTTATGTGTTCTCAAACATGTCTTTTGGCAATAGACAATGTTTAATTTGGAGTATTTTTTTTTGTCTACATAGCTTGTGTAACTTTGGATTCTGTCTGAAAAGAATCCCTCTGTCCTGCAGAGAGAGGACAGCTGGTTAGGTAAGTTAATCTTTTTAGTGCTTCATTGTCATCAGAATTCAGTAACATAATCCTCTTGTGTTTTTTCCTCCTGTCCATGTTATTCTGAGAAGGCCATGCAACACATCTTCCTGGATCTACAGACTTCAGTGTGACCACAGAATCCATAGATTCCATTCCTGGAAATTAGGTATCAGGAGGAATTCCAAGGGACAGGCCAATGGCACTTTTAGCCAATTCTAGGCATGCAGTTTAATGACCAAGGTGGGAGAAAATCAACTACATGCATAAATCTGGCCACAGATTTTCAAGTTTCAAGTGACAAAATCACTCACTTGAACAGAAAATAAAACCTATAGACCCAGATAAAACTAAGAGTTATAGCCTATGATCATATAGAGGGGTAGGAGGTCTTTCTCACTCAGTCACAGACATAGGGGAGGGGAAAAGGGTGAAAGTAGGAGGGAGGGAGGGACGGGAGGATACCAGAGATAGGATAACATTGAGATGTAATCTGAATGAATTAATTAAATAAAAAAAATAGGAACTTTTATCTCCAGGAAAATAGGAGAAAAAAGTTGGTATTTAGTTGCCTATAAATCTTACCAGATACTAATTTACTTGGTCATAGAACAAGTTTGTTTATTTTCTTGTATATGTCTTCAAAAGAATAGATTGATAACTGTAAGAATAAATAAAAAGTTGGTCTTCAATAAAAAAAAAAGAGTGAAATTGTTCCAGGTTGGGTCGAATCAAGGAGAGCAAATGCCACCCTGTTCTGCCTCACTGCATTGTGTTCACTATCGATAGCCTCTGCTGACCTGGTAGCCAACATGCACACTGCCAGCTCCCTGGATGAGGTTCTTCATGCTGGCCATCTGGAGGAAGCAGGGCACTTCTCTCCCAACACTTCAGTTCGAGGAGTGACTTGGACTTTCTGAGTTCATATCTACAGTCCCTTTTCACTAATCCTAAATAATAGCTTTCGCTAATGTTTTAGGTACCATTTCGTTATATACAACCCAAAGAAACAAACAAGATAGAGCTAAACCCCAGCTATCATCTTTCTAGAAAAATTCTTTAGCTCACTAATGTGGCAAATATGGGCAATTCTGTCAACTATCACACATGCCTGGTATGTTTTGTGCCTCAAACAGACTTGGAGCTTAATATTTTATAGATCCTTACTCCCAAGATTTGAGCCTAATACTGCATTGCCACCCACATGAAGGCTTGTGGGCATCAAAGGTCAAAAATGTCACTGGTGGGGCTGGAGGTTCAGAGGTTAAGAGGGCTGAGGTACTGAGTTCACTTCCCAGCAACCACACGATGGCTCACAACCATTTGTAATGTAATATGATGCCCTCTTCGAGGCAGAGCACTGTATACATAATAAGTAAATCTTTTTTAAAAATGTCACTGGTGCTGCTCTCATTAACTCAATGATATCATGACATAATGAAAATGTAAAATTCTGAATGGGAACATTAACAATTAAACTCTAGCTGTATTCCATGTCTCCACCATGTCTTGTCACTCAGTACCTGCCCAGGTGTCACCATTACAGTTCAGGCTGTTGTCCTGACACCCTAGCCGCACTGTAACTTTGTCCACCCCTGGATATTGAATCTGTGTCCTTTAACCTTGAGCCAGTGTTAGAGGATTGTGGCACTCTGGCATTCCTATAGGGTGAATGCAGTCACTGGGTTAGAATAATTCAGTTACTAGACATCTTGACGCTTTCCATGGCACAACAATATGCCAATAATCAACTGTGCCAAATCTTTCCATCCCGGCTTGCTCTTGCACAAATGCACTCATATGCAGTGAATAGCAGCACTCTTTTCCTAATGCAAAAATGCAGAGGCCATCTCTGCTAGCTAGGCTTATCTGGAGGAATGGAATAGATAGAAAGGGTATGTATTAGAAAGGAGATTGATTACATCCGGCTCATGTGATTCAGGCTGGGTGGTCCAACATTGGCTGGCTCAACACCAGAGGGCCTAAGAACCTCATTACTACTCATTCCGTTTGGTTGGATGCGTCAGCAATCCCAATCAAGGTTGCTGACAGCCTAGTGGTGGTGGTGTCTTCATAAACCAACCCAGAGATGTACAGTTTAGTTGATCCCAGATCCAACCAAGTTGAAAATGAAGATAAGTCACCACACCATCCTTCACTTTACTCACATCCAGCCAGCCAGTCTGTTAGCTCAACTCCCCATAGCTTTTCAGCACAACTTACTTCTGTCTCTATCCATGGTTAGCACATTGGCCTAAGCAACTAGCATCTTCCACCCTGGCCACACCCTGTTTCCAATCTCTCCTTCTACTGAATTTTGCACAGAAAAACTAGAGTGAGGGATCTTTTCAAGAATAAGTGGAACTTGCAAAGCTGCACGTGTGTGTTCTAGGTGCTCCTCTTTCTCTTAGCCTCTATCTTTTAGACTCTTATTCTTTAAGATTTATTTTAGATTTTAATTGTGTGCATGTGTACATATCTGGTATGTGCACCTGTGTGTAGGTGCCCATTGAGATCAGAGCATACAGTCTCGCTGTAGTTGAAGTTATGGGCAGTTGTGCACCACCTGATATGGGTGTCGGACACTGAACTTGGGTCCTTTGTAAGGGCAGTAGACATTGCTACTAAGCTATCTTTACAGCGTCTATTCTTAAGGTCTTAAATGCAACTTCTTTAGATACATTTTTTTCCGAACAAATTTTATAGCATTCTATCTTAGTCCATTATATATTTCTATAATAATACTTGAGACAGTAATTTATAACCAGTTTGGTCTTTACTCTAGAGGTTAGACATTCCAGCATTGAGAAGCTGCCTTGAGAGTTTGATGCATGATGATGTGGAAAGAATGCATCGCCTAGTGCGAGAACATAAATGCCAATAGCTGGCAAGCAGGGGCCCGGCATCACTCCTTCATCAAGAACCTGTGCTCAGGATAACTAGCTCACTGGTATGATCAGGGCCCTTGTGGTGATCATATCACCGCTTACATGTAAAATTCTCAAAACTGTTGCATTGGGAAGTACTCAACATGAGAATCTTTGGGAAGATTCATTTTAATTCATAGAGGAGCTTGATAGAGTTAAAATTCATAGAATTTATCACAACTGCAAAGTATCCATTTTCTGCATTGTTATTTATTTAATGTCTGCTCTTCCAAGGAGATTAATTCTATAAAGTGAATGCTGTGTATAGTTTTTTCTGTTTTCCTCAAACCTAGTTCCCCATGAATTTAAGGCCTGATAAATATTTAATGAGTTAATTTATGAATGAATGCTACAATACATTCAAGCAGTTTCTAAGGCCTACCTAAATATTCATTATTCTGGAATGTCTCAAAGGAAAACCTGTGAGCAAGGCTCACCAAAAGCAGACCAAACTTAAAATTCTTTCCAGGAAATACCTCATTGTATTCATATTAAACCCTGGTCTTGCTGCTTAGTGTTTCAGCTGCAAATGGAGATGTGGCCACAGCTCACTGTGACACTTATTAACCTGTCACTAGAGGGGCCATTGGTCATTTAAGCTCTGTTCACTAAGACCCTTCACTCCCATTTCATTTGTAAGCCCTTTCTCCTCTGCAGAGGGTGAGGGAAACATTTCATTGACTCGATTCATCATCATCTATAAAAAATTAAACCAATAAATTTGGTGATAGTTTTAGGTCTTATAAAAAGATTTGCTAAAGGGTATACTCTCTAGGGACATTTAAAGTTGGATTTGATTTACAAAATTTGATTTGCACAAAACTACTCAGGAATGTATTGATTGCTTTAAGTGAGCTACACTCGGACATAACTACCTTTAATCTTTTATGACAAAGGTGGCAATTAAAATTGCTTTTGCTAAGCAATTTCGTAATTGGTGGTTCCATCTCTTTGCTGGTTTTCCTTCAACTAGAAGACTTCTTCTTTTCCTAACCCTCCTTCCTCCTAACTAGAGTAAGGAAAGTTTGGATTCTTGGTAGAATACAGTTTCTGGTAAAATCCCATGTTCTTCTTATGGACACTATAAAAGCCTAGTATGGAGTTTAGCTTTATTTGTCCACTCTCTATTAATGCGATGCCCTTTAGCCTCACTTCTCAGAGGTAGTGTTAGAGATGGATTCATTTACTGGTTATTAAAAAGCTGTCATTTACTATGGTATTTGCTGGACTTGTATTCCCTAGCCATACTATCACTTTTATCCTCCACACAAAAAAAGTCTGCTTTTGTTTGGGGCCTGTTTGTTTGCTTTAGTTAGCCTGTGGTGTGAGAGGCCTAATAAGAAATCCTGACAATAGTTTGCTCCATCTCTAGATTGAATTTCTTTATAGATCAACCTCTGTAATTCATTTCCCAAGTGGTCCTGATCAATACAGCTTGGCTCAGCTTAAGGTTAGAGGAACTAACCATGGTGCAGATGGGGTGCCCCAAAGCACTGCCTTCATAAAGACACTTTGATAGTAACCTGTCAAATTGACCCACAGCCTGTCCCAGAGTCTGGGTGTGAGCTTCAAGCCAGTTCTAAAACTTCCATTGTCTTGTCTCTTTGATTTCATAAAGCCAGAGGCCAGAGAGACTTTTACAAAACCAGCCTGCGTGAGGATACATGTGTCATGCACATTGGGCTATGAGAACCCAGATCAGGCCCTACTGCCAACTGGCTGTTTGATTCCAGTGAGTGACTAGACCATTTTGAACTTTTGTTTTAGCGTATGTATTTTAAGATAGCAGGGCCTGTTAATTTCTGAGGGTCCACTGCTTTCAACTTTTTTGTATTCTGCATGAAAGCAAAAGAATCTTGTTTTTCATCTCAGTGGCCACCACTAGGGTAAAAGCGATGGAAAATCCATGCCTCTAGACCATGGAAGCAGTGAAAATGCTCTGCCGTGAAGATTCCCAAACAGATTTTCAAAGTTTCTAGCTTTGGGTTCTTGTCTAGGGCCTGATATTTCATTCTGGCTCTGCTTCCATCTCTGTAAAATGATGACATACAATTCTGTTATTTGTCCATCAAGGGACAGCAGTATTGACAGAGGTCACCAACGTGAGTAGCTCCGTGGAAGCCTAGACTGCATAGCAGGTACTGCTACTCAAGTAGATGCTACATTGTCAGAAGGCAGAGGCGTGCCTATCACCCTGGAGTCTCACAGATCTGGCTTTCTCTTATTCTTCAATTTTCTACCCTCTCTGCTGCAGCTGTGGTTCATACGAGACAAGAAATCATAGCTTGTTTCGAAACTGAGTGCAGAGACTCTTTACTGGGGGCAATGGCACTGATCCTTCTGGGTAGTATAGATACATCCAAGCAAACTCAGCCAGCCTATTCACCCCACCTGGATGAAAATGCCAATACCAACTGTCCAAGCAATCAAATCTCTGCCGATCACATCAAGGACACTCAGTCTCCCAGGGACTATAATCAGTCATGAGGATGAGCTGACCTCATACATAGCCCTTTAGGTAGCAGAGACATTCACAGACTATTCAGTAAGGATAGAACATGAGGCAAGTTGGTGCTATTAATTTTATTCCTTCAATGTTGTCTGTGTAAGACTTAGGTTATGGAAGTATAATTATACTCAAATTATATATAGCAATGATTTTTAAAATATTTATAATGTCCTACATTTTTACTCTGAGCAAAGTTTTGGACTGAGCACATTATATAAATGATTCCACTTGGTATATTCTTTGCAGTGTCTCTGTGAGGCATTCATTTAGTAACCTTTCTGGAATGAATGGGCAAAGTGATGAATTAATACATTTAAATAATGAACAAATGTTTATGACTTTCTACATGCCTTGGCGCTGTGCTAAGCTGTGGAGATTCAGATGTGAGTCAAATAGCCTAGGAGGCAATTCTTATTGACTTTAGAGTCTAAATATGTTGACCTCCATTTGTAAATAAACAAACTGAAAACACAGCAGATGAATTAAGTTGACCAAGGTCATATTGTAAGATAATGTCAGGACAAGAGAAAGAAATAAAATTGACCTTGGCCACAGTGAAACAAGTAAAACAGACAAATCTTCCTGACCCAAATGTTGGTAAAACTATAAAAAATTGTACAAAGATAATGTCTCTAGGCATTGGACATTGAGCAAGTCAGGACTGAAAATCTTAAAAAATAAAATGAGAATAAAGCAAGACCATCTTTACATTTTTTTCTGTCTTTCAGCTCAGGGGCACTTTCTTAAGTTGTAGAGGGAGAGATGGTGTCCAGTTGAAATGTTACTGCTTAGCTGAGAAGGCCAGCACTGAATTTACTTCAGAAAATACTAAAGAGGTAGAAGCAACTAACAATAGGGATGGTATGAGGGAGTGTAGCACTGTTGTGGAAGGTTTAGTTTATATGTAAAACTGTTTTTGTTTTAATCCCAGGTGTGGGATGTGAAGGCTCCTCCAGTTTGTCCACAGTGGATAACTGCCTCGTGAAAGGCAATCTTTGTCAGCTGTGAACTACCTCCTGTCGGGGCATGGTGTTTGTCAGTGGGAATAAAATCCAGATCCCTGAAGGAAGGCTGCTGGTGCTTCCTCCTGCTGCTCCTGGATGCTGTTGATGCAGTTAGATGAGAAGAAGTTGCAGATATTCTAACAAGGAAATTGACCTTTCCCCAAGAGCCCAGGAACCCTAAATAGCAGGAAGTGACTATGAAAAACTATGATCCTCCTCCTCACTAACCTTTCTCTACTACCTGGTGTTGGAAGGGATTGCGGTAGAAAAGGGACAAAGACATACACGGAACCCAAAATAAAAATAGATTTAAAAAGTAAACCAACCTACCACAGCCGAAGAGAGAAGGTTTTATGGGGCAAAACCTAAAGGAAAATTGCCAAGGTTGTGGAGAGACCAGAGATACTAGTGTTATAGCTTAACAAGAGTTATAGACCTCACTGAGCATGTCCAGGTGAGACACAATTTCAGAAATTATCTGAATGAGATTATCAATAAAGATCAATTTCTAGAGCTGAGATCAATCCTTAGGATAAAGGCACAGACTTCAGCAATGATAAAACTACCACTGGAGGGATTCAGCAATTAAGAGTGTTTGCTGCTCTTCCAAAAGTCCTGCATTCAGTACTCAGCACTAATGTTGGGCAGCTCACTCACAGCTATCAGTAATTCAGCTTCAGGGAATCTGACATTCTCTTCTGGCTTCCTTAGGCAACTACACATGCATGTCCTCATCCACATACATAGAATACTAGATACTACAGGCTAACAAATTAAAAGTCCAGTGTCAGGAATGGGCTACCACTTCTGGAGTTGTTGGCCAGTGAGGACTCATAGACCCTTCAACATAGCAGACTATTGTCAGTTCTACTTTTTCCCCCCATAACTTGAAGGTCAGATCCTATTGCTAAAGACACCACATACTTGAATTATAGAACAGGGAGAAACTAAGTAGGTACTTACGTGGAAGCTTCACACGTGCTGCTTGGCTTTAGTAGTGTTGAGAAGTTTTATACATGCGAAATACTCATGAATCTTAACCAGATGTGAACTCTGAAATCTACCATAATGACTGGTCTGGCAAGACATGCTTATTGGTGAGATGGGGGTGCAGACATCATGAGAGTATCAAACCCCTTTCTGACTGGTTTCAAGTATTACTCAAGATGAAATCCATGCCTGGCACCATAATTAGGCTAAGAACCTGTTGTCAGACAGGTCATAGGTCCAAAGGGAGGATCACTACTACAATTCTGCTAAACAATCATAGCTTTTAATTTGACTTCTAATGACTTATTATATCCATAAAACAGTGTATCTCTCAAACCTCATCACAGAAGCTTCTTCTTTTTCTTTTTCTTTTTTTTTTCCTCCTTACATTTGGCATGTTTATTACCTCTTGTTTGAAGCAATTCATGACTGGCATTGTGCTTTGGGGTTTTGTTTGGTTTGCAATATAATGAAAGCATTGCTTTAAAAGATAATTTTTCCTTAAGTAGGTAGGAAAGTTCCCCACCTGCATCCTCCCCTCCTTGGGGAACACCTCTATGCAGACCTGTTCTCTATCTACCCTAGAAGCATTTGTCAAAGCATCCCTTAGCTTCACCAATATCCTTTGCAGTCTTTCCCAGAAGCCAGGATGAGGGCAGCACTCCTCACAGCTCATTTGATCTTCAGCTCCTTCAAGGCTGACTCCAAGCTCTTCACTTCCCAGATGCTCATGCCACCATCCATGCTGGTAGTGCAGAACTTCCAGCACTTGGCCTTGTCCCAGCTGAGAACTGAAATTTGGCTGATGCTGTTCTTGTGCGGTGAGTCCAGGCCAGCACCCATGGCTGTGCCACCCTCAGAGCTCACCTTCTTGTTGAGGGTCTGGAAATGCTCTTGGGCTATGAGGCCATGCTAGGAGGTCTGCTTGGGCATATACAGGCAGCCCCCAAAGATCAACATCCCCACAGCCTTGTCATAGGTAAATATCACCAGGAATCAGTTGTGACCCACTGCCACTAGACTATTTTCTGTGATGAAGGTGATGGTCAGAAGTGGCAAGGTTTCAGAGGCTAGAGTTGTGACAGCTGTTTTATTGTCTACCAGGCACACAGTGCTATAATGGCTGTCCCAAGCTACTCAGCTCCCATTGGCAGAGAAGCAGACACCATGCACCCAGCCACAGGTGCTGCTGGATTCGAACATCAGGTCCCCAAAAGCATCTTGGAGCCCCATGGAGTAGGGGATGGCTGTTCCTCCACCTCCTTGATCTAGGCAGAGAAGATCCAGCCTTTGAAATCACAGGAGCTTGCAGCCAAAAGTACGTTGTTGGGATGACAGTTGAGGCTGAAAACAGTGGAGCAGATGGGCTTTATGATGCATTTGCACACCGACCAGTCATTCTCCTGCTCAAAATAACAGATGGGGAGGACACTGGAGCTTAATCTCACTGGAGGCCAAGTGCATGCAGCGCATGGCTCAGTTGATCCGAAGGATGACCACATGGGCTTCCACGTGTGGCCCTTCAGCGTTCACATATACGCATTGTGGTCTGTGCTACAGGTCACAATGTGGCTACTCTCAGGGGACCAATCTGTGCACCTTGTCCCACTTGGCATAGATGTGTACTTTCTGGCTGTTGGGACAGATGGCGATCTGTGTTTTGTCATTGCTCCAGGCATGGCAGCTGATGATTTCTGCCAAGATGGTAGGCCATAGTCACTTGTCTCCTGAACCTGGGGGTGCCCCACTGCAGGCTCTGGACAATCAATGTGTGGAATCAGCTCTGAGACCTGCATAGTGCCACAGCCACTGTGGAGCTTCTTCTTACAGTAGATGATGATTAACACAGAGAGCCACTAGTGGTCAAGGTACAAGACCAAGAGACTATAGAATGTTCAGCCCTAAATGGGACTTAGTGATCTTTGGGAAGGAGGAGACATAAAGACCGTAAGAGCTAGAAGCAGAAGAAGACAAGGCAATAGTATTTTCCAGACACAGTGAGGCAATTATACATATGAACGCACAGCAATCATGACTTCATGCAGTAGATCTGTACAAGACAATGGAAGACAAAATTCCAACACTGAGACTGGAAGGTAGGTATGGGAGAGTCACTTTTCTTTAAGGGTGCATCCTCTAGTAAGTCAACAATACTCCAGTTGAAGGCTCACATCCAAGAGTATATGGGTATCACAAATTGGACTTGACATGTTTTTTTTTAAGAGCATGGGTAGGGAAGGTAGTAGATCTAGAAAGAGCTGTGAAAGAGGATAGGTATGATTTAAAAAAAAACACACTGTATAGCATTTTCTAATAAATAGAAAAATAAATCTTTTCATTTTAGCTTAAAAATTATATTAATTATATTAATTACATAATTTTCCTTCCCCTTTCCTCACTCTAAACCCTACCCTATGTCCTCCTTGATTTCTTTCAGATTCATCCCCTTTTTCATTAATTGCTATTGCATGTAATTATGTATGTGTATATGCATATATATTCTTAACTATAGCATTCTCAGTCCATAGAACTGTTGCTTTTGTGTATGTTTTCAGTAACAACCACTAATTTACTAAACCAGAATAAGACTGAACAGCAATCAACCAACATTTGTACTTATGCCACATATAAATGTGGTCTTCACCCCTGATCAAGGAAACTTCTCTTTGCAACACACATAGACTTTTACAAAAACAAACTAACTAACTAAGAACAAAAACTTGCAACCAATCAAAATGCAGAATTGTGGCACCCAGTCCTAATTGACACATCTATACAACACTGCCATACCTAAGGCTCAGGAAGCACTGTGGGAAATGGGACAGAAAGATAGTAAATCCCAGAGAACCAGGAGTTTGCTCTGAGACTGTCTCCTCTAATAACACCAGAGGCTATATCCATAAAGTTTCACCAGATGGCCTTTCAAACACGAGCTGCACAACAATGACACAAACAAATGTGCCCAAATGGATAGAAAAGGCACCGGAAGCATAAACTCTATACAAAGCTATAGACAACTGAGTAAAGCTGGGAGGTGCTCTTCCCCAGGGAAGAACACACCAATTTACTCTTCAGTGATGGATGGCTAGCCCTGAAAACATACATACAAGAAACATGATATGGACTCAACAATTAACATTTAGAAATATATGTTATATGTATGTGTGTGTATATATGTAAATACATGTATGTGTGCAATAACAATTAGTTTAAAAATATGTCATGAATTTTAATGAAAGCAGAATAGGTATATCAGAGTGTTTGGTGGGAGGAAATAAAAAGGAGAAATATTGGAATTAAATTATTATTGTAATTACATTTGTAAGTATTGTAATCCAATTATTGTAAATATTATAAGTAAATTATTATAATTTCAAACATAAGCAAAAATTTGAAAAACAAGAAGGGGAAACAAAACAAAATATAATAGATTAATTGTTTAAAAAGGAAAGTATAAAACAAATCATGGAAAGTTGAGAGAATCTGCCATTCATATAATGCCCTCAAATAAGAATTTAATATCTCCTAAAGGTATACATTATGATCCATATTCCCAATCATGTATTTTTTCAGATGTTCAGAATGCATTAAAAATTGTTAAAATGTCCTTGTACAGAGGTTATGCTAATCTTTTTTGTATATTTTCAAATAGGACCCCAGTATTATGATGGAGAAAATGGAAAAGTGGGGGAGATTTTAACTGGGAATGGATAGTGAGGGTGATAAGGATAATATATAAAAAGATGAGAAAAGTATAGATATACACTAAGGATGTTTGTTTGGAAAAGATATAATCATATTGTTTTATTAGCTTACTCTGAAATACATTCACGGCTAATTTATTTTAGATACATAAATTATATGAAATTTATATACAAAGTTTATATATAGTTTGTATGTTTTTAAAAATTGAGTTATGCCATCTGGGGTTATAGTGTTCCCCACAAGAACTACAGACTAGCTACAACCTTCTAGCAAGTATCAGAAACCTTCCTTCAACTTGTTGGTCACTGGAGTTGAAGGAACTCCCAAATCAGTATAAGATCTTGCCATTACATTTGGTTGCTTCCTAGAACTTGAAGGTAAAAACCTATCTCTGCAGACACCAGGTACTTCAGACACAGAACTTGGAGAAATCATGCTGGAACTGACCTACAATGCTCCTCTCTGATGACTAGCTCTTAGAGCATCTGAAGGTACTGTGCAAGCTTCCGAAGGACAAAATAGTCAATAGTCCTACCCAGCTGTAAAACCAAGGGACACAACAGTGACTGGCCCATCAGGGTATCCCTAGTGCTCCAATTAGGGGAAGCTAAGAGCTGTTAAATTGTACTTAAGGCCCTTAGTAACCAGGAATTCATGCCTAGTACTGTACACCTAGCCAATTACCCATTGCTAGAGGGGTCATAGATCCTAGGGGAGAAATTACCTCTGCAATTTTCTTAAACAAATATAATTACAGTGTTCTAAATACTTATCCTCATACACACAGTTATATGACAGTTTCCTCTAAATTGGAACATATCTTCCATGAGGGAGGGGGAGCTCATGAGCCTGAGATGATGAAAAAAAAAAAGGCCATTTTCTGGGGATGCAGAAATGAGTAAGATTCTTGAGGCCCCTCCCAAGCAGTCTAAAGAGGAATTTTTTTAAAAAATTGCTTGAGAGGAGACTCTGAGCACTCGAAACTGCAGAGAGAAAGAAAAGATATTTGAGCCATGAAACTAGCTGCAAGATCTATAGAAAGATCCAGGATTGCAGGATCATAGCTCTCATGAGTCTTAACATGTGATGGGTTGGGGGTTTTCAAGATGCAGATGCCTTTGAGTCATCACTTTTGAGCTACCTCTCACCCATATCCCTCTTAGAAACACCAATAAAATCTCATTAGTCGGTCTGATTGGATATTGGTATAATCATTACTTGGGTGTAGGCATGAGTATATTGAATACCCCTAAAGAAGGCCTGCCACACAATGCCCACAGATAAGGGTAGCTTATCAAAGAAGCTGCTTTGGGCAACAAGTGGAGACTATTACAGAGCTCTACAACTAGTCTGTATGCAGAGAATAAGCAAGCAACTGTGAGGCGCTCAACCCCAACTGACAGATCCACAACACAACTTCTATAGCGAAAGTTCTGGAAAGATTATAATATATATTTATAATAACGACTATAATAGCCAGAGCACCAGGATGCCTTCTGTGAAATCTTGTCTTCTAGACATGACCGGGAAGCTGTGCCAGTGAACTCTCTACAGTATGGTTGTCTAAATAAACCTGCCTAATAACAGGACTAGTAGACATGCCTAAAGGGATAGAGGAAATTTCACAAGGTCCCACACCTTAATGAAGAGCTACAGGCAATTGGTGGCTGCTGAGAGAAGGGAGAAGCAATTTTCTCTAGGGATGAGACTCCCTAATAGGCTATCTTGTCCCAAGCAGTCAGCACATGTACACAAAAGCACAGTAAATGGTCTAATATAAGCATGTACTTTTAAATGTATACATATATATGAAAAATAATTAAAGAAAAGGTAATGAATTTGAGAGGCAGTGGGGGACATAAAAGGAGAGAGCAAGTAGAAATGGTATAAATACACAACTCATGCATGAAATTCTCAAAAATTAAAAGAATCAATTAGAAACTGTTAGACATCAAAGGAAGTAGTAAGAGTAAGCTATGATCTGTAGAAAATTAGATCAATGTGAATACTGACCACAAGATATCATAAACACTGAAATTTGAAGGCAGAGGCTTTGGAACAGCTATCATAAATACATCTGAGGAAGGTGTGAAGATGGAGTTTCCCAGAGGAAGTGACAATCATCTGATGATCCCTGTGCCCTTTCCAGTCAGGAGCTTAGGCGTAAACCAAAACCAAGATTGGCTGATAGGAAATTTGAAATCCCACCTATATCTTGGATTCTGATTCCTTACTGGCTGTCTTGGATGTGGTTTGCCACTTTGATGACCTGACAGACCCCTCATCTTCACATAGTAGCCACTTTTCAGCTCAATAGGGGTCCAGATATTGGATAGGCATGACCCAAGGTTCGATGGAACAGGATGTAGGAGCTCCTATATGGGGTTTTACTGTGTATCTGGACCATTCTACAGGAACCCAGTGTAGTGATAACCCACCTGTTACAGTTGATGTACCAATGACAGGCATGACACCTGACTTAATGGGACATAGTCATGTGAGCACTGCTGATCAATCAGACTGAGTTCCCCACTTGGTCTGAGCTTAAGAGGTAACACCAGCTTGCCACCTGCCTCAGTATCATCTTTTGACCTCTCCTTCACCTACAAATTCCTTCATGAAGATGGAGTCGATGGTATCCAAAGACAACTTCTAGCCAGAAAATAGCGGTAGTGGAAACAGGAAAAAAGGAATGGGCTCCAAAGAAGAGAAAAAAGACAAACCCCAATGAACCTCAGAAGCCAGTCTATGTGTATCCATTACCCTTTCATGACAGGCTGCCAACAAGGGACAGGACCCTCATGACACCTTTGGTGAGGTTTTGAAGACTGTGGCTTCCATGTGAGATAGTCTTGGACAAGACCAAAGAAAAAGTATGCAAGCAGAAAACTGAAGCTGCCAAGAGAATATCTCAATGTGCTGGTTGCTCATAATGACAAGGAACAATGTCAGGCTACTGTGGAAACAGACCTCATGCTACAGTCACACACTCACTCACCACCTCCTGTGACTCCTGAGGACCCATCATCTCTGGCACCAACCTCAATGAAGCTGCCTGCACTGTCCCCTTGCATTGTAGTTAATTCCAAGCTTCCATCTTAAATGCCAAACCAGGCATCCCAGGATCAACCCAATATTCCTATGTTGATTACCGTGTTGATTATCTCTTCTATTACCATGTCTCAAGGAGAAATGGCTAGTGTTATCCCAGCCACAGTGGTCACCTGCCTGGGCTTCACTAGACAAAACAAATACAAATACCATCCAGCCCAGCCAACAGGCCCAGATTGTCACTCGTCCAGTGGTGCAGGCAGCAGCAGCTGATGCTACTTCTATGCAATGGCCTCTACCCTGACTAAGGCCTCTTTCATGGTCACAGATAGCTCAGAGCTCAATTCAACAGCAAGTCACCATTTTGCAGCAACCTCTTCCACTTCAGGCCATACAACATTCTCCACCTCAGAGTGTTAGACTCAACTTACAACAACAGCCACCTCCCCTGCAGACTGACTGTGCATATGCATATGCAGACTGCATGGTCCTTCCAATTGTAGAGAGTGGGATCTTGAGCAGCCTATGAACTGCAGCCCTGATGCCCACAGGACAGAGGCAACTTCCAAGACAGTCTGTGAGATAGTCACTGGTTTCTGAGTTGGAGTCTCTTCAGATGAATGTTGACTTGGAGAGTTGGTCCACTGTGACACTCTCACCCCAGCTCGAGCACATGAGGTCCCAGGAAGGCCTGGGACAGTGAGGACGGTAGCAATGAGTATGTGGAGAAGCACTGCAGGGGTATATTCTTGGCCGGGATGGCCTCTGAAAATCCAAATTCCGATGTTTATGAAGTAGCCTTTCCTCTTCTCTAAACCACTGAGGATGCATCTGCTGTACACAAGTCCAAGAGCCTGCTGTTAAAACCCAGTCCGGGTGTCTGATAGTTCATGACTTCTACACGTGATCCTTTATTCCACTGCCAAGACCATGTAGCAGAGCCAATGAATTTACTGGTTAGTCACACAAGGAAGGGTGAAGAGAATATGGAAGCAAATCATAGGGGATTATTAGAAGAAACATGTTGGTAAAAATGTCAGAAACGTGCTTTAAATGTAATTAAAATGATGGGAGAGCACTTAGCTTTCATCCTAGGGGAAAACAGCACTGGCATAAGAGAGGCGTGGGGGTACAGCTCAATGGTAAAGTACGCTGGTCTTAATTCCAAATTAAAACATTAGTTTTAAGGAAGAATGAAAATACTGATTTAAAATATAATATCACTTTAAAGGGAAATTATTATCAATCTATATAGCTCCTTAAGAACCAAGGTTTGCCAAGCACAGTGGCACACACCTGTAATCCCAGCACTCATTGAGGCAGAGGCAGGTGGATCTCTGTGAGCCTGAGGCCAGCCTGGTCTACAAAGCAAGCCCAGGACAGCCAACGCTACACACAGAGAAACATATGAGCATCATTAACTGGACTCCATTTTCTTGTTGCTTTTAAAGGATCCAAAGTTGAGTAAGTAAGCAAGCAGGGGTTGGAAGCAAAGTTGGTGCTGGGATGTAACTATGATCAAAATACATGGTGTGAAATTCTCAAAAAAATAAAAAAGAAAGATATGTCCAAGAAAAGGCTTGCCCAGGAATATTTATTATAGCTCAAGCCGTTCTAGAATTAACCCGTATGGCTGCCAACAGAAAATGTGGAAGAGTGTGACAGCACTTTATCCAGTGAAATTCTAGTAAACAATGCATGCCTTTTGTGATAGGCTGATACCCACAGCAACATGAGTGGATCTTTAAAATGCTGCATTGAGGTGTCTTGAGAGATCACTCAGTGGTTAGGAGTACTTGTTGCTCTTATAAAGGACCTAGGTTCAGTTCCCAGAGGTCACATGGTGGCTTACGGCCATCCATAGCTTCAGTTCCTCATCTGGCCTCTGTGGGCACCAGATATGCCTGAAGAACACTTGAATACACCCAGACAAAATTCTATAAGCATAAAATTAAAAACAATTAATCCATTTTGTAAAATAATACTGTATTTAGTGAAAGTAGCCAGACAAAGCTCATGCCGAGCTATGTAATATGAGCAGGATGTTCATATTCATGGAAACAAACTTCAAGAACAGCAGCACTGATTTGTGGTTATTGATATCAGACCACTGGCTGTTTCCAGGATAGCTGGAGTTGGGCAGAGAATTCCAGATAAGAACTTTCCAGGGTGGCTGAAATGCTCTCATTCTCACTGATATTTTTGATAGAAGCAGGTAAACAATTGTAAAATCTCATTGATCTGTACCTGCAGCGATCTGGGTACAGAAATTTGCATCAGTTAAAATAATCCAATCTCCCTGAAATTAAAGACCATACTTTCTAATATCCTGTGCTGAGCGCCAGCAGAAGCTCATCCCTGGGAGTTTTACTACTGCTAGGGAAGGCAGCAAATTGTGGAGGGATGAGAATGATTCTTCTGTGAAATGAGCATAAGGAAGAAAACTGTTTATGAACTGTAAAGGTGATAAACATATTTATAATTGTTTCCAACGCGATTACTGTAAACTGCTGAAGCAGTATTATGCCTTGGGGGCTTGGAAAAATGGCTGTATTAGTTATGTATTGTTGCCTAAGATATCACCGCAGAACTATGTGCTTAAAAGAACAAACTTATTCTATAACTTATGGGGATCAGCAACATTGGGGGTGGCTCAGCTGAGTGGTTCCAGTTCAATCCATCTGCCAGCAGACACTGCAGCCATTTGAGGGCTACAGTTTACCCCATGGTCAGTGACCTGCCTCCATTCTTGACTGGCTGTTACCAGGCTAATGAAGAAGTGCTGGTGTGTGACTTCCAAGAGGAGGATATAAAATTGTCTTCAGCTTTTATTTGCTCTGTTCCACTTGCTCTGAGGGAAGCCAGGTGAGGTGTCACTTTAAGGTGTGGTCAGCAGAGAGAGTGGATAGGTGAGGGAGCAAGGCCTCCTTCCAATAAGTAGTGTAGCTCTCACCCCTCAACAGAGAAGCTCCTCTTTGCAGCAGACAGAATCCATTAGAGAGAACCACAACTGCTCAAAAAGTAGAGAATATTGATTATGGGATGACTGTCCCTAATAGATTCATCTACAAGGCTGCATGCAAAGCTCAGGGAACATCAAGAAAGAGAGGGGACAGATTGTAGAGCCAGAGGACCAGTAAAGCTGATGAGATTGTGTCTCCCAGAACTGACAAGGAATTTTCCCTCACCCACGATCCCTCAACAATTTGGTTTCCTAAAAAAGACCAGAGCAAGTATAACAACAGTGGGTATGCTAATGTGGAAGGGGTAAATCTCACAGGGTCTCACATCTGGATAAAGAACAACAGGCAACTAGGGAATGCTGAGAGCAGGAGAAATAGTCTTTTTCAGACATGAGCCCCTTAGTTGGTTATCCAATACTAAATGCTCAGCACTGAAATCACATGCATAGGAGCAACTTCAAATGTGCTCAGCATGTTGTATTAAATATTTATGTATATGCATGTATATATTTATACATGTCTATGTATCTATCTATATTGCATCTGAGAGGGAGGGAGTGGGTCATGACAGGGGTTGAAGGGAGGGGAGGAAAGGGGAACAATATAATCATATTTTAACTTAAAAAAGATCTAAAGGGAATAAGAAATAAGTTATTTTTTTATATTATATGAGGCTTATTAAATGAAAATGAGGAGAGAAGTAAATGGAGGAGGGGTCCCCAGAAAGAGAGAGAGAGAAAGAGAGAGAGGGGGGGGGAACAGACACAGAGACAAAGGAAGAGAGAAAGGGGGTAAGAGTAGGAGAGAGAGACATGGTTGGTCTGTTCTTTTATATACTGGACAGGGCCACAGCCGAATGCTAGGTAGGCAGTGACATCACATGTAGGCAGACTGAAGCAGAATTCTAACATTCTTCCCTTTTCCTATAATTGAAAAATGAGAAACGTTGGATTATTTTTATATAAGGTAAGTTGAAATATATAAACGGTGGTTCATTGGAAGGAGCTTTTGGCTGCCATGTAAGGAGAAGAGAGAGAGAGAGAGAGAGAGAGAGAGAGAGAGAGAGAGAGAGAGAAAGCAATAGCAACAAAATGTCCAGCTTATATAGTGAAAGGGAAGGAAGAGCTCTGCCCTGAAAGTTCAAGGTAGAGGGCAGGCTATGTCAGCCATGTCCTGCAGCAGATAGGGACCGAGGAGTGCTGGGGGAGCCTGGAGCTGTTTGTCCCAGGCCTGGAGCACACCATTTCAGCCTTTCATAAATGGATAATGGGCAAAGTAATCGTCTTAAGTACATCCTGCTGAAAGTAGGGTGGTGATAGTAAAAGGCTGAAATGTTGGCCAGGTTTTGGAAGAACATGCTATTGCATTTGCTGTCCAGGGTCTGAGAACATCTGTGGCTAGGAGGGGCAATGCAGTTCCAGCTGACATGATCTGTGAGGTTAGACTGGAGCTATCATTATATGTGTGTGTGTGTGTGTGTGTGTGTGTGTGTGTGTGTGTGTGTGTGTATGTGTGTGTGTCTAAGAAAAGTGATGAAAAAACTGGGGTCAATAAATCTACCATGAAAGGGTAAAAATTATAATTATTCTCTCAGAACACAGGGTGGCTGAGGGAATTTCACTTTTGGGGGGAATATTTGAGTATTCCTTTGCTTCTAGACAGGACAGGACTTGAAAAGTAAATTAACTTGGATGCCTGTATGGAGTGATGTGAGGCCACGATCCCACCACGCTTTCTTCCAAATGCTGCCGGTGGACCTATTAGACCTTACTGGGACTTTAACACCGCTGAGACTTCTTTTTCTATAACTGAAGTAAAAATAATAAAACCCATCAAGGTTATTGTGGAAATTACCATGAACCAGAGTGTAAGTAAGTTATTGTCATAGAGACATCATTGTGAGTAATTAAATGAGTGTGTCTTCACATATCTTTGAAGTTCTAAATCGTTATCTTCCCTTAAAACTCATCAGGGTGAGTCAAAAATCAGTAGCACGTATTTTCAAATTCCATTACTGAATGATTTGTTGCACTTTCTTAAAAAAGGAAATGATGAAATTGTTGCTAACCTTATTCTGAAGTGAAACACTCATCCATTTCCATAGGAAGGGGATCTGGTTTGCCAAAGGAATGCAGAATTCAACCTTGCTTGGCTTCTGCATTCTGCAGAAAGTCTGTGAGCAGGTCAGAACAGCCAAAATGGATAGCTCTGAGTAAATGTGTGCTCCCTTTGCAAATCCCACAGACAATTCCTGTGAGGATCTTGAGAGACTAAGCTCTTCTCTTACGTGCCCTTTGTCCTCATTCTATAACCAACCTCTTATAAAGATGAAATCCACCTTACACCCAAATACATTTCAATCCCATCTTCATTCCCCAATTCTGCTTGATACATATATGAAAAAATATATGCTCACATGGTTTTCCTGTATCCACTGGTACCTTCCCAACTCGTTTTTATGAAGCAACCTCTAGTGGCCTGTTAAAAATCCATAACCTCATCACTCATCTTTTTCAAAGAAAGACAGAGAGAACTTTTAATAGATTCTCATTTAGATAGAAGCCCAAATTTGCTAGCAGTCAGTCAAAAGACTTCTTGGGGCCATGTGATCCCACCCTGGTCTGTACTTCTACCTCAACTTAAGTTACTCAGTTCCACCTTATTAACATTCCTGGTAGCTCTTTGGTATTCTAGCCCATTCCCTGTTAAAATATTTACATAAGCAGTTTCCTTGAATGAACCATCTTTCCCTACACTTCAATGTTCAGGTCTTCCTTCTCTTTCTAGCTCAATTGAAATGAGACTTCACGCAGAATCTTCTTTGATTCTCAGTAACTCTAGTCTGCTACCTTCCCATTTTCCCTAAGTACTTACCCTGGTTTCTTACTGTAAGTATATTTTCATTTTATGTTGTTTAATACAGGACTAATTCATTAGATATAACAGGAGTGATGTCCTGTGCCTGATGTTAGAAAATATTCACTAATAGTTTTGTAAATATCTATATGAATGCATGTGTATATGAATGAATGTTTATAAAAAAACTAAATTATCTCCCAAGCCATCAAACAGTCTTTACTGGAGCCTCAAACTATGGAGCTTGGAGCCCAGCCTGAAGTTAGATCCTGTCACTAGAAAAACAACTTTCATGATCTTGGCTCCAAATAGGTTTTAAAACACTGGATTAGGTTACTTCTAAAGTCCCACGTATCTCCTACAATCGTTTTCTATAATAAAGGGGCTCATTTACTGGGAAGTATTAGTTTATCATTGGGTGTAACAGAGGCCAAAACTCAAAGCAAACAGTGTCTTAAGCAACACTAAGTCTGTTTCCAGCATTCCTTCTTCTAGGTCTGGGTTTGAACATTCTTAGCTCTAAGACTCAAGCTCTGTTTGCTTCTCTGTTCCTCCATCCACTGAGCATAGTTCATGTCTAAATGGAGATTGCAGTGTATGGGTAGAGTGGACTCCATCCAGTAGGACTGATGGGTGAGTAACAGGAATGTCTTGTGCCTTTAAAGACAGATGTGGAAATGACAGCTTCCCTTGACTACAACTGGCTGAAAGAGTCTTTGAGATGGGCATTGTGTTATGAATCACCATGGGCTTAATTAAATATTCAGAGATTTCACTACCTTGGAAAACCAGGACAATAAAAAACACTTTCTAAAATCAGAGATTGTATGAGTCTTAAGGAAGGATATGTATCAGAGAATCCTGAGCTCATGCAAAATATACTACGTAAAGAGGAATTAGGCTTGCAGCTTCCTTGCATAATCACAGGATTTACAAAACTTGGAATGTCTAATAGAACTGGGTTGCAAGAAAATCAAAGTTATATAATTGTACTCCTTTTATGCAGAAATATATGGCATTCTCTGCTTTTTCTTCTTGAATTTAATTTACTTATGTATAGAATGACTGTCAGCTAATCAATGAACTTACTATGTGTATAAACACTGTAACACACTCTATATAGGAACTCTTCCCCTTATGCACAGTTTAATCGAGAAGTGAACAGCAAACATGGTATGTAGTTAGTGAAAGGGTTCAGTGGGAGACAAAGAATAGGACCCCATTCCACTTTCTTGGAGAACGTGTGGTTCATGAAGGGGCTTCTGCAGGCATACTCTAAACTGAATTTTGAAGGGTAAGTAACAAAAATAGAGCCCAGCAAGGAGGAAGAAAAATAGATATACATATCATTTTTGAGTGGTGATAAAGAAAGAGGAAGGAGAGAGGTGGGTAGGGAGAGGAGGGAAGGAGTGAAGAAGAGAGGAGGAAAGAAAGAGAAAAGGAAAGGTAGGCATCCAGAAAAGAGAACACACAGCAGGGAGAAACATTTACCAGGGGCTTTTAGACTGCAGGTCTGGTGATGGGAGCTTTACACACTGGGAGAAATCATTTTCATTATTGAGAATGGTAGTAATGTTTTGTAGAGCGAACAGGCTGCATTCCTCTTCACCCAGCCCTTTTCATGCATACAGTATTGGTCCAGGTGTCTTGTCAAGTGCGGGCTGATTTGCATGCTCATCACTGCAAAGGGCAGAGATCACATCTGTTTCTCTTTCTGGACTCAGCCTCTGAAAGGGTCTGATATAGTATCAAGCTCAATAATTGCCTGGCAAATTAGTAAATAAGCAGGTAAAGAGTAGCAGGACTTCTAAGATGCAAAAATACTCCTTCCAACCTACCCCCCCCAAAAAAAAACGGGGAAAAAAAAGAAATGGCAATTCTTTGCTATGGGAGGATGGTGTACATGCCACAAATGGGGGTGGGGTGGGAGAAACAGATCCTTCAAGGCCAAAGTCTCCTCTGAGCCCCAGGCCAGGTCAGGTTGACCTTGCTGACAGCCTAAGCTGTTCTTTAAGGTGCCTATCGCCCATTGTCATTGGTAACTGGGTAGTGAATGAATTGTGACTAAGAGTACAGCTCCTTGGTGCAGATGCTGGTCTTGTTTCCTAACTGTGTGGTGTTGGACAAGTCACTTAAAACTCTTGAAAAGGCAAGGTTTACCCCCGCAAAATAGAAATGAAATCTTAATAGGCTTGTTCAAAGATCTAATATATATAGAGAGAGAGGGGGGGAGGGAGGGAGAGAGCGTTTGGAAAGATTTTCAGTATTTGGAGATTGACAAAGTGAATATTGAGGATGTGCCTGGAGTTAAAGGCAAGAACAAAGGCCAAAGAACTATAGAGGCTGTGATCAGAAATTTGAGCTTTTCCTGGAGAGCTAGCCCATATTCATGCAGAAATTATCTCCTCTTCATAAGGACAGAAACGGGCTGGCATGGAGGGGGCATGCTGGCGTGCCAGGGACTTGCCACGTCAATCTTGTGAACGATGTCAGTGAGACCCTGGATTGAAGAGAGGAACCATAGAAGGAAAAGTAGTTTCACTCTTTCTCATTTGATATTCTGAAGTTTTAGTTTCCTCCAACACCACTGCCTCAGTGCCTCTGCCCTCAAATGTAAAGGCTTAGTTTTTGTGGGACCTGTCTTTGACTCTTCGGCCTGTGGTTGGGACCATTGTCCTCCTACTGGGTCACCACATCCAGCTGTGACAGCCCTATTGTAATTTATTAGACCACTTTCTGTGGACATCCCTCGGAGAGTTCCCCCCCTTCTCTCTCTTCTCTCTTCTCTCCTTCTTCCTAAAAGGAAACAGAAAAAGAGGGGGAGAAGGGAGGTAGACTGTGGGATTAGGAGAAGTAAACAGAGGGGAAACTGCAGATGTAATATACGTAAGAAGAATAAAAGTTAAAAAACAAAACAAAATCAATAAACAACCCCCCCTCCAAAAACCAAGGTTTTTCAATAGACTGGTGCCTGTCAAGTAGACTATTCTCTTGCTTGTCAAGTATGCTAGACCGCCTAGCCCGTGAACCTCAGAGTTCCACCAGTCTCCATTTCCCTGGCTCTTGGATTAAAGGCATGTACCACCACAGCTGGCTTTTTAAACATAAGTTCTGTGAGTAGAACTCAGGTCCTTGTGCTTGCAAGGGAAGCACACTACGCCCAGGTTATCTCCCCAGCTCTGTGCCAGATATGTGGTGCCCATGTGTTCTTGTTTACAAACCCCATAAAAACTGATCTTAGAGTAAAGCTGAAAAGCCTCAATGGACAACACTAGCTTATTCTGGTCTCTCAGCCTGGACCCTAGCCATTATTCAACACTGTTAGAAAAGAAGCCACCAGGGAGAGAACCTGGTTGAAAAGTCCTGTCCCCCTTCATCTTTTCACATGGGAAAAAATTTCAGGATGATCTAGTTCAAGGATTTCAATATTATATGTATTGCATAGCAAAGGGGGAAAAAAAAAGCTGCACTAACATCTAACTAAACTTACCAACTAATTTATGAGGCAAGAAACACAGGGCCCAAGCACACATGCTCTTACGTGCTACTGAAACTACTACATTCCTCCCAGGCATGCTAATCTGCTTGCACACAGCTGTGGATGCCGGCATATTATTACTTTGTTGAAGCCTGGGTGGCAAGATTGATCAGCTCAAATCCAAGAGTGATGGCAAACACCTGTAATCCCAACACTTAAGAGCCTGAGATTGTAGGATCACCAGTTTGCAGTCAGCCTGGACTATGCTGTAACAACCTACATCAAAAATACAACCAAAGCCTACTTTTTAAAAATGGTTCAAGAATGGAACACACCTAGGAGAAAATAGGCAGGATGGAGGCGCAGTGCCCAAGATAGTGAATTCAGAATTGAAGAATATCTAGTAGCTATAAGGATGGTTGCATACTGTTGGTCAGAAGACAGGAGCTGACAAGAAGACCCGGGTATTAGGGACAGACAACATGAGTATCCAAGACCCTGACAAATTCAAGGAGTAGAAATTTGAAACAGAAATCGAAGAAATGAGCCTTGCAACTAGAAATGGGACCATAACCCCATTAGGCTGGTCTGCCCAAAAGACAAGAGGGAAGTAGATGTTCACTGGACCCTTATACTGGTTATTAGGGGGTGGTGGTGGATGCATTTAATCTTCACAAATATATCTTAACTCATTGTAACTGCATTGTTCAAACCCTTGATGCCTAGAGGAAGCTTACAAAGGTAATTAATATTATCCAATTTATGAGATAAGAATTCACAGAGCTGAAAATAGAACCCTGATCTTTTATTTCTAGTAAACTGGTTTTCTAGTGCCTTAGTCATTATCAGAAGGGTTATTTTGCCCTGTACAATACATTTAGAAATGTGTGAAGGCATTTGTTGTTGCTGTTGTCACATTGATATTTAGAAGGTAGACGCCAATGATGCTTTTAAACATCTTCAGTGCACAGAATAACCCCACAGAGAATCATCACGCATGCCAAATGCACTGACGGAGAAACCTGGGTCTCTGTTGCTGATGTCAGAAGCAATGCACATTGAGGTAAATGTGCTTTATTGAAAATGAACTTTTTGTTCCTTTTCAAATATTTAGTTTGTACCCAGTTCCAAGTAACAAGTTCTCCTGCTGTTTAGGCACCGATGACACAGAGCTGCATAAGGCTCAAAATCCTGCCACCTCAGAATTTGCATTGTGATGTGAATACCATCAATAAACATGCCAGCCAGTAAGATATATATATATATATATATATATATATATATATATATATATATATA
>OU015748.1:78398959-78411793 GCA_907169655.1 Acomys percivali | reverse complement strand
CACACACACACACACACACACACACACACACACACACACACACACACGTACACCATCACACTTATTTAAAGTTTTCTCTTTTGGAGTTTACACTATTGAGAAAAGACAGGTACAGTAAAATAGCCATATTAGCAATGAAGAGAAATAAAGCAGAAAAAGTGGAACAAGCGAGTCAGACTCCTTTCTTTCCCAGAGTTGTTCTGAGAACTCCACAAATGATTCCAAAGAAAGTGGAGATACATATAGGCTTTAAGAGCCTTGATAGTAGAAGGCTCCAGGGCTATGATGGAAGTTTGTGTCAGTTCAAATGAGGGGAAATGGCCCTTTGTATAGAGATCAGGAGAACATTCTAAGATGTTAACAAGGTCTTTGAGGAACAAGAGATGTTGTAACTGTGACTTGAATTCATTCTCTGAACAGACAAAGAGTTGGCAGGAGTCTAGAGTCTCACCACTCAAGATGTCTTCAGATCAGCTACATCAACATCACCTAGGAGTTTGTAGAAATTATTAATCTCAGGCTAGCCCTACAGATGCTGAATCAGAAGCTTTATTTTAATATGATGCCCATCTGACCCAAGTACAATTTAAACTTTGAGAGACACCTTTTCAACCAAGGTTTGAACCTGGTTGCCAAACCACATCCTCTGCCTGTTATTTTGAACCTCTGAGGGTGATGACAGAGAGAATTTTCAAAATCTAAGCATGAAAGTTACAATTTGGGATCTCTTCTTGACTCTGGCCTTGTGAGAAGGTACTCAGCTGTGATACTATTTGGAGAAAAAGAAAGCATCCCTCTGACTTTGGGTATGACCACATTCACCATAAGCCCTCAGACAACTCAGTTAAAGGAAGAAATTGTAACTGATAAGGGGAGAAGAGGTGAACACAGTCACCCTTTGTAATTAAGCAGATTCCTCAGCCTTGTGACAGGCTGGCTGATTTGGCCTCTTGCAATGGCTCTGCTGTGGCAGACACCAGGCAGAGCTGACACATGCGTGCTGGGTGTGTGGCTCCTTCCTGAGCAGCACATAAGGATGCTGGAAGGGAGGACAGCGGGGCTTTGGATAGAAGGAGAGCACGCTGTCCCTAATCCATATTGACAACAGGCTCTGTTCTTGAGGAGCAGCCAAAACACTTATTTCTCACCAAAACTGAGTCATATTGAAAAAAAAAAAAACAAGAAGTAGAGCCAAGATGCAAACTTTCTCTAGAACTTTCTTCTCAGAACTTGGGTCTGGTGCTATTTGCCAGTCAGTGTCCTGTGAACCGTTTTCTCCTGAGTTTCCATCACCAACCCTAAATCAATAGGAAGGGAGTATGGCAGAAAGCAGAGCTATGGCGTGCACCCTACTGCATCTGGGCTTGGTTACAGACTTGGATCTGGCAGGGATTTTCGTTATGTCTTAGAAAATGATGTAATCGTTCAATCTCATCTCCTGGAACATTATAAAAAATATGAATTTCTCACCAAGTTATATTCTCTGTTCATATTTCTGTTATTTCCCCATACTGGCAACAATATTTAGGAAAGAAAAATCTACCATCTCATGTAAGTATGAGCCAAAAGATATATATGACTAAAGGCAAGTTCAAGGCCAAGAAGTCCAGAATTCTTTTTGGGGTCTAGTGGTGAAATCAATCCATCTTTCTTGAGTTATGGGTTGGTATAGTGTTTTCTATAATAGTTGGTTTTGTCTATTCTCATTGGTCCAGCCATGACATTATCCCAAGAGGTTATAGTTTCTGACTCAGGTTGTCTCAAACTCAAAATTACTGTGATATCCCTTTTATAAACACACATACACCACACACACACATACACACACACACACACACACACACACACACACACACACACATTGAGAGAGAGAGAGAAGAAGAAGAAGAAGAAGAAGAAGAAGAAGAAGAAGGAGGAGGAGGAGGAGGAGGAGGAGGAGGAGGAGGAGGAGGAGAGGAGGGAGGGAATAAATATATTCATTCACTGAGTAAGGTTTGACTTTCTCCTGTATGCCTCTTTAAACAAGGCCACTGGTACCATCATCCAGTTACTCCTGCTCCAAATGGTCCTTATCCATAGATTTCACCTCCTTTCCCCTGCTGAAAATTGATTACCAGCTTCTATGGACACAGTAGCAAAACTGTCCTTTTATGTGTAATCACACTCCCAGGTATGATTATAGCCTCTGTCCTTTGTCTTCCAGAGCACTGGCCCTGTCTCCCTAGTCTGGCCTGGTCTTGAGACCTTATAGTACTTGGAATGCAAATCCGGTCACGTCACCTCTCTCTTCATCCCACAGCAGCCTCTGCTCCTAGAACAAAGGCCGGTGCCCTAGTCGGGATTCAGGGAAGATCCTCAGGGAAAGCCATGTGAAATCACAAAGCTCTAACGTTCCCCAGCATTTCCTTGAGCGCATGTGTTTTGCACTGTGGGCTCTTTACTTTCACATGAAATGTGCTACTTGTTACTGAGAAACTGAAGCCATAGCTCCACCTTCCTCTCTCTCACTCCTTCAGGGCAATTTCTCCCTCTCCTGTCTCTTACAGGAAGCTGACTTACAGAGAGGTTCAACTGGGCATCTGATAATTGTTCTTATGCTCTCAGTGTTTCTGTCACAGGCCTTAGAAGACATCTACTATCTAGTGATGAGACTGAACTAGATAAGAACTAGTCCAGAAGTGAGAAGACAAGTTTTATCTTTGTCCCATAGTTCTGTTCACAGCCACAAGGAGACACATAGTACTGCCTTAAAGAACCATTACACCCAGAGTCCAGCCAACCATTCATACTGTTCCTAACTTAGTTCAGACCTTCTTTGCCTTTTGATGATGCCCTAATTACAAGCCTTCGTAAGTAGTTTCCCTGCATCATTTTGTCCTGTTTCCTGCTATAGAGGGATCATTCTTCCTCTATGCTCACCTCTAAAATGCAGGTTTGATAATTTCCCTTCCTGGCCTGAATATTTGCCATAGGTACTATTGCCCACAACATAAAATCTACCCACCTCAAAACAATATGCAGACAAATTCCTTTAGACTCTTCCCCAGCTTCAAACCCCAGGGAGTCTGGAATTCCCCTGGGATTCCTATGTAAAAAAAAAAAAAAAAGATTTCTCATAATTTTAAAACTATGACATTCATTTAGCTTGAAATGGCCTCCTGACATGTAAATACTTCATTGTCTTCAACTGTTCATGTATCCATTAAGAATGACATATACAATGCCGTATATCAAAATCTGTATGAGGCACCAAAACACAGTGATGGACAAGAAAATCATAGATGCTTTCCCCCAAAAGGTCTGGATCTCATGGGAAAAAAGGGGTGCTTGTGCTTCCCTTCCTAACTGATGCCTGCCCGGAAATGACATCTGTTCCTTGATTCATCATGCACCACTCTGCCTGTCAACTTGTCTACTCTTGCAGGTTTTAGTTTACATTGATGTCAGATTATACAGGGAAGAACAATGTCTGTTCATCTGGTATGCCCAGCACTAGAGAAATGTCTGACACATAGTAGTTATTGAATAAATGTTTATAGGATAAAGAAGTAAGGATTCACTTAGTTTCCCCAGTATTTGAAGCTCTGATGCAATGGAACACACAATATTTGTCACAGATGGCAGGAGATCAGTTCTCTTTAGAAAAGGAATGTTTGAAACAGGGCATTCCCCCAGAGGGTAGCTTTACAGCCAAGTGCAGCAGGAAGTATCAGCTGTGAACGCGAGGGTTGTGGCATTAGCTGAGTTGAGGTTCCCCCACTGAAAAGTATTTCCCACTGGACTCAACCTATAAGCCATCCCCATTTTATTCATATATTGAATTTGAGATTTGGTTGTTGCTGGTATATAGAGAAACAGATTTTTGTTTTTAAAATTTAATCATGATTTAGAACTGTTGAAATATTTATCAAAATTCAACATGCCTTTTCCACATGACTGATCAGCAATTTTGTGCTAATGGGAAGCTGAAGCCAAACCAAGTGCCTATTACTAAGGAAATGGATTCATATAATACAGTACTTACATACATTTAAATTATATGCAATGGGAAAAGGCATTGAACTTTATAAGCTTAAAATAGCATGGTTGGTCAAAAACAGTAGAAAACAGTAAAATAAAACGAGAACAGGGATTTTAGGATAATATTATTTATATTTTTAAAATGTATACACTCATAATGGTATGTATTTTTACAAGTATATTTCCAAGTATATGAATGTGATCAAGGAATACACACACACACACACACACACACACACACACACACACACACACACACACATATTCATAAGATGGTTGACTACAACTACTGAAAGGCAAAAAGGAATTAAAAAAAAAAAAAGATCAGAACCTCAAATTGGATCTGACATGAGCCAACATGTTATCCTATAAACAATCCCTTATCCATGCTCACTTAGTAAGCACAGGTACCTTACCCCTGGCTATACTACCAGGGGAAATATCTCTCTCTTGAAGAGAGTTACTGTCTTCTGGGTGCCTCCTAGGTGCTCTCTAGCTCCATTTCCGTAATAGAAGCACATCCTGTGGGTGCCCTGGGAGTTCTCCTTCAGATTGAAAGACTCTGCTGACATCTTTTCTTCTATAGACCTTGGTCATGCTGGCACAGTCTCTCCTGTATGATTCTATGCTGAAATCACCTTTAACTGCTAGGGCTTTTTATGGCCAGAGTGTGAATCTGCTTACATGGCTTAGCCTGAAACAGAAAGTGAGTGTAGTTACTGTGTATGGATGCTACAGGAACAATCCACTAATGCTTTTTTCGTCTGATGCTAGTGATTATTTACGCCTGCTGTTGAAACCTTCTTTCTCTGAATCTTCTACAGTTCATGTGTGGGACAATATTATAAGATATCTTGCAATATGTCACTTCTATACTGAACTACCTGCATTTCTTAGAGGAGAAAGTCATAGTTTCAAGACTGCAGGCTGAGAGGAAAGGTGTCAGGTTTTATCTCACCACAGAGCTACTCCTCGCTTGCCCTGAATGATCTTCTACACATCTCTCTACTTCCTGCTCTGACCTCCTCCACTATACTTTATCATGGGATCTTTTCTAATAAAAAAAAACAGAGAAGAAGCTTTTTTTTTCTTTTTTTTTTAAATTTTTTTTATTTTTAATTAATTTATTCTTGTTACATCTCTATGGTTATCCCATCCCTTGTATCTCCCATTCTCCCCTCCCTCCCATTTTCCCCTTATTCCCCTCCCCTATGACTATTCCTGAGAGGGATTACGTCCCCCTGTATATGCTCATAGGGTATCAAGTCTGTTCTCAGTGACCTGCTGTCCTTCCTCTGAGTGCCACTAGGTCTCCCCCACCAGGGGACATAATCAAATGTGAGGCACCAGAGTACTTGGGAAAGTCAAATCCCTCTCTCCACTCAAGTGTGGAGACTGTTCTGTCCATGGGCTAGATCAGGGTAAGGGTTTAAACTTTACCGCCTATATTGTCCTTGGCTAGGGCCTTAGTTTGAACGGGACCCCTTGGCCCAAATCTGCCTATCATAATGTTCTACTTGTAGGTTTCTAGGACCCACTGGATCCTTCTACATTGTTATTCTCCCATTGTTCTCTCATCTAGAGTCCCAATAGGATGTCCTCCCCTCGGTCCCAGTTTCCTGGTAAGGGAAGGCTTTCATGAGACATGCCCATTGGGCTAGTATGCAGATATAAGTGAGTATATACCATTTGAGTCTTTCTGCTTCTGGGTTAACTCACTCATTATGATCATCTCTAGCTCAATCCATTTGTCCACAAATTTCGGGAATTCCTTGTTTTTAATAGCTGAGTAGTATTCCATAGTGTATATGTACCACAGTTTCTTTATCCATTCTTCTACTGAGGGACATTTAAGCTTTTAAAGACCGAGTTCTGGTTAAATCGTGTCTGGCTAAAGCTAGGATGTCCTATGTAGGTGAATGATTGTGGTTTAAGAGCTCATAAGATCTATACCTGTAAGACAATACAGCACTTGGGGGTCTCATCAGAATAATGCAAAAAAGCAGTTAAGAACACTGAGTACTGATCATTTCCTGAGGCCTGTGTTGCAGGATTTTTCCTCCTGGTCCCAAGTTCCTGGAATAAAGACTTTTAAAACTCAAAATATTATTTACAAAAACCTAGCCCATGTAGATTGATCTGACTTGCTCATAACTTAAGATAAGCCATTTATGCTAATCTACATTCCACCACATGGCCGGTTACTTGTGCTCAGATATGATACATTGGTCCTCCTCACATCTTGCTGGCATGGATCTCCCCAAGCCTGGCTCTATCCCAGAATCTTTCTGTCTGCCGGATGTCCCGCCTCCTATTTCCTGCCTAAGCTATAGGCCATCAGATTTATTATTGACAGGCAAAGTTTTCATATAGACACAGATATTTGCTCAACAGACTAGTTAAGACATAAAGCAAATACAAACCTGAAAAACATCATGACCTCAAAACCAAAGTTTTCCAGGCTGAATGTATTATACACCTTGAAACAAAATTAATAAAAAAGGATGAAGATTTGAATCTAAGACCAGTTTTTTGTTTTGTTTTGTTTAAGGGTTTTTGTTGTTGTTGTATTTTTGTTTGTTTGGGTTTTTTGTTGTTTGTTTATTTGTTTTCCAAGACATGGTTTCTCTGTGTAGCCTTGGCTGTCCTGGATTCTCTTTATAGACCAGGCTGGCCTCAAACTCACAGCAATATGCCTGCCTCTGCCTGAGTGCTGGGATAACAGGCTTGTGCCACTGTACTGGGTGAGTTTATTTTAAAGCCTCCCATATTCCCTGTAACAGTAAAGTGATACGTAGTTGTTCCATAATAGTAGAGTTGGCCAGCACACTAAATACTTTATATATGACTTCATTTCTATGATAACTACCAGAAGGTAGACACTGTTTCATCCACATGACACTTAAATCTAAACAACATGTCTGTCAGGCTGTCATCTAAAATTATGGATAAGGGGTGCAGCTGAAATCAAAATAAGGTCTTGCTTTGTCACAAACCTCTGATATTACTGCTTCTCAATATGCCTTGACCAGTCTCAGATAGATGATCCCAATATTATTTTCCTTTTCTTTAAAATGTCCTGATCCCTGTGCCTGTAAGCATGATCCTGGGACCCAAGACATCTATTAATTGACTCTGCTACAGTACTGTACTTGTGCCTTCTCACTAGAGTGTTATTAAATTCCATTTGCTTTATATTATTGACAGTTGAAGAAGAAGAGGAGGACCACAGGATACCAGGAAAAAACAGAGGAAGCATGTTTTGCTCTGGCTGCAGGAAGAGTGACAAGAATATCTATTGCTTCATACAACCTGCAAGGTACATATCACAAAGCACAAAAAAAAAAAAAACAACTCTTAAGTAATTTGTATACTGTGGACACTTGAGGGGTATTTATGAGTAGAAGAGTGTCGCATTGTTCTCTGAGGGGCACTAACAGTGACTAATATGTCAACATTGGTCCAATGACTAGACCAGACAAGAGCACTCTGTCCAGGTGTGTGTGATGCTTGATCTTCATTTATTCTCATGTGGCTTTTCCAAGTCATATCTTCTTGGAGAACAATGGAAGAGTTCAGGGAATGACCTTATAAAGGCACAGAGAAAGTCACTGCATGAATGGTATCATTTATCCCTTATTCCCACCCCCAATTTTTCAATGAAAATTCAACTATTGTCACTAAAGAAACAAGTTGAGTTATAAAAAAACATATTTTATACTAAATATATGCAAAGGATGAAGCAATGATATTGAATATTCCTTGTGAGTTTGACACATGAGTATATAATAGTCCACTAAACATTTTTATTACTGTAATTTAAAATTATTTCTATTTTTACTATTTTAATGCTACATTAATTTAATCCTTTTGAATGTAAATATCTTTGTGAGAATTTGTTGCTACGTCCTTAGCAGAGTGGTCTAGAAGTGGTTTACTAAGTCAAAAGACCTGACACTGGTAGAAATACACATGGGTAAAATTTTTGAAACAAAAATTCCAGCCTCTGTAATTTTGAAATATTTTAAACACTTAGCACATGGATTGCTATTAAACATTAAGCCAGAGATCTCCCATCCCTACTTATACCGTTTAGTTCTGTGCCTATGTTTACTTAATACAGATAAGATCATCATTATTAGGTATTTTAGATTCAATATTTCTATCTAATTTGAATTTTATAGCCTCAAATATAAAATAAACCTTCCTCAATTTTGAGTCACAAATAAGTATGTCTTCAGAGCCTCTAACTGAATTATAGGTGAGTGCACTGTCCTCTCTAGGTTGAAGAGAACGTGTTAATACTCATGAGCATGACGCATATTCATCTCTGAACTACTCCAGTGCGTTGTATGAGTCATAGACTTCCCAGATGTTGTCATCAAAAATCATGCTGCAGCTCCATTAATAATGACAAATAACTTGATTTGGGGGGGGTGGCTTTTGTGGATTATCATATTTCCATACACATTGCTTCCACACACCTGCCCAAACTAGTACCGTTCTATGGCATAGAATGTATTGAGACAGAGAGAGAACTCAGAAGAACCAATAGGTAAACTTGGTCATGAAGAACAAGGTGGGTCAGTCACATAAACACCAGAGGAAGAAAAACCACTGTGGACTCAAAGCTTCAAAGGTTCAAAGCCTGGGGACAGGGTGGTATCTCTGAACTAGAATTGCAAACAGGGCCTGGAAGCAGTGGCAGGCGGAGCTGAGAGAGACACCAGCTGGCTAGAGCTGACAAGGAAGGAGAGTGGAAGCTGCAAGCTGGGGGTGGATGCTGTTTTTATGACATTTTTCTTCAAGTGGTTTTGCTTTCTGTTCTAAGAGTTTTGTTCTTTGATCCAACTCAGAATTTGTTTTTCCCATTACCGATGATGTTATATGTCATACATTTGTTTATGCCTCTTCCCCCTTATGCCAGAAGGATTCTTACCTGCTCCAAACATGGGGGAGTATTTGTGTATACATGTCTGGTCTCTTTATGAACAAGTACATGTCACTCCAGGTTAAGGCAGGAGATTATATGCATATTAATTATGAAGCAGTGCAGGAGTCCAATGCTGCCCTAGAGACCTCTCTGTGACACGAAGACATATGGCAGAGTTACGCAGGCCTTAGCTAAGTTTGTCCAAAAGGAGCCTCCTGCTACTTGTTAGAAGCATCTTGGAAGTCAGAAGATGCTGCTTTAAATTCTACCTCATCCGCAGTGTATAGTGACTGCCTTAATTTTCCTTCACAGCTCTCCACTTACTTGTCATTTAAAACACGCTATCTTAGAGTCCAGTCACCTCGCTCTGCCTAGTCAGTCAACAAAGTGCATGCTCTGTGCAGCAAGAACTCAAGTCATCATTTAAAAACTTTCTTCCACCATGCACTTAGTCCTGATGTGACTGGATGTGCCAGGTTGGGTTGGTATGGGAAGTGGGGACTCCCCTTTTCTGAGAAAAGGGGGGAGAGGGGAAGACAGTGGGATGGTGGGACCAGGATGTAAAAGTTCACTAATAACGAATAATAAAATAAAAACATAGGAGCCTTCTTCCACTCCTATCCTACTCCATGTTCATCCAGATGTTACCTCACCTGAGTTCTCCCTGGGCCTGATCACTGAGTTTCTGCCTGTCTCCACATTCCACTTTCTTGATTCTCTCTTGAATGTATACATATGCTTTGGAGCTGGGATGTGGCTTCCTCTGACGGACCTAACAACCCAGGAGTCAGTATACAGTGTAGATATGGTGTAAAATATGGATGATATAATGTAAGATACAGCAGATAGAGTATAAGATACAACATAAGCAGGCCGACTGTAAGAAGACTTCTCTAGAACATTTATAGATACTTTCTAGTTTTTGTGCTGCCTTTGCCTCTTGCTCAACATGGTATACACTTGTGTTTAGTGGAACATTCCATTGTGCCTCAGCATGCTCACAACACATGGAGCTTTATCCGGCTGTACACAAGAGTGTTCAGGACAAGATGACATTGCATCAGAGATGGTGTTAGAGGAACATTTACATTCTGGAAATTTCTCCTTGAAGCCTTTCTCTGAGCTACTCCAACCCCAGGTTCTTCTTACAGAGAGCTTGGGAAAGAAAGCCCAGAAAGGTTCTGATGAGCGAGCTAAAGATATTCTTTGCCCTGGATTTCTGCTTCCAAATGACAGTCTCTGAGTCTTTCCCTGAAGAAGGAAGCCTAAAGGTTGTGCTGGCCAAGTTTATTGTGGTGGCAGTGGGGAAAACAAGGAAACACATCTAAGCTACATATTCCCTTTCCGACTACTCATTTATGGTTGATATGTTAATCTTTGCTTTTCTGGCTCTTGCTTGTGTGCTGCTATTTGATTTAGTCAAAACTCCAAGGAAACCCAAGGATACTTTATTCTCTACTTTAAAATCTCATACATAGAAGGGTTTGTCTGGCACCTTCAGAGATGAGGTCACTTGAAGCCTAGAGTCATAGCTAGAGACACTGTTTCCAGCATGGCCATGGTGGACAGCTTCTGGGCTTCAGACAACAAACTTTCTCCTGTTCTTATGGCATTTTCTCCTGTGGCTGTAGGAACAACTACTAAAGAATACCAGCAATATGTGACTAGTGATCCCTAGTCTGGGTCTTGCTGGCTGGTTTTGACTTTTGGCAAGCATCAGCCCACACAAAGCTCTTCCAGGCCCTTCCAGAGGAGGTCTGTCTCAAGACACTCATTGCTTCCATTTCTGAGACTTTAAGACAGTGGTAGGAGGAATAATCATTTTGCTTCCTTTACTGTGTTTCTCAGTAAGGATGGTAAGCCAGGACTTAAAATTGGAAAATGACTAAATTCCACATGATCACAGAGGCCCTAATGTATCAAGCTTTAGTATTGAATCCAAAAGGCTAGTGAAAGGAACCAGATGCACCTACATTCTTAGACTACCTAATCATCCTTAAAACTAATACCTTATCCTAACCATGGTATATACTTGGGATTTTGTTGCACCCACTCACCAAGTGTGATCATGAAGAAGAGAGGTAAAGAGACAGAAAAAGATGTGTGTGTGTGTGTGTGTGTGTGTGTGTGTGTGTGTGTGTGTGTAAAATGAATAGGTAGGTAGATGATAGTTATGTGATATAGGAAGATGAAGATATAGACAGACAGACAGACAGATAGATAGATATAGATGACTGATAGTTGATGATAAATAGATGATAGATAGATAGATAGATAGATAGATAGATAGATAGATAGAAAGATAGATAGATATTTCAGTGATCAACTGAAAGGTTATAGAGTTTTCTGTGCCATAAAGTTAATTTCAATTTCTCAAGTTGAGTTGGTAAATAAGCAGTAATAGTATATCTGATTTTGTCTAAAACAATGGATGAATTCAACTAGTTGATTTTTTTTTAAAAAAAATCTCATCTTTGATATGAAAGCAAGAAATAGAAATGGAAGACTGCAGAGTAATGAAGACTTAGAAAAAGAAGGTCCCTTTTGTCAGTGGTTGTGATATGGATCCACTCAAGATAGCAGTTAATTCCTAGAGGATAAGAAAAACAGATGTGCAGAGGAAACAGACATGCCCCTGGGCCTAACATTCTTGGTGATGGAGCAAGTGGAAGAGAAATGGTGGAAAACAGCAAAAACAAAACAAGTCTTTTACAGAGTGAAAGAGTCAAGGGCTGAGCAAGCAGACCACAGTGATGCTAGGAAAATTGGTCTCCTATCAGAAAAGCCTTATGATGATTATGGTCAAAACTACAGGTAGAGCTATTACTTAGGGCTACTCAACAACTCCTTAGACTTTAAAACAGTTAAGCCAAATGATTACACAGGAAAGGTTGGCAGTATCAACTAAAATGCACACCCAAGTTATGGAGCTGAGATCCAGGAAAAGCATGGTTATTACAGAGGAGCCCTAAATATGATGTCAAGGTATGTCAGCACTGGAGGGCTCAAAAACTATTCCTATGTGTCTTCAGTTCAGAAGGATATGTGCCCAAGATCTGCTTGAACTGTGGGTGGTTCTGGGAGCCCCACCTCTTCCTGACTCCATTTGTTCAGATATATTGTCCTCATTGGTTAAAATCTAAAAAGTTCTTGAAAACAAAAGTCTCATCAGTAAAACTAATAAAAAACAAAAATCAAAAGGACTGTGCCAAGAGGGTATAAAAGGAAAAGAATGTTGAGGAAGAAAGCTAATGATGAAAAATTCCACCAAAAATTTTAGTGATAAATTTAGACATTGGGAAAAAATTGGACCACTGAAAGTATATGACCCAACATAGGAAAGAGGAAGATATGTTTAGCTGTTACCATGGTCACACTCTTTGGCTTCCACAGTTGTAAAGCTAGAGCTAAGGGGAAGTAAGGCTCCTGGGTAAAACCTCTGAGTCTTTAGGCTCAGAATTTCAGAATCATAGACTCTGCACTCAGAGACAGAAGCCAGTATGAGGTCCTAGTGAGAGACATGGAAGAGTATAAGCCCCCCATCTGAAGCAAGTGATAGGATTTTCAAGATGACGGGCATTGTGGTTTATTGTGGCAGGAGAAGCAGAGTCACCTTAGACCTGCTGGCAGGTATGGATATAAATTATATATGGTGGTTTGAATGGAAAATATCCCTAATAGGCTCCTGTATTTGAACACTTGGTGCCCGGTTGATGGGGCTATTTGTAGAGAGATTATAGAGTGTTTAAGAAGTGGAGCACTGCTGGAGGGAGTACCACACTGGAGTGAGCTTTGAAGCCTTGTAGTCTCATTCTATTCCTGTGCTCCTTCTTCTTCTTCTTCTTCTTCTTCTTCTTCTTCTTCTTCTTCTTCTTCTTCTT
>OU015748.1:78387933-78398949 GCA_907169655.1 Acomys percivali | reverse complement strand
TTCTTCTTCTTCTTCTTCTTCTTCTTCTTCTTCTTCTTCTTCTTCTTTTTGCTTTTATTTTTTTAATTTAATTTTATTAATTTATTCATATTACATCTCAATGGTTATCCCCTCCCTTGTATCCTTCCATTCCTCCCTCCCTCCCATTTTCCCCTTACTCCCCTCCCCTATGACTGTGACTGAGGGGGACTTCTTCCCCCTGTATATGCTCATAGGGTATCAAGTCTCTTCTTGGTAACCTGCTAACCTTCCTCTGAGTGCCACCAGGTGTCCCCATCCAGGGGACGTGGTCAAATATGAGGCACCAGAGTACATGTGAAAGTCAGACCCCACTCTCCACTCAACTGTGGAGAATATCCTGTCCATTGGCTACATCTGGGTAGGGGTTTGAAGTTTACGGCCTATATTGTCCTCAGCTGGTGCCATAGTTTGAGTGGGACCCCTGGGCCCAAATCTGCCTATCATAATTTTCTTCTTGTAGGTTTCTAGGATCCTCTGGATCCTTCAACTTTGCCATTTGCCCATACTTCTCTCATCTAGAGTCCCAACAGGATGTCCTCCCCTCTGTCCCAGTTTCCTGGTTAGTGAAGACTTTCATGGGACATGCCCCTTGGGCTAGTATGCAGATATAAGTGAGTATATACTATTTGACTCTTTCTGCTTCTGGGTTAAATCAGTCTCCAGCACACAACAAGAAAATTTGCTCAACCATGTTCATAGCAGCCTTATTCATAATAGCCAGAACCTGGAAACAGCCTAAGTGTCCCTCAGTAGAAGAATGGATAAAGAAACTGGTACATTTACACTATGGAATACTACTCAGCTATTAAAAACAAGGAATTCCCGAAATTTGTGGACAAATGGATTGAACCAGAAATGATCCTGTGCTCCATCTTGCTGCTTCCTGTATGTGGATGTAACTTCCACCCTTGTCTCTGCATCTACCTTGTTTGCCATCATAGATTCTAGCCACACCTCTGGAATCATAAGCCAAAGTAAACTTTTTTTAAACCTGTTTTTGGTCATGCATTTTATCTATCAGACAGAAGCACCCCAACAGCTACCATCAAAGAGCAGAGGCAAAGTACACAGAGAGATAGGGTTTACATGGAAGCAAATTGACTTGACATATGTACTCCTCACACTCAGCCAATGAATCTGCACACCTGGGAGAACCTACTTGACAATTGCAACCAGTATTTGCTGTCTTTACTAAGATACCCTGGCATTCTCCTGTGTTCTTTGATGGCAGTGATTATCTCACTTTAATTAGAGATCAGACCCTAGGAACATAGAAAGTTGATAGTGAAGTGGGTGAAAGTTCAGAAAAGAGTAGCTCTGTGCTACAATCCTCTGGTTAACTTTTTATACAATTTATACAGTTGGGTTCAAACAACAAGGAGTTCTTGAGGAAAATGTGCCCAAGGCAGCCTAATGCTGTCTATCCACACAGGACAAGCCTAGCAAGACTGGTGCCAAGGAGGCTCATGTGTCTAAGTTATCTTCTTTTAAGGGTCTTTTTGTGACATTTAATCCCAATACAAAGCCTCCGGAGATTCTATGGAACAATAAGCTGGGCTTACTAAATGTTCTGGATTGAATAATAGAGAGTGGCTTCCTTAGCCTAGGGTTCAGAAAAAGTTATATTGGAATCTTCTGTGACGAAGGTTAACCTTATTGGAAGAGTCCCAGTAGGGAAAAAGAAGCAGAATTTGGGTCACCTGTGACATTTCTAAGCTCTCTAAAGTGAGTGTTGTACCCCTAGCTGACAGTTGATTCAAAGGAAACAAATCCCAATGGGTGAAGAAATAAATATGTGTTTCTCTGTCTCTCTCTTTCTCTCTTTCACCCCATGCTCAAAGTTTCACTGCTTGCTCCTCTCTACTCTCAGATTTTCTTCCCAGGTAGGTAGTTTGATTTGTCTTGCTGAGGAAAATGGGCAGAAGTATGGGACGCTCTACTCTGAGGAGGGGTGGGCGCTTGCTAGGTCACTGCTGCTTCTGCAGTGTGGACCGCCAAGCTCTGTCCGGTGGAATGCATACAGGAAGCCCACCCATGCTGTCATGGATCATCTTCATCTTCCTATCCTTTCTTATCTCTATTCATATTGGTTACTTTTCTTGTTCTGCCACAAAATACCCAGATTTTACTTTGGCTCACTGTTACAGAGAATTTCACTGCATTATGGCTAGGAAAGCCAGGTAAGGGGCTTTCTGTCTCTGTGCTAATGCTAACTTGGTACCTGAACCAGGAAAAACAGAGAATGGCAGCAGAATCAGAGATGGGCTACAACCCTTCAAGGCAAGGCCGTAGAGACCTACCTCTGCTAACTTCCTAGAAAGGTCACAGACTGGGTAGCAAGTGGTCAAACACAAGGAGGCGTTATGAGAGACATCTCTCCTTCAAACAATAACATAATAAAATTAAAGTCATCTCAAACTTTTCTGAGTTCAAAAACAGTTGTTAAATAACTTGATGCTACAGATAATGCTCAGTGGGTCCTAGGGAGAACATAAGACACTGTGGGCTGTGAGTCTCTGGGGATGAGGCTGGTGTTGTTTGAGCCACCTGCTTTCACACCCACAGCCTGCTTTTTTTTCCCTCAGGACTTTAGAAACTCTGTGGTCAGATACACTGAGAGGTGTTCTCCTTACCCGAAATAATATTATATCATAATTCAGCTATTTGTCCTGCTCAGGGCCTCGGGTTTAGCTTGCACTACCTGATATGAATCCTAAGAGAGGACAAAATCTCTACATCTATTTCAGAGGTAACATAACTGGCTTAGACAAGTAACATGTCCTATCTTTGGCCACCATCATAACCTGTGTCACCACAGGCTGAATCCTAGCACAATTAAGCATAGAGATCCTTACCCCGGTGTAGTTTTAAAAACACCTTTTATCATTTAATAATGGAAGAAAACTCTACATTCTCAACATCAAATCAACCGTCATCAGACTTCAACAAACATGGAAAGAATGCTGCTGCTAGAAATAAAAGTCAGTGAAGAATCTCCCGTGTCGTGAAAGCTGCGGCTGAACACAAGCCCATATATGGCCAGAAGAATTCGAGCAAAACTTTTACAGAGCTCGATTTATTGATGTATAGCAAGTGGCTCTAGGAAAAGAATTATACCGGGGCATGGAGACGGACATGCAAGGTCGTTTCCTAAAACATTATTTGTAGGAGTGAAAAAAATAATGATTTTTAAACAACCCAGATATCCACCCTCAGAAGGGCAAGTTAATGCATTGAGGTAAATCTATCCAATGTGCTGCACTGTGCCATTTACAACAGTAACACAGTTCTGCATGTGTAGCTTAGAAATCTGATAGTTGACACTGGTGAGTTACAGGCCAGTATGCATGGTAGCATCCATTTCTCTGACAAATAAATACAAGAAAGAAAGGGGGAGGAAGAGGCAAGATAGGGAAAAGCAAAGAGGACAGAACAATCAGATTTTAGGAGTGCAGTGACCTACCTATACTGACAAGACGATAACTGTATCCAGGGAACCAGACTTCACTCTCTCAACTTTGTGATTTTGGACATGTTTCTGGGCCACTTCTATTTCTGTTTTTCTTTTCTTTTCTTTTCTTTTCTTTTTTTCTTTTCTTTTTTTTCTTTCAATTTTTATGTGTGCAGTTGGGATGTACGCATTGTGTGCACACATGTTTGGGGCTGCATGTGTTCATGTGTGAACATGCATGTGCAGGCCCAAGGTTGGTGTCTGCATCTACGTGGCCCTTCCCTTTCTTCCATTGAGACTGTGTCACTGTCAGACCCAGAGTTCTCTGCTATAGATAGTCTCAGCACTTCTACAGATTGCTGTATAACCTTCCAAGGCTGGAGTTACAGGTAGGCCACCATGCCCACCTGTTGGTCATGGAGGCTTTGGAGAACCTGAGCACAAATCCTCATGCTTGAGTGTCAGGAGCTATAAGCAATGAGCCACCACCCCAGCCATCAACTTCTATTTTGTCATCTGAAAAAATATACTTTTTGGTTTTCCTGATGGTGTAGACGGGACCATTAAATGAGGTGATACACAGGCAGTCTCTGTCTAGAGCAGGGCACATGCTGGGCAGTTAAAACAGGTTCTTTTGATAATTGCGAGAGTGTTTCTGTCATCTAGGTCAGTGTAAGTAAGTTTCCTAAACTTAGTAGCTTCAAGAAACAACCATTTATTACACAACTTATGAGTTCAGTGGGCCGCATATTTGGGCACAATGTGGTTAATTCCTTGTTCTCTGAGGCATCCTCTGGAGTCTTTGGGGGAACTTGAACCTGAAACATCCAGATTGCTTTGCCCACATCTCCAGCATGGGCGGCTGTAGGACTAAGTTCAGCCTATACTCTGTGTTAGAGTAGCAGTCTTCCTGGGGTGGGCTGGGGGTTAGGGGATAGCCTCAGAGCCACTAGCCTCTCTACATAAGGCCTGGCTTCCTGTGGAGTGAATGTCTCAAGAGGAACCAGAGGAAGATGTCTGGTATTTAATGAGCCCATAGAAGCCACATAATACCACATTGACCACATACTTGGATAAGGAAATCATGAGAGCTTCCAGACTCCCTGAACAATGACAAGAGAATCAAGGTCTCCCTGTAGGCAAGCAAGGAGATATATTATAATATCACTGCCGCCACTTCTGAAAATTATACTCGGCCACAGATCCTACATCCATCCATTTTACTAGTTTACAGTTACGTTTGTATCTATCCCAGTGTCTTCATAGACCAAAACACAGCCACATTTTATATAACGGAACACATGATCACGCAGAGACCCAGAGACAGGTACAAAAATACACATACGTTATGTGCTGCTGAGGATGCAGACCTTCTTCATGTGAAGTCTGAAGTGTTTGTGCAAAAAAGTGCTGGAAAGAGGATGGAGACGCTCGCTGCTGTATATATAGAGTAGGTTTTGCCCTTTACAATAAGATGATGCATTTCGTTTTGCTTCCCCTGTTGCCATGGTATCTGTCACTTTATTTATAACTGTGTCTGTTCAGTCGTATCCATGTACTTAAGAGGCTCCTCTCTTCTAAGAAATAGCATGCAAGTATGGGGGTGGGGTGTGTGGCAGGCGGAGATCTGGGTGTTTTTCCTCTTTCACTGACCCCCCCCCCAAGTTGTCTCTCCAAACCACCAATGCCCTGCCAACAAAGGGGTCTTCCTTGCGTGTTGTACCTTTCACCTGGCTATGCATGTCAGAACTGAGCTCTCTATGACCTCAAGAATCATGTGACCCTGGGCAAGCTGCTCAGCCTGTTTGAGACCAGTTCCCCCCCCCCCCCCGTCCCCTCCCCACCTTTCACTTTATAAAACAGGAAGTCTAAAGAGAAACTTACTCACGTCCATTTCCAGTCTACTTTGCTCCCTGGTGCTGTGTGTAGCATCACATGCCAGCTTCCTCTGCTATTCATTTTTTTTTTCTTAAACGTCACCTCTCTTCTTGGTAGCCTGCTATCCTTCCTCTGAGTGCCACCAGGTCTCCCCATTCAGGGGATGTGGTCAAATATGAGGCGCGGGAGTACATATGAAAGTCAGACCCCACTCTCCACTCAACTGTGGAGAATGTTCTGTCCATTGGCTAGATCTGGGTAGGGGTTTAAAGTTTACCGCCTGTATTGTCCTTGGCTGGTGCCTTAGTTTGAGTGGGACCCCTGGGCCCAAATCTGCCTATCATAATGTTCTTCTTGTAGGTTTCTAGGATCCCCTATAAGCATATACAGGGGGAGGAAGTCCCCCTCAGTCACAGTTATAGGGGAGGGGAGTAAGGGGAAAATGGGAGGGAGGGAGGAATGGGAGGATATAAGGGAGGGGATAACCATTGAGATGTAATATGAATAAATTAATAAAATAAAATTTTAAAAAAGTCACCTCTCTGAGATGGCTTTGTTTACTAACTCACCTTTAGTAGATCCCTTTGGTGCTGTCCTAGCTCACAGCCTTAGATATAATCCCTTTGTTATCATTTGTATGCTGGCTCTGAATTTGGAAACTCATTCTTTTTTTTTTTTTTTTTTTTTTTTTGAATTCCTTTTGGTAAGTTTTATTTCCTCAAACATATTTTAAAGCTAATATTTTCCCCAAAGAAGGTTTTTTTAAAATTTTTTTATTAATTTATTCTTGTTACATCTCAATGGTTATCCCATCCCTTGTATCCTCCCATTCTTCCCTCCCTCCCATTTTCCCCTTACTCCCCTCCCCTATGAAGCATGGGAGAATAGCAAAGTAGAAGGATCCAGAGGGTCCTAGAAACCTACAAGTAGAACATTATGATAGGCAGATTTGGGCCCAGGGGTCCCGCTCAAACTAAGGCACCAGCCAAGGACAATACAAGCGGTAAACTTTAAACCCCTACCCAGATCTAGCCAATGGTCAGAAGAGTCTCCACACTTGAGTGGAGAGTGGGATATGACTTTTTTACGTACTCTGGTGCCTCACATTTGACCATGTCCCCTGGAGGGGGAGACCTGGTGGCACTCAGAGGAAGGACAGCTGGTTACCAAGAAGAGACTTGATACCCTATGAGCATATACAGGGGGAGGTAATCCCCCTCTGGAACCTCATTCTTAACAGCCGAGTAACACTCCCACCTCTTGCATACTGCCTACTGCCTCTGGTGGTGAGCTGCTATCAGGAAGAACACCAAATATTGAGGATTGGCCTTTGCCTTAATCCTTAATCAAAGGAGGAATGCTGGGAGTAAGTGAATGCTGCTGCTCCCTTGTCTAGGACATGAGAAGTTCTGGGACTTCCCTGTAGACTTGGCCTCAATCTCTTTTCCATGGGATTTGGTCCAAAACTGCTCCTTAACCATTTTCTTTTTGTCTCTGTCCCTTTCTTCTGCTTCCCCATTCATGGAGGTTCTCTTAAGAAACCTCCTAACGCATCACTGTGCTCATGTCCCCTGTCCAAGTCTGCCCCTAGGAAGCCACCCTGAATCATCTTATAAATGAGATGATTCAATGCGCCTTCACACCAGCCTGCAACTTTCACTTTCTCAACTGAAAAGAAACTTGCCGCTCTTACCTGAAGTGTAGACTGGAGGGTTAAATGAGACAGCACACATCCAGTCTGTCTGGAGTCCTCTTTTTCTCTGACTACCACCTACTTTGGAGAAGGATCTTCTTTCAGTTAACCCTTCATAAAAATGCTCTGGAGACCTCCTCAGAGGCATGTGTCTCCATTGATTTCAGATTCCATCAAACTGACAATAAAGATTACTCATAGAGCATCACCAACATGAGCATCCACAGATGACCTGAGCTGGACAAGGTTGACAACAACGCATATGGGAATAAATCCATAGGGCCTCCCAAAGAACTATAGGCAGCTGCTGAGGAAAGATAGAAGTCAGAAAGGGGAGGGGTCTTCCTAGGGAAGAGCACACTGATTGGTTGTCCAGTCCCAAACACCTAGCCCTAAAAACATACATATAAGCATCATACAGACTCAACAGTTATATTTGTGAATACATCTATATTTGAATACACACTCATAACAATTCATGCAATAACAATTCATGAAAAGCAAGACCATGAACTTGAATGGAAAGTACAGAAGGGTATGTAGGAGGGTTTGGAAGGGAAAGAGGAAATGCTGTAATTAATTTATAATGTCAAAAATAAACACACACACACACACACACACACACACACACACACACACACACAGATTACCCATAACATTGATGTTGAAAGAATACAGCCTAAAAACAAATATAGTACAATTACTATACCGCAGCCATGGCCAGGCCAATCTGGTAACTTCTCTGACTGCAGATATCAAAGCTGCAAAGCCATTAACTGAGCAGGATCCAGCAACAAAGCACTTCCACCTCTCACAGACAATAGAGCACACTAAGTGTTATGCGCTGATACAGGAAAAGAATAGCAGAGGCTTGCTCTACAGAATTGGGATCTCTTTTTGAAGACTCTAAAAGGAGAGGCAATAGGGGATTGGATGGGCACTTGAAAAGAGGTTAAACTATATATTGCCATTTTCCCCCTTTCCCATCATTGCATGGCTACAGTAAGGGCTGGCTTTGTGCCTCTCTGAATCAGGATCCTGAAGACTCAGGTATGACAGTACAACGCTAGGACGTAAAAAGTCTGGCACTTATTGCCTTACACTAATTATAATGAATGCTATTTGTGTCTTCAGGCCAAGAACAAGGACTTTGAAAAAGACCCAGAAGACTTAGCTCAATTCTGGGGACTTTAGTTTGAGCATCTTGAACATTTCTTCTTCCTCTCATCTGTTTTCTTCACCGGATCTTGATAGACCCACGAGGCCCATGGCTCTGGCTTTGAGTGAAGCAAGGGCAGGATGGTGATGAGGGGCACACAGAGAAGGGTGTGAAATCTAAACTGCACATGAGGCTATGGGAAGAAGCCAGGCGTAGAGTGCAGGACTCAGAACTGATTTTGGACTCTTGACATTGTCGAGGTCCCCAAGTAGGGAGGGTCTCTTCTTAAATAGGACAGCTAGACTCTAGTACCAGTCACTCCTGGTCACCAGGAATCTAAAAAGCTGAGAATCAGTTTTTACAAAGTGTTACTTTCCATTGACAAATGCAAGAGGCAGAGAAGCTGGCTCTCTGGGCCCTAGTTCCTTGTAAGTGGTACCAGTACCTGACCCCATCCTCAGGACCCTCTGCCTACCGTCTTCTTCCTCCTCTTTCTCCTCCTTCTCCTCCTCCTTCTTGGCCTATTAGTGTCTCTTCTTCCCTTGTTCTGTGTGTGATTTGCTGATTGTGAAGCATCTTTATTAATTGATGTGCTCAGAGCAAGGGCTCGAGACCTTGGGAAGCAAAAGACTCCAGAGACTTGTAAGTCAGATCAATATGCAAGGCCGAGAAACTGTCAGAGGATTCCAAGAATCAGCTTGCTTTGAACTGTGCCTAATTCAAAAGCAAAGGTCCCAAAGAAAAGATGTTCACTTTAATGTCTTGGTGGCTCTGCCCATTTCAAACAATAGGAGTTGCTGCTAGCCCTTGGGTGGCCCTTGATTTTCCAGCTGCAGACATCTTCTTTAATGAGAAAATAAGTAGCACAGGAGTGAGGGTCTAAGGACTCACACTGAATTCCCATCTATGCTTACGTATGAATAACTGTCATTCCTAAGACACTCGTTTAACCTTTCCAAAGATTAGGTGGTGCTTCCTTCTGTAAGACTTCAATTAGGGCGTTAACTCAATCACTTGGGCGAGTTAAAGAAGACACCTACAGATACTCTGGAAGTTCAGAATTGCCCAGTTCCTAATGTGCCTGTTTTACAATCACTATGATGTATTTGCATGTTCAGGAACTTTGACTTACTAATTTTTAGCAGGACTTCTTTTTCATAATCCTTAACTCCAATCTGGAAAATAACAATGTTAGCATTAAAAATGGTTACTGAGTGAATACATGAACAAATGCACTTACAAGGGGTCAATCCATTTATAAAGCTGATGAATCCTGGGGTAAACTATAAAACTTCCTTTGCATTTGAAGATAGATTCCAGCCTGCAGAAATGTTCTGATGTGGAGAGGAGTCCTTATTCACAATGCCAGAAAGAGCATGAAGCCCAGGACAAACATTATGATCCCAAAGTCATCTAGTCAGACAGGCCTTCTAGAAAATAGGTAGAGATGGTGGGTAGGATATAAAAAAAATGTGAAAAGAAAAGGAGAAAAGGGAGCATTAAAAAGGCTTCCAAGTTCAGTGCCATGGTTCTATATGAGTGGCTGGAGGAAGATAATGTAGTGGTTGGGATTTATAGGTGATTTGCGGAGAGCCCCATATAGATGTGTCTGCATGCATTTTTAGTGTCATTCCAAGATCAGTGCTTCTTATCTGGTTTGCTGCGGTGGTATATCACTAGGCAGAGTTTGATGTCTCTGGTCGTTTTTAGACTAGGGTGGGATAGAAAGTATTAAAACAAAAGTAATAAGTAAAACTCTAAATAGCATGACTTATTCTTCAAGGTTGAGATCTGTCAGGAGATCCATGTGGGCTGTCCCTTGGGATCAGTCTCTCTTCTTGACTAGTTGTCAGAAAAAGCCACTTAGGCAGGATCCAAGTCCTCCTACCTGTCATCGGTCTAGCACTAGCATGCAGAGTCAGCATTCTGTAGTCGGGTAAAAATGGCAGCAAGGGCCTCAGTTCTTACAGGACTTGTAACCTAGACCCATATCAAAGCCGGTGTGCAGTTGAGACAGTGTGGGTGCAAAGATGTTCTAGGGGGCATCTCAATCACACCACCTGCCATGCTGGGTCCCCTTGTGCTATGTCCCTTTGTGCTGGACACAGAGTCTCTAGCACTATGCTCTTCACCTTCACCAGCAGACTAACTTCTCATCTAATCTTGCTGTGTTTGGATGGTGTGGCCTCCTTTTGAGTAGGTTTTCAGTGTTGTAGTCATGGCCTTGTCTCTTGTAGAATGGTCTTCATGGTATCCAGAATGGATGAATAAATGAACACATGCACTTCAGAACCAATAGTTTCTATCCATGAACCCCTCACAGTGTTTCTATATTCCCAAACTATATCTTCAAAAGCAAAGTAAACAAATACATAGAATTTATTATATTGTTTTAGTTTTTGTCCAACCAGTTGCAAAGCCTATCCAGATGCCTTGTATTTGCCTTGTATCACCTCACTATTTATATTAGTTTTCTACATATTAACTAATATTTTGGGGCCTTAAAGGTGTCTCAGTCAATAATGTACCAAATTTTGGGTTTCTACCATGCCCTAAAAAAGCCCACATCTGTAATCCCAACACTGGAGACATGAAGGCAGCTGGATCCCTGGAGCTCACTGGTCAGACAATCTAACCCAATATGTAAGCTCTAAGTTCAACGAGAGACCCTGTCTCATAACATAGTGTGGGGGAGTGACAGAGGAAGGCTCCCAGTATTAACCTCTGGCCTCCATGCACATCTGCACATACAAGCATGTGCTTGCACACACACACACACACACACACACACACACACACACACACACACACACA
>OU015748.1:78365805-78385148 GCA_907169655.1 Acomys percivali | reverse complement strand
ACACACACACACACACACACACACACACACACACACACACAAAGAAACAAACCCACATGGTTTGATAGGATGTGAATTTCTTTATCCCAATTACCTCCAGAAAGAAAGAGATCTGAATGGATAAATTCACATTTTGTATTTTACTTTTTAATAGAGTATGAAGCAAATCTCAAGGTGAGGGGTTTTGTTGACCCTTTTCCATAGTTGGTTGGTTAATCGGTAACTTGAGCAATTAAAGCTAGGTAGTGTTTAGCATGCTTGGCTGTGAAGCGTAGAAATTGCCAGCTAGGGAACACACTGTTTCTCAGCTGGCAGGATTAGTAGGCCCCTCTCCCCAGCAAGAACCAAAGTTGGATCCCCTTCCTAGTTTAAGGTGTTTCCTTTTCTTGAGTATCATCTCTCAGGTTTAAAATATAATCAGCACTACCACCTCAAACCCCAGATGTCAAACACTTAATAGAATTAGGATTGCTTACAGTTTTTAAAGGGTTAATTTGCTTATCATGATATATCAAATAGTCTGGATTCTGAGCAAGGACCTTCGTATCCCACACACAAGTCAACTAACAAGCTGAGGTTCTATAGTCATTATGAAAAACATAAAAATTAGTTTTTTATAGAAAAAGGAAAAAGTTTTCTGTCGTTTGTGGTCTCTTAACCAATTCTATCTTTAAAAGAATTTTAACCTCTGGCATTACGCAAGTGCAGTAGGAGGCAGGCCTGGGTATCTTTCTGCCTGTCTGTGCCTCTTCATCCATATTACTTGGATGCAAAGCACAGGGTTCATAACATTGCTGATCTGCTCTTGAAGATAAGCCTGCGTGCAGTAATGTTTATAGTGACCATCCACACAGTTCTCCTCCTTGCCAGACATCACACCATATATTAGGCACATTATTCCACTTAATCTCCACAACTACCCTAGAAGATGTATACAATGTTCTTATTTTATAAATACAAAGAGACTAAGAAATGTGTCTAAGGGCACATGGATGGGGTAGGGCTGTCTCAACATAATACTCAATATACTAATGTGCCTTTGTATGTTTGTGATGAATAGAAAATGTGTGTGTGTGTATGTGTGTGTGTGTGTGTGTACAATCTTCATTGACTAATATGAACTCATGCCATTTCTATACAACAAATTATAATTTCTGGTTTGTCCATTATGTCTGTTCCACACAACCTTCTCTACATCCCAACCCAAATATGTAATTCACATGTTTAATTTAACATGGGTTTCAAGGCTCTATCTTTTTTATAGATCATTACTTCTCCACTCATTTCTAAGATGATCAATGACATCAGCGTTCATTCCACAGGCCAACATGAAACCTTAGAAGGCAGCAAGCTCACTTTGACCTTCGAGCTCCATGCAATCCACCAAATAGGCAACCTCAACACCCAAAGCTCTCTTGACCTGCCCATTCGCCAGACCATTAGTAACAATCTACTTCAAACAACTGTTTCTTCTGCCTCAGCTGGCAGCCACACAGTGAGATCTGTCCTGTTTACAGCCCTCACCCAGCACACACTTTCGTTCTCTTTCCTGAAAACACGTGGTGATTTTAGTGAAATTGCTTACTCTAACCTCACATATCAATTCTCTAGCATTGTCCTGCTGAAGAGAATGAGCAGTACGTGATGCGTGGCTCTCTAGGCCTTTACCCAGGGCCAGATTGATGGGTTTAATTGCAACTCACCACAAACCAGATCCATCGGGGAAGGGACTCTTCATGAGGAACTCTCTAGACCGGGCTGTCCTGGAGGCTTGTCTGTGATTACAAAACTTGATTTGAGAAGACTCAGATTAAAACTAGAAAGTCCCATGCCCTGGTTTTGAGACCTGAGCTCTATAAAAGGAGAGAAAATGGGCTTAGCAGCGAGCAAGCATGCACTCTTTCTCTCTGCTCTTGACTATGGGTGTGCCCAGCTGCTTCAGGTTCCTGACTTGACTTTACCAGAATGATTGACCATAACATGGAATTGTATGCATAATAAATCCATTCCTCCTTAAAGTTGCCTTTGTTAGCATATTTTATTACAGAAACAGAAGCAAAAACTAAGACAATGGGGTGAGTTGTGAGCTCAGAAGGACACCAAGCTTGCTTTAATGCTCTCCTGCCTCTGTCCTGAAATTTGCAATAGTTCTGGAACAAAGAGCCCTGCATTTTCACTTTGTCCTGGGCCCCATAAGTTATGTAGCAGGGCATGCCTGTAAAGACTTGCTCACAGCTTTTCTTTGACCTTATCTCCTATTACTATCCTCATCCAGATCAACTCCAAAGACTCTGATCTTGTTCTCTAAACACATTAATCTTGTTCCTTTATTGGGGCCTATGCTCCTGCTATTAAGTCACCAAAATTGTGTGGGTGGATACTTGTTAAATTTTTCATTCAAATATGAGCTCAAAGGTGGCCTCCTATGCAGTGCCTTGAGCAACCCTCAATGAAGATCTTACATTCGCTGTGCCCTCTCTGTCCAATTACCCTGTTCTACTTTCTAAATAATAGTTATCTTTATTCATCTGTTCATGTTACTATGACAAAATATATGAGACTACATACTTTATTAAGAAAAGGGATTTATTTAGCTTACACTTTTTGAAGCTAAAGAGTCTCAATACTTTAACATCCGGGACCAGTCTATGAACAACCATGTCCACCATGACCTATGCTCATGGTTATCATGTTTGCTTCTTTATCCACTTGCCATCTGCCTTCTCCCATTAGGAGACAAACTCCATGAGGAGAACAGACTGTTTCCTTCTATTTCAATTTTTAAATATTAGTTCATTTTAATTTTATGTGCATAAATATTTTGCCTGCAATATATACGCATCACATGGCTGCTGTACCCACCAAGGCCAGAAGAGGACAGTGGATCACCTGGAACTGGGGTTACAGACACTTGTAAGCTGCTATAGGGATGCTGGGAACTAAACTCAAGTCTTCTGCAAGAGACACAAGTGTTCTTAAATGCTGCATCATCTCTCCAACTCCAGGGATTGCTATGTTTAAACCATCACCCAACAGAAGCTCATTGGATATTGGAGTAGAGTAGCCTCAAAGAAGAAAGAAAGTGAGTCAACCCATTGTGACCCCAGATCTTCACAATGTCTCTGTATCCCAGAGTAACTCATAGAGACCCCTAACTCATTGTCTATTCATCTGTGTCGGGTCCTGGGGAAACAGAGTGACAATTTCTGTACTTTGTTTGACTTCCTCACCACAGATATCAAAGCGCTGACCTTTCTCTCCCGGATGTTGACCTCATTGATGTTGCAGTATCTCTGGTCCTTCTGAGTCCAAAGCACTGCAGCAGTCACTCTGCAGGCACAGCTCATCCCTAAGGCAGTGAAAAGCAGAGATGACAAACATGTCCTACAGGTGCCATGATTTATGTGGCTCCCATGAAAAGTCACCTAAATGTGTGGAGGTTCCGCTTGTGCAGGGAAATTCTGTCTCAGACAATTCATTTTCTACAGAATAACCTTTCTGCACCACCTAAAACCTTCATCCTGTTGAATGAATGCTTTCTAAGAGAATTAATGACCACCCACTACATGGCAGATGCTATGTGATGTATGTGAAGCAAATATTTGGGACATGGGAAGAGCTGAAGTAAAAGCGAGAATAATGTTAGGCAAAAGTGAAAGGACAGGAGGAGACATGTGAACGGGACCTCAGAGACAGCTATCCTGAGCTAAGCTGAAAAGCAGATATCCCTGACAGAACACAGGGCTGTGCAAAATTTTACAGCCTCAGCCTGCTTAAGTGGCTCCACAACAGCCTCTCACAAAGTTCTGGAGTAGTTACACTGCTTTAATTTCTTTCCAGCGAGAAGATGAGAAGTCAAGCAATTTGTTCATTGACATGCAGCAAAGAAGGGGCAGGATCTTCCTGGGGAAGCCGTCGTCGTCGTCTGGAACAGGTCTGTGCATGTCTTGTGAGCTTTGGGGTCTCTCTCCTGACATCCAGAGCAGAAGATGGAATTAGAATACTCAGAGTAGGTGCTGCAGAGGAGACACTGGAGCAGGAGTCACCGACGTGACTTATCTACGTTTTCTGCATCCTTATTCACTTTTTAAGAGGAGGAAGAGGTCTCCACAAGGAATTTAAATTCATGGTTTGAGTCTTGGCTCTGCCACTAGCTTACAAAAGGGTCTTTGACATACTAATTGCTTTCTGAGTTCATTTTCTGAAATAAAAATAGATTTATTCTTATTAGAGAACTAATGCAATAAATAAACAAGATATGCTGTGAGCTTTGAAGGGCTATGCATATGCTGCATTTATTATTTCATCATGTTATTGTGTATCGTTATATTGCACTATTTTACAATTTATTAATAATATATAATATTATAATTAATATCATCACCATTAATATTTCCCCAAAAGAGTTATGCATTAGTTGGAGATTACATAGGACTGGTAACCATCCACTAATAGAGAGCATTTGTTGAGCCTCTAGCAAGGGACTTAGTTTTAGTTCCCAGCACTTATGTGGTGACTTACAGCCGTATGTAATTCCGGTTTTAGGTGATCTGACACCCTCTTCTTAACTTTACAGGTACAAAGCACATAGACAGCACACATACCTACATGCAAGCCAACACGCTACACATGGAATAAACCTAAAATCATTTTAAGAAAATAAAAAGATAATTCCTAAATTAGTATACATATTAAATTGCGATGTGAAATTCATTGTTCCTGGAATGTCATAACTAAAAATATCTTTTTAAAAAATTCCTGTCATGGTTTGAATGAGAATGGGCCCATAGGCTCGCAGATTTGAATACTTCTTCACTATTTTAAAGGATTGGAAGGTGTGGCCTTGTTGGAGAAAGTGTGTCACTTGGGGGTAGGCTTTAGGGTTTCAAAAGTCCAAGTTAATACCAGTGTCTCTTTCTGTCTGTGCCTGCTGATCTGCATGTAGAACTCTGTTACTTTCTCCAGCACCATGTCTGCTTGCATGCTGCCAGGCTTCATGCTATGAAGATAATGGACTAAGCCCTTGAATATAAGCCAGACCCCATTAGATGCTTTTTATAAAATAAGAGTTATCATGGCCATGGTGTCTCTTTCCAGCAATAGAACACTGATCAAGACATCCCCTAAAACCCAGAAAGCATACTTAGAGAAACCATAGGTCAGTGTATTAGTACTAGTGAAAAGGACCTTGAAATGATTATATCATGTTCATTGCTTGGATGAAATTTGAAGCTCAGAGAGAAATAAAATGCTTTGACCAATGTCCCAAGTTGTGAAATGGCAGAAATGGAGCTCCAAGGTAAGTTCTTTACATTAGCCCCCTTGATCTTTGGGGCTGTATCAGGAAAAAGGATGCTTAGAACTGAGAACTCCAACCTTCTAGGAACTTTATGCAAGAACTTGGCAAGTGGTTACTGAGTAGTAACTTTGTGCCTAGCACCAGGGCCCCTGGGATTTGATTGCTCCTTAAACTGCATTTGGAGTTTATTCAATTTTATTATATATTTATATATACATATATACATTTATATATGTATATATAATATTTTTACAGTATACAAAATATATTGTATTTTCATCTGCATGAAGGATATGTGCACCATATGCATACCTGGTGCCCATGCAGGTCAGATGAGCACATTGGATCACCTGAAACTGGAGTTACAGATGGTTGTAAGCTACAATATGAAAGCATCGGATTGAACCTGGGGTTTCTGTTAAAGCAGCAAGTGGTCTTAACTGCTGAGCCTCTCTGTGGCTCTGAGATATTTACATTTTAATGAACAAGAAAATATACATACAAAACGTCCACTGAAACATGAATTGAACGATTGCTGGGGAAAACAATAGAAAGACTAGAGAAGAGAGATGTGAAGTCTACTTGGAAAGGGTCAGGAACGCCTGTGCTAAAAGGCAGGTGAAGGTGAACCCTAAAGGATGAGGGGTCCTCTGCTAGCCTCAGGCCTGCGTTCTGATCTGGAGGGCTGTCAGTGTCTGGCATGATGCTTCTCTTCCAGTCAGAAAGAAGAAGGAGAGCATGGAAGGCTGTGGTAGCCTGTGCTTACATGCTTATTGGCATTTCATTAGGGACAAAATATTACCAGAGGGGAGACCTTTCAGATTAGTTTTCATAGGTCAAACTCTGCAACCTGGCTCTTCCTACATGTACTGGACTGTTGGGAAAGCAAATACTTCAGTTGAGCTGATCATTTTGCTCCTCTACAAAACTGGGTTTTGATTATCAGAGAACAGACAACGTACACTACTAGGTGGACAAATCGTAGTGACAGCTGTACACATACTTCTATTGAGTATTTCTGAATTTATTTGGGAAGTCCTTGTGCTTAGCATATACTTTTCCATCTAATAGAGGCAAAACATGTACAAAACACCTGTTTTCCCCTCCAGTGTACCTTCTTCCTGACGTAAATAGGACACATACAACACCCAGTATTTTGGAAGCCATCTTATGATCATGAGGAAAAGATGGAGATATACTCAGAACCCTTGATCCTGATGTCAACAAACAGCTCATCCAAGGCCAGAAATAGACAACTCCTACCTGTTTTGCTATATAAGAGAAACAGCATATACCCTTATGTAAGCTGCCGTGTCCTGCTTCCTCTCGTTTACAGCTAAATAGAATCACAACTGACATAAATCAGTGTGAGAAATGAACAGTTTCCTTTTCCACCCCAGGCGTCTAGCTGTTGCCTCCATTCAGGCTTGTATCTTGACCCACCTGCAGGCCCTAGGAGAAAGGAAGATCAACATATCCTGCAACTCATTTCTCCTCTGACACAGACTAGTAAGGAAATAAAGTCAGAGTCACTTAGTTCTAAAGCCTTCATTACTGCTGCATGTCTGCTGCCCTTACCCTCTCCCTTAGCCTGGATGACAGTTAGCTGCTGAGCCCTCATCCTAATAACCAAGGCGACATCTGAGGTGAGACAGAAACCTATATCCCCATTTACCCCATGGATTCAGCCGTAGCCTGTGCCCCATTCTAACTCTACCCACTTACCATGAATGAGTGGACCTTGGTACCCAACTCTGTCTTGGCAAAAGTCCTAAAGTGATATCTCTTATCACATTTCATCTATGCTTTAGAAAAGCACAGATTCTGTTTATTCAACAAGCTGTGCATTTGTTCATTCATAACTTATTGCACATTACTGTTTCTGGGCTTTTCTTGGTTTGATTGTCTTACAAATTACAGACTCCATCTTTAAATTAACACTGATTATGACTTTCCCAGATGTGTTATCTTATATTTATCTATATTAAATCTCATCTAATTTGCTTAAAAAAAAAAAAAAAAAAGCTCCTCACGTTCTTTTGTTCTTTCAGATCCCCCAGTATTCACTGTTGTTTGGAATTTGGTGGCATCTGAAATGTAATCAACCTGTCTTTCAAAGCCAGAAAAAAACAAATTAAAAACATGCTCTAACAGGTGTAGGCAAAAGACCCCTATTGTTCATTGCCTACTGCATATCCAAGCTGGGGCTCCCACAAAAACACATAGAGGTGGTGCTATTTATACCATTTGTGTGGGAGCATAGTAGGGGAGTGCAGTCAGGGAGTAGAAATGGATAATAGTAGAAAGCATGGAAGGGTATGTGACCAGTAGGATATTAATGCTGGCTTCTTCTTTTTTTTTTTTTTTTTTTTTGGTTTTTCGAGACAGGGTCTCTCTGTATAGCCTTGGCTGTCCTGGACTCACTTTGTAGACCAGGCTGGCCTTGAACTCACAGCGATCCGCCTGCCTCTGCCTCCCAAGTGCTGGGATTAAAGACGTGCACCACCACCGCCTGGCTAAATGCTGGCTTCTTCAGCAGAAGAAGAGAGTCTTCACATAGATGGCTTCACTGATTCCCATTCATTATTACATAATGGTTACCTGTAAGAGCAAGGGTCATGATGGAAGTAAATACCTGGCCTATAAACCTGATCTCGAGCCTGGCAATCTCCTGAGCCAGAAAAGGCACTCCGGCAAAGGTGCAGATGACAGAATAAGAAGACTCTGCCTGTACCAGATTTGACCACAGGGTTACCCATCACAGTTTTCCTCTGCCTTGGCTTGTACTTTGTTGGAGCACATTTTTGTGCAAAGTGGTACCACAGAGCTTGATCCTCAAGGCATGAAGCCCTATTTACAATACTTTTATTATACCATGTCTGATGGTCACTGTAGTTACCGATGACATTGATGACCCCAAGAAATACCCTGGTATATCTGCTCATTTTCATATGTACTTCTCTCTGTTTTTATCCTAATCAGAGTCTTCAATTCTCATGATAAGCAGCGAATCCCCTCTGTGATTCTAGTAAATATATTGATCTCAGTCTTTTGGTCTACTAGTATGAGGAGCCTGTATAACCAGGCAGCAGCCAGTACAGAACTTAGAAGCTGTTGTATTTAAGATGTTATCTAGCAGAAATACCCTTCTACACATCTCCTGGTAACAAGACATTTAGATCAACAAGGCCAAAATTGCATGTTTTTAAGATCAAGGAAATTGTCAAAGGAGTGTGCTGGGAATGATGGTGGTAGGGCCACTCTGGTCCACTCATTTTGTTTATACACATGACTCTTCTGTAGGCTTCTTTGCTGCAAGTCTCCCCATTCAGGAATGCATGGGGAGGCCAAAAAGCATCTGCACAGACAGACCCTGGTAGACTCACCCCCAAGGTTCTAACCATTATAACATGTTTCCTTGGTCCAATTATCTCTGTGTACAACTCACCACTTTTTCATCAGACATAATATAAAAGCATGGTCTTCACTGGTTCTTGATTTCTTAGGACCCCTATAGCAAAAAAAATCTTTGTAATATTTTCCTGGGGCATTTCTCTTTCCTTGTGCTTGTTGTTGTTATGGGAATGAACTCTATGATCCATGAGCCTAGTGATGAGGGAAGTATTATCTTACCATTCTTATAGAGAGCATGGGAGTTTTGGTACCATACCCAGCACTCTCTGACTTAAACATCTATGGGCATGTGTGTACAGGCATAATGACATTGATTTGTTTAATGGTTAATCTCAAGCTTTGCTAAAAGAACACATGAGTCCAAAAAGAGAGTAGGTTTTGTTTTTCTTTTCTGTTCACCATGTCTCACTTTGGTTCTCCCAGTCATTAATATCTATGAATTTTTGATGTTGTAGATTCCATGAACTAAGGGCCCAGTCACTGAAATGCAGAAGTAACATATTCCTGTTAGTAGTCTAACCTGTTATCATTAGTTTGTACTACATAAACAGACGTTAGCACAATTAATCTGGTTAGTGGAATCATCAACTTATTAATCATTTGCATATTCCATTTATGCATAACAGAAAAAGCTATTCAAGGAATCAGAATGAGAGGGAAGGACAAATTAAGGATGGTGTATGTGTGTCACCATGGGAGCAGAAAGAACCCCCCAAGCAATCTGTGAACTCTAATAGCAACGAAGGAAGAAAAATGAGTGATCCTGTGGGACTGTGATGTTTGCATGAGAAGGGAGTAAAAAGCAATGTTAAAAGACAAGTGATAGATTAAAATTATAATCCACAGGATAGCTAAAAGTGAATGTAGTTACCGCTCTTATACATTCAGAAGAAAAAGACCAACAAGCCCCCAAATTTCAAAATATGCCCAGGATATGAATGGTTAAGTTCCTTTCGAAAGGACAGGGGCCCCAACTGTTCTTAGGTAGAAACAAATTCATTCCAATAAAAAGCGTCCTAGTCTGCACATAGGAGAGCAATTTCATGCCGAATAGAATGAAAATAAAGTAGCTAAGCCTTTTTGAATGGGGACAAAAGACTGGCAAACATGAGCTCCCTCCAACTTGAGCTCAGTGGAGCAAAGCACAGCTCCCAAGTAAAGGTACCTGGGAGACTTCCTGGCGCCAGGAACTTGCAAGAAGGACTTAAGAGGGCATTGAAAAGCCATGAGTCTCATTCTCATTTTGGTAAACACCCACTTACTTGCACCCAGACTCCATCAAGGTTGAAGAATGGAAAAGGGCCAGGACTATATTTGAGTCCATCACTGCTAAATGGCCTTGGCAAGAGTTACAGATAGGATCGTGTACCCCCAGAAAGATACTGAAGTCATAGCTCTTGGGAGTCCAGACAATGGCCTTATTTGGAAATGATTGTTACAGATGCAATTAGTTAAATTAAGATGCAGTGATGCTGGAGTCAGTGTTGGTCTTCTATCCAATCTAACTAATGTCCCTATAAGAAAATAAGACAGAAAAAAAAAAAAGGAAAGAAAATAAGACGAAACAAAAAGACCCTCAGGAGGGAAGGTTGCTATGTGGCTGCAGAGGCAGAGATCAAGCCAAGAATCACTGAGGTGGTGAGAGACTGCTACACACTGCAACAGTAAAAGGAAGGTTTTCTTCTTTGGGCTGCAGAGGAAGCCCTGCCTTTCTAAATCCTTGATGCTTCTACACACCCAGCCTCCAGCGCGATGAATCACTTAGTTGCCACTGTTTTGGGCCACATAGTATATGGACCTTTGTGACAGTAGGCCTAAGAAATACCACTGCTAGTTGGTGAATCTGTTGCAGTCTCTTCATGGACAAAAGAGCCTCCTGGCCTCCCAGGGGTGATGGGTCATAGACGCTCTGCTAAGAACATGTATCTTCCACATACTAACCTCTCCCAAGTTCTGTGTTCCACTCAAGTATTTGTATGTTCAAAGGGAAAATGAGCCTTCTGCTACAATGTTTTCTTTTTCTTAATATTTATGCAAGATGTATTAAATATAGAAAGTGCTGCTGCTGTCCAAATTAGACCTTAGAAACTGCATCAAGAGGGGCGGTTGTGGCGCACGCCTTTAATCCCAACACTTGGGAGACAGAGGCAGGTGGATCACTATGAGTTCAAAGCCATCCTGGTCTACAAAGTGAGTCCAGGACAGCCAAGACTACACAGAGAAACCCTGTCTCAAAAAACAAAATGAAATGAAAAAAAAAAAAAAACGAAAGAGAGAGAAAGAAAGAAAGAAAGAAAGAAAGAAAGAAAGAAAGAAAGAAAGAAAGAAACTGCATTCAATTCAGCTATTTTAAAATGGAAATATTAGCAGCTTTTTTCTATGGGCTTTGAGACTTTTCACAGTCATGTTTGGGAGTAAGTGTGGGAAGATAGCGGCTGGCTAAGAATTGAATGGTGCCTGTAGCTATAATCTATTCCATAGAGCAAGAAACTATACTTCTGGGTGCTATAGCAGATTTTCCATCCAAAGACCTGAGTTCCAGTCCCAGTTCTTTTATTCTTGTGTTGTGCTGTTGGATTTTTAAAAAGCTGCATTGTGCTGTGACAAGCTATGACCAACACCATGGCTGGTAGGAATGTACGTATATATTTGTTTTGTGGTTCTAGAGGCCAGAGCCTCAATCCCAGCTTCAGGAGGATGCTATCAAATTATAGAATGCTTTCCTCCTCTGAAAGTGAGGGACCAGTTTTCACTCATCGTTCTTGTAGTTAGGGCTACACCCCTCAGCTCTCAGCTCTCGGTCTCTTCTGTCTTCATAGTGGACAGAGCAGCATCTAGCCTCAGACATCATTTTGGCTCTTCATTATCACTGAATTTCCCTTTGTTATCTCTGCTAAGGACCCTCTTTTCTACACCTAAGCCCCATCCAAATAAGTACCCTCTCCCAAAATTCTTGACTTAATCCAATTGTCAGAGTTTTACATACCATGTAAGACAACATTTAATGGCTACAAATATTAGACATGGATATTTTGCAGGATGGTATCTTTCTGGGATAATGTTTATCTAATAGGGATGTTGATTAGAAGGCTGTCAAACCAGACATTTGAAAGCATCTAGCCGTGTAAAGTACTGAAAAGTAGTGAGCAGTAGCACACGGAGGCTGGCTATGTGAATCCATAATCTTCTTTATTGCAGGTCCATCCTCCACTGCTCCAGCCAGGGAGAGATGCTCTCTAGTAAAGAACAGTACTCTGTTTCCAGAGCTCCCCAGTACAACTGAGACACACCAGGCTCTTCCTTCCCTGAGTCTTGTGTGAAATGGATCTTGCAGTTTCATTTTACCAAATAGAAATTGTGTTATCTCTTATTGCTCTCTAACCTTTAGGGAAAACTTGTGCTTTTACAAAAAAAATTCTCAAAAACTTTTAATATGAATTCGCCAATAAATTCTCAGAGCTTTCAAAAACTCTCCAACACCAGTCTCCCTCCCTCCCCCCCCTCTCTCTCTGACACATATGCATTACATTTGCTCTTTTATAAGAATTTTATTACATCTATTTACTTGGGGATGTGGGGCATGTGCTACCACTTGTGTGTGGGCATGTGTGGGAGCTAATTTTTATCTCAGTTTGACACAAGCAAGAGTCATTAGCGAGGAATGAGCCTCAACTGAGAAATGCCACTATAAGATCTAGCTGCAGGGCATTTGCTTAATTAGTGACCAGTTGGGGAGAGCTAGGTCCGTTCTGGGTAGAGCCATTCCTAGGCTGTTGGTCCTGGGTTCTATAAGAAAGCAAGATGAGCAAGCCATGAGGAGCAAGCCAGTAAGCAGCGTCCCTCCATGGCCTCTGCATCAGCTCCTGCCTCCAGGTTCCTAGACTGCTTGAATTCATGTCCTGGCTTCCTTCACAATAATGGACTACTCATGTGGATGTGTAAGCCAAATGAACCTTTTCGTTGCAGCATGCTTTTGCCCATAGTGTTTTGTCACAGCAATAGAAAGCACAAGACAATGCATTTGGAGTTGGTTCTCTTTTCTAACATGTAGACCCAATGATCAAGATCAGTCTTGGTAATAAGGGCCTCTACCCCCTAAGCCACTATTTACCACACTCTGTTTATGTTTGGTGCATTCAAGTAAGCTTTTCATACTGTGTTCTTAAACCAGACTGGTCCTGTGAACTTGTTTTAATTAGATGCCTGCTTAGAAATGTTTGTCAGCCCATCAAACTGTAGTCCTTTTTGGTTACTTTTTTTTTTTTTCTTGTTGTAAGCTGGAGATTTTTAATAAATTATCTATCAATCGAGGTTGAAAAATCAGTTCAGAGAATGATTCTGTTTCGTGAAGACTTTCGAGAAGAATTTCTCAAATCACAAAGCAGTTGGACGGCATGGTGGCTGGTGTGGAGAGGTGGTTCGGAGAAGGAAGAGTGACAGATGTAGCCACAGAGCTCTCACTGACACTCCACAGAGCTACGTCCAACTCTTGTTCCAATTTTAACCAACCATGCAACCTTGGAAAAGTAACTTAGATTTTATTTCTCTCTGGCTCCATATCAGTAAATGCAGCCAAATTCATTTTTCATAATATAGCTGTGGAAATATATATATTCCATATATATATATATATATATGGAATCACCCCCACTCTTTCTCATACATCCTCCAAACACACACACACAGCAGGTATGGCTATCCACCTATCTATCCTTCTCTAAATATATTACTATGTCTAGATAGATAGATATGGATTGTGGACTTGATAGACAGAAGACGGACAGTGTCTTAGTTAGGGTTTCTACTGCTGTGACAGACACCACAACCACAGTAACTCTTACAAAGGAAAGCATTTAATTGGTTCTGGATTACAGTTTGGAGGTTCCCATCATGGTGGGAAGCATGGCTGTGCCCAGGCAGACATGTGGTGGAGAAGGAGCTGAGAGCTCTACAGCCAGACTGGCAGGCAGCAGAGGTGGGGGAGAGGGAGGGAGGGAAGGGAAGGAGGGAAAGAGGGAGAGGAAGAAAGAGACTTGGCCTGGCTTAAGCATCTAAAAACCTTAAAGCCTACCCCCCCCAGTGACACACTTCCTCCAACAAGGCCACACCTACTGCAAGGCCATATAACTTATTAGTACCACATCCTATGGGTCTATGGAGACCATTTTCATTCAAACCACCACAGATAGATAGATAGATTATAGATGACAGACAGATAGATAGATGAGAGATGAGAGAAAGGGAGAGGCTAAAGTAATGCTATAAAAATAACTTGCCTATGACTATAGAGATAGTTTTTTCTTTTTTATTCGTTACAGTGGGAAGGTAAATCAATATGAGACTTAGCAAAGCACCAATCAACCATCCTCTGACCCCTTCATTATCTAAACATTTGCAGCACCTTCAGTGTGGCCTGGACAGGTGCTCAGAGATCGACAACAGACTTTTATGGCAAGTGCTGCCAGCTGCCATCAGTACTGTGCCCATACCAGCTTCCCTTTAACCTTTTCTGCTCTTTGGCATCCCTCCACTAGTCTATCTCTTCTCCCAGTGGTCCCCTCACTGCTCTGGCGAGGAAGAGGAAATGGCAGAGCTTGGATACTTCTGGAGTAGCTCTGCACTGATGACTAGCTGGAGTTGGGGTCCCCACATGGAAATCTCAGAATCTCAAGTGCCTCTTCAATAAACTGAGAGGGGTGGATTATCAGTCTTTGCGGGGGCCCCAGACGGTCTTACTGAACAGGTAGCAGCACCAAGCTAGCAGAGGGGGCCCTCCACCTTTCATGTAGGTTCTCTCTTCCCATTGGCTGTGGTTCCTGAATCCCCTCTCAGTCAAGGTAACCAACATAACTCTCTTTAGTGAGTACTTTCCTGGCATCAGAAGTAAAGCTATCTACATCCTGGGAAAATTCCACCCCACAATGCCCTTCATATTTAGAGCAGTCGAGTCCCATAAAACACACTACAGACATTCTGAACCCAACAGAATGCCTGAGGAGGTGTGAGGGCTATCCTTGCCTAGTGGAACGTGGGTGATTCTAAATTGGGGTTACTTTGGACTAGAGTCACTCCACTGTCTTTACCTATCGGTGTGACTCAATGACATGTTTCTGTGTACCACAAAGTTTGGTGTCAGTTGTACTATGTGCCATAAGGTTTGGTGGCAGCTGAACTTAAATCCAGGTTGTAAAAATGTGTCCCTGTGTCCCCTCAGCAAAATCACAGAGGCCCCTCTGTCAATGCAAGCAGTAACTTGAATGTACTTCTCTTCTCAGTGGCTGGTTTAAAAGAATTGAACAAGCGCCAGTGTTCTGAAAACAGAGTTCGGTGCACAAATGATAACACTGCTTTTTTTTTTTTTAATAGATCATGAAAGGTCTAAATGATAGCCAGGTGTGAGGCTTCAGATTGACTTCATTGCTGCTTTTACTTTGGAAAATATAAACCAGGCTAGCTGAAGGGAGCTAGGAACAAGGGAGTTCCCCATCCCTGATGAGACTAGAGAAAGCTAAAACCACATCAGGACTGGAGGACAGTTGTTCCATTTCTCAGGCTGTCCATGAAGGTGGATGTGGCTCGGACAAGTCTTTCTGGAACACCTGCTCAACAAGGTCCCCAAAGATGGTCATGGAGATGATGGTGCACAGAACTCCATTTGAGAGTAGCTTGCACGGGCCCTGTGGGTGGAATGGTGAATTCAACCTATAGGAGTATATAGTGATGGTCCAGGCCAGGTGTGAGCAAGCAAACACTGCTACTATGCTTAACCTAGACAGAGCTTTAGAATCCCTCTCAACACAACTTTGAGATGATTCTTATTTTTCACAGGAGTAAACACACCCAGCAGGGTCATGTGACATAACAAAGCACCTTTTCTCTTTCAAAATATATGTGAACAAAATAACCAAAAAAATAATAATAATAATAAACACAAGGCAGATTTAATTATAGCTTCTCATTAGTCTAATCAAAGCATTTTTATGGGGGTTACTTTTTATCATTTCTAAATTTCCCTTTGCCTATAGGTAGAGTATAATTCTGTTCCTACCCCTGCCTTCTTTTCTGGCTATCATTTGGTGCAGGCAATTCCATGTGTGTGAAGAGGACTTTTATTCAGCAGTTGCTTGCTAGTTCATAACATGGCTATCTGAGAAATTGTCTTAATGGCTAGCCTTTATAAAATCTGTGGTTGCAAATCACAAGCCTCGAGAAGAACTTTGTATAGTGGCTCTGTCAGCCTGTACAGGCTGCCATAACAAGATACCACAGCCTCACCCCTCAAATAGAAATATGCCTTCTCAGGTTTGTGCAGATCAGAGGTGGAAAGTTGAGGAACTGGGAGATACAGATTCTCTCTGAGGCCTTTCCTTGTCTCCTCAATGGGGATCTTTCCTGTGATCTGAGCACATCTGTGTCCAAGCTGCTGCTTCTTAGAAAGAATGCAGGTCTTATTGGATGGCATCCACACAATCAACTGGACCTTGGCCAGTTGATATCACTAAAGCTTATTTTTCAGTAAAGTTGCACAATGGTCCATGAAGTTAGTGCTTCAAACATGAATTGGAGCTAGGCGAAACTCAGCCTGTAACAGCCTTGCTATTATTTGGGCTCCTCCTAGCAGCAGGCATGCTTTTTTGGCCCTCAGCCTCCTGCTCTCTGTCTCTTGGTACCCCTGGAATATCATCTGGGAGGATATATACTCAGAGAGCAACACCTGCTGAGCTAGGATATGAGAAAACACTTGCTAGTAAGTCCTCTTCCAGGAGGGTAAAGAAGGGATTATGAAGAGACTTGATACCCTATGAGCATATAAAGAGGGAGGAAGGCCCCCTCAGGCACAGTCATAGGGGAGGGGAGTAAGGGGAAAATGGGAGGGAGGGAGGAATGGGAGGATACAAGGGATGGGATAACCATTGAGATGTAATAATAATAAATTAATAATAATAATAATAATAATAATAATAATAATAATAAAGAAGGGATTATGGGGAACGACAACTAACACTACCAATCACCCACTCATTGTGGTATCTTATATCTGAAAAAAAAAATACCTCACAGGTTATCTCAGGTTCAGTTTTCCTAGAAAGGGTGGGTTAAATAGCAGAACCATACGTCACTCACTGGCCAATACCAGGAAACATACTCAAACCATCATTATTTAATTCCATTTAAATATGAAGTAATTCATCAGTCAAAGGAAATAAGGGGTTTTGTCACTGCCTTTTGTTTTGGTTTGTGCATGAGGCAGGATTTGCGTTGTTTGCGGTGTTAGGAACCAAACCCAGGACATCACACACATATGCATGGCAAACATTCCATGGCTGGGCCTCACTCACAGATCGGGGACAGTTTTATATACTTCCATCTTTTTTTTCTCTACAAAGATCTGGCAATGTAAAACTGATGTTTCTTTCTATCTCCAGCAGCATTTGTTTTTCCACTAGATATTTTCTGCTAAATCAGAAGCAGCTTTTGTTTAATGTTTTCCCAGATTGCTAATGAAGCTACATGTTTTAAATAATAATTTGATGATGCAAAGGTATACACTAGATAAAAATCAGTACCAACTTCAGCTGGCTTGCAGTGACACAGCTTAGTTATCGGAGTAGTATCAGGTCCCAAGTACTGTTCTTCCAAAATAGAGAACACCAAATTCCTGCCGTTCTTGGATGGGGACTGTCACTCCCTAGATCCTTCGATTGGGGAATGTGTACGTCCAGGTTCCAGGAATACTGTGAGCCTAACACCTACCTCTTCTGAGCTTTCATGCTGACCAGGCTCCTCTAACTACCCTCCCTCCATGCATACTCTGAAATGTACTTCCTGTATCCTGGGAAGCTCTGAGATTCCCCCTTCAGAAAAATAATACTTGTTGGTAAAGCACTTTGAGATTGTTCCAAGAAACCTGGATTCTTGGGACAAGGTGTTATTATTTAGTTGATGGGAAACAAATATCTACCTAATAACCATAATTATATTGTCAAAACTGCTTAAAATATCCACGCCGCTAGGACAGCAGTGATGTCAGGGAGTTTTGTGACTAGTAAATTGGAACATTATCATGAAATTAAAAAAGAAAAGTTGCATTACCAAGTAATTCATCAGAATGATTTGATATTTCAAAGATAACCACCAAGCAATTTCAGGAACATGTAATTATTTTTTTTCACTTGCTATTTTATGATGCATTGCTCACTACTAGGTGGATGACTGCACTTTGTAGAGTGGCAGGGTAGCGAATAAGAAGCCATTAACAGATCAAAGTCTATGTATGTGGGAATGTAACTTCGGTTTTCCTGATCCACTCCTTCTCTTGGACAAGTTATCTCGTACTCTAGGTGTGTGGCGCATCCCGTGTGCATAGTGAAGGATCAGTGAACACTGGATGCTGGTGGTTTTTCTACCTCTGCATACTTATTGATGAGACGTCCTTTCTCTTTGCTAATACATTCTTAAATGTTCATCAGATCACTATCAAGGCTATTCTCCAAAGAAAGCCTTTTCTGGCTTTTCTTTATAAAATCAGAGATCTTTCCCAGACAGCATAGCTTTCCCAGGCACCAATCTCTTTTTAGACCCCACACACTGCATGTAAAGTGTTTCCTTACTGTCCTTTTATTGCGTAGTAAGTTCTTCAAGGCTGAGATAGCCTGCCTTCTTGTCTTTCTGATAATAATTAGTAAATAAGAGCTGAGTTCTGCATAAGTGGGGCACTGCTAGGCCCTGGGGACAAGATGGGAAGCAGGCTAAACATGACACCTGCCCTCATGAACTCTTGATGGTAAAGAGTTTGCAGTATGCCTTCCTGTCACAAATATGCTTATAAGTATGCAAGAAAGGCATGGCCGAAATACAGAAGAAAGGAAGATGGAAGGCAGTGAGAAAGTGGGAAGGTATCTGAAGGATTTACCTAGTGATGTTTGTGGAATATGAAGTTGCGTTCTAATGAAGTATGGGCAAGTAAAACACTTCTAAACTCCAGCCTCTTAGGCAGAACTAAGGGACAGAAGATTCGTGGGAGGTAGAGGGAAACAGAGTGCCCCCACCCTTTATCAGTAAATGCGGAAAGAGGAACTAAATAATGTAGAGTTGGGGGTATCAAAATGGCATCAGACTACTTAGTGCCTACAAGCAGGAGGAAAGGAAAACAAAAGGGAAGAAACAGAACAGGCCTGTCTAAAAGAGTCCACTTACAAAACTGCTCAGTGATGACTTGGGTAACCGTGCCAAAGTGGTGAGCAAATGCAGTTCTCTGATGACGGGGCCAGGCCTGGTGAATTGCAGCCATCCACCACCATCTTCATCCTTCTTACAGCTCACTCCAGAGCTGTGCAAGACAGATGTCTTCTGGTGAGTTTGTGTTGTTGCCGAGGGCCATTTACATGATGCGATGGAGTAAATGGATCTGCCTTGGCCACTCAGTTCCAGCAGATGGTTGAAAAGACAGTTACATGGATGCATTTTGATAAGTTGTCATAAACTAGAGTGAGTTAGCCTCACAGACACCACCTTCCTAAAGGCCCGCCTCAATTCTTTAGGAAGAAATCGTCCCCAGGTGCACTCCACTTACCACAATTAACGTGTGTGTGTGTGTGTGTGTGTGTGTGTGTGTGTGTGTGTGTGTGTG
>OU015748.1:78342073-78365622 GCA_907169655.1 Acomys percivali | reverse complement strand
CCATCACCGTGAGACCCAGTTTTGTGGGTTATTTTCAATATTAAAAAGTAATACATTAGTTAAAAAAGCTTGAAAGGTACAGGATAACTTACATCAACATCATCATCATCGTCGTTGTCGTCATCATCATTATTATCTGTTAACTTAAACAAAATAATATATATTATATTTAGAAATTATCTAAAAAGCAGACCAATCTAAAATTATAGTTGACTTCAGGAAGAGAAAGAACTTGATACTGTGAACCCCACACTTACTCTGACCCCTCACCTGAAACCTAAACCTTCTCAGGAAGAAACCCTTTAACCATTGCACCAGATGGAGAAGAATGTGTAGAAAGATACCATGAATATTCAGGGTGATTTTGATGGTATAAAGAGGAAAATATTAAAAGTGAGTGTACTTAGACTAATTTTGATGAACAAATAGAGGCAACAATTAAATTTGTAAATGACATTAATCTTAGGAAAATATCAAGAAATTTGAGTGACAAAATTTTAATCTCAAAAGATTAGATATCCTTGGATACAATCAAGCTACAACAGAGGAACATTTAAAAGCTGGAAAGGTGATTTGATTCAATAAACCTCAAGTGAGGTCAAACCCATGTAGTCCTAAGTGATCTTAGAACTAGGAAAGACCCTTCAAGCCCATGATGGGCACACAAGAAGGCTCCAGTTTCAGAAAAGAGGCTTTGTATGTCTAATGTCATGTCTACAGAGTCTTTTCCTTCCCAGATGTGCCCCTGATATTTGGGGACCTTCAAAGATAAGGCTGGATTGGATTATGAGCTTGGAAGTATACAGTAATGGCAGATACTATCACTTATAACTTACATGTTAAATACAGTGATGTATGAAAATTTAACTGAGGTACATGTAAGACCCTATATGTAAAATATGTAACTCTACAGTCTAGAGCATAGAGGTGTGTGGTAATTAGCTGCAGGTTCAAGTTCATATCTCTTTCAATCACAGGGATGATAACTGGGCTTTCAAAGGCTTCTGTGTGGGCCTGGTGGATTTGTTTTCTGTCCCCCAGTATATTCCATGACATGACTGAATGCACTGAATCATACTTGTCTCATAACCACAACAGCTCACTGAGATGACCCAAGATCAACACCAGAAATTGGCTGTTCCAAAGCTGAACTTTCTCCAAAACTAGTGTCCAGGATTGTAAACTACAAGAGCTTAAAGAAGACCACATTTACTCTGCTTATATATAGCATCTCTTTTGTGCATGTGCACGTGCACGTGCGCGCACACACACACACACACACACACACACACACACACACACGTGTGTGTGTGTTATGTAATGTGAATATGTGTTTGCACATATTGATGTAGGTACACAAGTGTGTGTGTCTGTGTGTGTGTGTGTGTGTGTGTGTGTGTGTGTGTGTGTGTGTAGGCCAGAGGTCAATGTTAGGTATCTTCCACAGTTTTTCATCAATTTCTTTTTTTAAGACAAAACCTCTTAATCTGAACCTAGTGCTCACTTACCAGCAAGTTTCAGGAATCTACCTCTCACTGCTCTCAGCACTGGGATTACAAATGTGCACCTCTAAACCCAGATTTTATGTAAAAACTGGAGAGCTGGTCCCATCTTTGAAACATCTGCCTAACTCACCTGTCAACTCAATTTCCTTCTCTTAGGCTCAGCCCCCTCACTAAAACTTCATGCTTGGTATTTGCTCAGCAAGTATATCAGTAATGTTGGGACTTTAATTGAGATGTATGAAGTAAAAAAGATTTTATAACATCATTGCATGTGTGTTTTTTAGGCCACGCTGGAGCCATCAATCATTTCTGAATACTTGTCAGCAAGGTGAAATAGCCAGATGTCTTATTTTCACAACTTTGTAATTTTCCTTGAACAACGAGTGACAAAAAAAAAAAAAAAAAAGCTCCAGCCAGAAAATATATCTCTCTTCTAATACATGTCACTTCTAACTACAGCTGTCCACTTAACAAAGTGTGCTCAATTCTCCCTATAACTCTCCCGGCTCTTATCTGTTTGGACTCAGACAATGAGATATAGGAACATAGAAATTGGGAACTAAAGGTTGTGTTCCTGGTGGAACCCTGGATGACAAGTTAGTGACACAGAGTGGGCAACACAACATATGGAAATGGGTGAGTCCCAGCCACATATTTCATGAGGTCAGTGTGGCTTCATATTTCTGCATTGGACTCAGTTTTATTCCCAGGCACTCTACTTCTGGGTCTTTTTTGCCCTCTATATCTTTTAAATAATATAGTATAGCTTAGTAACTAGAGAGCTACACTCTAGACATCCAAATGGCATTGGGCATATGATTTAACTGTCAAGATTCAGTTTTCTCACCTGCTAATGTTGGCCCGCAATTTTACTTTTCTCTTAAAACTTCTATGAGCTTCTAAAAAGACAGTTCAGGAAAAACACTGTTACTGCCACATACAAGCATAAACTAGTTGTAGGCAGCAAGTACCTCTAGTCCCAGCACTTAGGAGGTGAAAGTGAAGAAATCAAAGGTTGGAGGTCAGCCACAGCTACATAGATAGATTGAGGCTCGTCTAGGCTACATGAGACCTGGTCTCAAAAATGAAGCAAAAAAAACCAAACATAAAACAGCATATGAACATGAAACATAGATTGTTCTGTGAAAGTATTGTTTATAGCAAATGAATGGCAAGTAGTGTCACATTAAATTGACCTCCAGACTAAAAACTATAAAGTACAGTGCGATGATGACATGCAGGCCTGATTTAAGTCTCAGAAATCTACACTGGATCTCTGCAAACGTTGACCAATCTTTCTTTTCCTTTTCACCCTTTAAAATAGATATGGTAAAATTATCTGTCTGGGTTTCATGTGAGAATTAAGTAACACTGCACAGAGAGTGCCAGGCTTCAGAGAAGGGCAGCCAAGATTATTGACAACCTTTCCTGGCTCCTACTAATATTTCAGCATGAGGAATACTGACCTATATGAGAAAACTAAAACTGACTCTGTGTTCTACAGACTGCCAAGATAACAGAAGCCCATGCAGAAATACTGAATTGCTTTTGGTCCTCCTTATTAAACAGGCTTTAAAAATGTATGTCAAGTTAGTAGCCACATGGTAAGTATCAGGGCTACCATGTCCCAATAAAGATAATGTCTGTGATATGGTAGTGGTGGGTGACTACCCCTCCTTAAACTGACTAACCCTCTATCTATACAGATTTTTTTCTACAGAGACTTTGCTGCCATGTTCAATATAGAGTACCACCTGATATCTGATACAGAAGACCCTCCTTGCATTGCCAATATTTCTGATAGTGGCATAATGCTGTAACTGATCTGCAAGATGATAGTCCTGGCTCACCCTTATAGATAAGATGCATTATGATTTTATAAGCATCCCCTGAGAGAGACATTTTAAGAGTCTCTACTCTGAGAAAAACATATTATGCTTGTTGACTTTACCTTTATTGTTTTAATGGATTTTTAAAACACATGTCAGAAAACGAGTATAAGAGTTTTAGTTCTGCCAGAGGCTAAGGACCTCTATGTCCACCCCACACTGAAAAGACAGAGAAATCACACAGAAGGTGACTGTCCAGACCTACAGCTCTGTAATGAAATAGATTCTGCCAAGCTCTGGGGGAATATCTTGATTAGGTTAATTGAGGTGGGGAGACTCACCCTAAATTTGGGTAGCATTATTCCTTACAATGAGACACTGAACTGCCTTGAAAAGAGAAAGCTAACTGAGCACCAGAATCCATTGTTTTCTGCTTGCTGACTGTGGGTGTGATGCTTCCAGCTGCCTCAGGGTTCTGCAGCCATGATGAGCATTGCGTTTAACTATGGTCTCAGGTAAAACCTTCCTCCCACAAGTATTTTTGGCAAATATTTTTTTCACAGCAGGAAAAGTGACAAATGTAGTACCTCCATGGCTCCCCTTATTTATCAAGTGGAAGGAATGTGGGGGTGTTTTGGTTCTCCTGGGATGAGTATAGCTCTTGAAACTATATGGAATGTTTAGATCCCCAGTAGCCAACTATTGTGCTATGAAGTGAATTGAGGAAGGATTGGGAATGTGTTGGTTATATTTACTTGTGATGATGTTGTAACACTGAGGAGCTTGGAGACAGAGAAGGCAAGGGAAGAGGGAAAGAAGAACAGGGACGGGGAGGAAAAGGAGAGGGAGGTTATGAACCAATTGAGGATCAATCAATTATGGACCAGCCTAGATCTAGAAATCAGGTAAGGGGTCACAGTTTTTCCATTGTGCTTGTCAAATTTCAATTTCTTTGACTTATATAAATGAAGCAAAAAGTCATGTCCTGCCATTCTCTCTCAGGACTAGGACTCTTTTCAGTTATTAGTCACTGGCTCACACCTGCAAGAGCCAGAGATGTCTGTGTGTACAGTCTGCTCTTACTGCATATAACAGCAATAGTGACTGTTTTGTCTCTGCTATTAAAGTGGTGTTTTTAACACTCCTGAAAGCTGACCATCACCATTGGCACCAGGAGGTTCCATGATATCATCTCCCATAAGGAACCATAGCCTAGAGGGACATTATTACTGGAAGTCCCTCTTGTCACTTAAATAAAAGGGGTGTCCTCTGGACTCTTTCAAGAAATGTAGTGAGGTGGTGGGTTCCCTGCTCCTAAAGAATGAAGCTATGCACATTGTGTCACCTTCTTCCCTGTTTTTCATCCATTTTAGTGCCATGGAGTTATTCCAGCAGCATATCGCAATCAGCTCTAGATGCCTTTGCTCAGAGGTTAAACCCAGGGTCATAAGACCCCTCCTATCTCCATAAATAATCCTCTGCCAATCACCCTTAGATTCTTCTCTTCCCCTGCTACCCTGCTCCCTTTCTCCAGGACTCTACCCACTGATATAGATTGGCTGGCTCCACTAATTCAGCTTGCAGGTATATTTCCTCTTAGCTGCATACCAGACTGGAATTTCTAGTTATTAACATAATAGACATGGAAACAGACACACATATCTTAGAGAAGAGGATCACGGCTTGTGAAATACCTGCCTTGAGTGTAATGGTTTGGAGGGGTCTTTAGACGAAAGATAGGAGGTCTCCTTTCTGTAAAAGAGAAGTTTGAGCTCTAAGGCATTTCCACTCAATTTAGGTCTCAGCTTATAAGATTAGCATCGGAAACATGTGGGACTACAGGTGGCGTGCTGCCTTCAGGCTCTTGCCCCTACAATCCAATCATAGGTCTGATTTTCAGTCTAGCAATCCCCACAGCTGTAAGAGATGAGGATCTCTTTCCCTGGAGCTGGAGACTTTCTGGAATTCACCACAATAGGTAGCTATCCCAGGTTGGTGGTCATTTGCTTCCTTCACATCTGCTAAAACCATCAAGAAAAGTAACCTATTCCTAGAATCTAAACCTACCTTTTCCTCAGTGCCTCACATACTCTACAATGCTGTGTGCTTCCAGCTGGTCACCAGGATGCCAAGTCTTCGGGAATCCCATGATCCTGCAGGCCAGTGTGTCTCACTCTCTATCTCTACTACACTTCCCCCTCACCGGTGGATTATTGGTTTCCAAGGTCCCATTCTGACAGCATCCTGTGACCACTGTTAGAAACAGCTCTTTTAGGTTGAACTCCCTGAAAACTAGGGCCTAAAGCAGCCATACAGGAAGAAGATCTGTGAGAGACAGAGGAAGGAGGTGTGTCATAACAAGAGCATTGCTAGGGTGAGTGTCTTAAGCACTTGGAGACATACATCCCTCCTATGCCCTTGGGAATAGTGTTTAGAACAGTGGCTCTAAATCTTAACAATGCTGGGACCCATTAATATAGTTCCTCATGTTGTGGTGACACCCCCAGCCATAAAATTATTTCATTGTTGCTATGAAAACAATGAAACTGTAATTTTGCTACTTTTATAAATCATTATGATATTCAGGATTTCTGATATGTGATCCCCAAGGGGGTTGTGACCCATAGATTGAGAACAGCTAGACTAGAGTGTGCTGGATGGCTTACCAACCAGGAGAAAGAAAAAGAAGTGAGAGCAGTGGTGGGGAGGGGGTGGGGGTTGTGCATGCCTTTAATCCCAGCAGAGGCAGAGGCAGAGGCAAGCAGATCTCTATGAGTTCGAGGCCAGCCTGGTCTATGAAGCAAGAACAGGAGAGGCAGAGCTATTACACAGAAAAATCCTGCCGAGAGAGAGAGGGGAGGGGGAGACAGAGACGAGGGAGACAGAGAGACAGAGAGACAGAGAGAGAGGTGGGGGTAGGGGGATGAGGTAAGATTCTCATGCACTGAATATGTGAAAGCTCTGAATCTCCAGTATGGGGCTTTCGGGGTAGAATTTCATGAACATTTGCTCATCAGAGTCCATAAGAACAGTGCATAGTGTGAGCTTGGCAAGAGAAGGACGAGTATGAGGGACACAGGAGCTCTGTCAGCACTGTCCACCCAACACAGCCAGGATGTAAGAGGTGACTCAAGCTGGGCCATGAAGGATCTGACCCAATATATGTGGCAAATGATTTTAGATTGACCTTAGAAGTATTTGAGCAAAAATATTCCCTTCCAATTCTAAAAATCTGATTCATTTTATCCTGAGTTGGTACAACAAAGATCAGGTGTTGAGCTAAAATGTCTTTCCATCAAGTATGTGATGACAGATTTCTGAAAACAGCTGGGTGCTTGATGAAAATTATATTCAGTCTGCCTTCATGTTCACACATGCACACTCACATTGAGGAAGGAGGGGCGGGGCGAAGGGATGGAAGGCTGGAGTCCCTGGGTGATACCAGGGAGAGCAGAAGGTCACCATGCACCTGTTCGCATCCTGCTGCGCATGTCCTATTTCCACTCCTAGGCCAGTAGTAAGGGGGAGATCCCATGTTGCAGAGTCTGTGGTGTGCAGTAGGAAGGAGAGGTATGTGTGTTTTGAACTTTGACCCAATCCCTGTTCTAAGGTCTTTGAAGTCTCTTCAAAATCTTAAAAAATTCTTTTATAAGAGGTGAGCAATTGAGTTCACCTTTGCAGAAGATAGTTGCTTTGTTGTAGGGAAACTTTCTCTCATGTGGAAAAAGAAGATTACCACCCGCCCAACACACACCCTTCCTTCCTGCCCACAGCCATACAGACACTGAGCAAAGACCCTCTTCTTAAATGAATACCCACTCTGCATTGTTGAAGCTACTCCAATCTGTAAGAAAAGTTGCTTTTTTCCATGGGCAAAGATAAATGTGTTTAATATTTCTTTCTCAAGGAAATGAGTGTTTTTATACAGCATTTAGAATAGAAATTATCACTTAAGTGTGTGTAAGGGGAAGGTGGTATCTGTGGGTCTGTGTCTGTGTGTCTGTCTTCCTACTTGCCTGCCTTTCTGTATGATCAGTTTCTCCTAGGACATCAGAAACTGTTTAATGCTTGAGACACAGGGATGGCATGTGGAGCCAATGCCATCTCATGCAGCCATGAGAGATGCTGCAATACTCTCACCTTAGATTGCTTATGTCCACATGCAGTATGGAAATCATTCCAAAGGTCGTCTACAAGATGTCTTGTGTCATGTGGAGTGCCTAGATTTTGATGAGATACTCCTGATGGAGAGAATGTTCATATGACGAGAGCCATGACCTGCAGAAGCAGTGGGCTTCTCTGGGCACACTAGAATAGAGTCATCTCAGGAAGATCTTAAGTCAGCAGAAGAGCTTGGTCCTCTAGAGAGATAGAGGTATTTTCAATGTCCCTCCAAAGTGCTATAGGCAGGAAGACTAACTTTGGCTTAGTGAAAGTGGACAAGGAGTGGTTGATTTGAAGGCTCTGAATTCAAGAAAAGCCTGGGAGAGGCTCTGACAGAAGACATCAAAGTAACTTTAGCCAGGTCAAGAGCTTCCGAATTGAGATTTATGTATGTTATGCTCAAGTCTGTGGAGAGGTTCTACGTAACCATTACAGAAGAACACATCTCAGAATGCTGGGTTAAAGGAAACAGAGGCATTCCATCTTCCTAATGGGCACTGAGCCAAGGAAGGCTGACGCTTCCAGCAAGGCAGAGACTTCTTCCGGGAAAACACAAGAGAGTGAGAAGTTGGCATACCATGGAACATGGAATAGCAGAGAGCTACAAAGCACTTGAGGTAAGAGGAACCCAGAAAAAAAAAGAGTAGTATTTTAGTCAGGGTTCTCTAGAGGAAAAGAACCAATGGGGAAAGTCAGCTTAGATTAAGTTAGTAACAACCAGTGCTGGAGAGCTGGCTCAGCAGTTACATGTTCTTGGTGCTCTTCCAGAGGGCCCAAGTTTAGTTCCTGGTACCCTTGTCAGATGACATTCAACCACAGAGTTCCAGTCCCAGAAGAATGCCTCAAACCTCCTAAAGCATGCTCTTGACATGCACATCCCCCCCCACACACATACACACATGCCTAAAAATAAAGTAAATATCTTAAAAATAATAAAAACTGTGCTGACAGGCACAGATCTTGGGCTTGCTCGCTTTTTGACACTGTGCCTTAGCAGTTGGAGTACTCCCAAGTGACTGCCTCTCACTGGGAAACCAAAAACATGGCGGTCTCTTAGTCCATAAAGCTGGATGCCTCAGCTGATCCAATCTGAGAAGTTCCTGGAGAGCTGATGCTCCATAATCCATTCTGGGAGCCTGGAAATCTGCAGCTGCAGGAGCAACAAAGTGAAGGGAAGATCAGGGGAGCAAAAGACAAAACATCTTCCTTTTAGTGCCCTTTGTACTTGGACCTGTTATCAGAAGGTACCACCTACATCAGAGTGTGCCTTCCATTAAGGCAATCAGTTCTTCAGCTAAGGCTCCCAACTCCAGTCACGCTAACTGAGGCGACTTGATATTAAAACCAGCCACAATGAGGAGAAGGGCAAACAGGAGTCCTTGGTACCCTCAGGTGTACCCCTCCAGCAAATGGGAGGGAGGGAGGGAGCCAGCAAAGAAGGGATGAAAGAAGATGAAACTCCCAAATCACTCCTGAGAAGATGCAAAAGATTCTCTGGGGTTTAATTTTTTTCCTTTCCTTTTAAAGTACGTAGCAGTTCAACATACCTCTTTGTAAACTGATCTCCCCTTTAAGTTGCCTGAGCACAGAAACCCTGAATTCTTTCCATGTTGCTGTGTTTGTGGTGTGGCTGTGTGTGTGTGTATGTGTATATATGTGTGTATATGTGTGTGTATGTGTGTGTGTATGTATGTATATATGTGTATGTGTGTGTATGTATGTGTATGGGTGTGTGTATGTGTGTATATGTGTATGTGTGTGTATGTATGCATATGTGTATGTGTGTGCATGTGTATGTGTATGTATGTGTATGTGTGTATGTGTGTGTGTGTCTTTTACCATCATTTAGTTGAAATAATACTGGTTAATGACTACCACATCTACCTCAGTTTAAGTCCTTTTACACTCTTTCCATCTCCCCTTACTCTATTTAATACAAAAATTGAGTCTGAGATGGGTTTTTTAATTAAAAAGCTCATAATAATATTCAAATTATCAAAGATAAGGAAATTAAAATTTAAATATAGATTTTCTCTTCTCCTTTCTTTTGATATTTCCTGTTGTTTGTCATGTACAAAGTTTATTAGAACAAAAGGAGACACAAAGACTTTTAGCATAACAAAGGGCACTGCTGAGGAAGGTTTATCTGGATGTAGAGGAAGTCTGATTGCCTTTTTAGAAGACTTTTTAATTAAAATATAATTATACCATTTACCCCCTTTCCATTTCTTTTCTTCAACTCTTACTATCCCCTTCCTTCCTCTTAAATTTATGGCCTCTTTGTCTTCAATTCACATGCATATGTATAATATTATATATGTACTTATTATTATATATTTATATATTATGCATATTATGCATAAATATATCAATACAACCTTCGGAATCCATTCAGGGTTGCTAGAACGTGGACAATTTCAAAGCTGATCACTTGGAACTGCACAACCAACCAAGGGGCTTATCATCAGGGTAGACTACCTTTAACTCATATATCTAGAACAAAATCAAGATTTGAGTAGCATAATACTTTCTGGTACTGGGACCTGATCGTCTTCTAGGCTTGCTAATGGATGACAAGTTCCTGTCAGTAATAAGTACTTTAGAGACTTAGGGAAGTGAATCAAGAGGTACAATGGATTAGAAGATTTAATAGAAAGAAAAGGGAGATCCCAGTGAAGAAAAATTGTCCTGACAAATGAGAATTGGTCTTTTATTTATGTACCATTGACAGCTTCTCAGGATATTGTTGAATTATGAGATCAATGACCTTTTCTTACATAGTAGGGGGAAAGGTGGTAGCTGTGGAAGAAACAACAATAATCTTTGTTAACTACCATAAATATGTTGCTTTGATTTCAAGAACATTTCTAATATTTCGATTAATTGAAGGGAATTTCATGTAATACCTTTTCACCATATTCATCCCAACTCCTTCCCCTACGTTTTCTCAAATTCATCCTCACGTCCTCACTGAAGGGACACCAGCCCACTAGAGCACATGGCCCTGGCAGGCCTTGCTCTTCTCCTCAATTCCTTCTGCCTTGCTAAAAACCAGTAGAAACATTCCCAAAGCTAGCCACCAAGGTTTATTCCCTTATTTTGGGCAATTCCTCCTCCTAAGGCTGAATGCCAAGGTACAGGTATCGAAGTACTGAAGTCCAGTGATTAAAATCCCCCTTTGGCTCACCTAAATAACGTGCCTAATTAAAATTAAACACTTCATCCTGTTTCACCTTTATAAACTGTCATTTTCCTATGTGCTGGGTCTGTCTTCTCTCTATCCAAACAGTCTGTTGTCTCTTACCCTTCCCTCTTTCCCCTTTTCTCCCCTCTCCTTTGTTTCTTTCCCCTTCTTCCTCCTCTTCCTCTATATCTTGTCTTTGTCCCTTATCCCTGTCTTTTGTCCCTCTGGGGAAATAAGTCTTCTTTGTGCTTAGAACTTGGTCTTTGTGTTGTCTTGAGCCAACTTTTAGTTTTCCTACACCCGCCCCCAACTTTATTTCTCTTTCCAAGTAATCCATCAACTCCAATTCCTGCTGTTCCTCTTATACATCTGGGTGTGGGGACATCCACTGGAACATGGTTGACCTACAAGGACCCTTAAAAAGTCCTTACTGTTCCCCAGAAGCCACCAGTTGTAAATTGTTCCTTAGTTAGGGGTGGGGGGGCTCAAATGCTACCTACTTCGTGTTAGAATGGTGAGTTGCTTGATGTGTGCAGGTCTTGTGTGGGTAACCACAGTTGCTCTGAGTTCAGGGAGGCAGCAGTCATGTCATGTCCGGAAGATGCTATTTCACTCCAGTCATCCTTAGCCTCTTGCTCTTACATTCTTTCCACCATCACCCTGATGATGGTCCCTGAACCTTTGGAGGTTTAGTTTGGTGTAGACATCCTATTTGTGGCTGAGCATTCCACTGATGCTTATTCTTGGCGTGTTGACCAGTTGTGAGTTTCTGCTCTAGATATCATCCACAGCACATCAGAACTTCTGTGATGAGGTGTGAACACTGAACTGATCTACTAATAGAAAGATAGACATTGATAGGCAGATTGGTATTTAGCAGAATAACCAGGTCTACTCCTGGGGCCTGTGAGATCCCCAGATGTAGGCTCTTGACTATTTTTATTGTGCCAGACATGTGTTTCCTCTGTAAGTGAGGATGCGGTGAAAAGATCAACTGGACCACTCTGCGGGTAAAAGAAAGGTTTATTGGAGGACCAAACTGCCAAAGCTGTCTCTTGGGTGCACAGAACAGCAGCTTGTCAGGAAAACAGTCCAATTTTATATGAGTCAGCAGGTGGGGGTCTTTGGGCTGATTCAGGCTTTCTGGTTAACTAGATGCCCTTGCCTGAGGTAGTTGACCATTAGGGCAGGTAAAGGAGGTATCAATTTCCTAGAAAACAGATTACTGAGGAATTCTGAATGTAGGATATTATTTACCCAATAACAATCCTTTTGTTTACCCAGGTCACAGTCTTTCTGTCTAGGACATTGTCACCAACACTGTCATCTTGGGGAACTGTTTTGGACCTAAAATCCTTCTTAAGTCTAACAAATGCCTTTTTACAAGAATAACAGATGATACTGTTATTTCATAGGTAATGTCAGCAGATTGTCAAATTGATGGAGAAAAATTTTAGAATCTTTCTTCAGTAAAAAGAAGAGCAAAAGTCCATTCATTTGCATTTCCAAATGAATAATTTCTTCAGGTGTCTAGGACTAAATGCTCAGAAGTTAACGTAAAACGGACACATAAAGGCTATTTTTGCTAAAAAGTATTGACTCTTCACTTAAACCCACGAGGTAACTAAATGAAGCACAAAAGCTTGACATCTCTGTCTTCTTTCTGTGTCTATCTCCTTTACTTTATCTGCTTACCATGCAGGTCAGAACGTTAATCAAGGAGTAGCTGTCCAACCTATCTCGCACCCTTTTAATGCTGAAGGCACAAAGATAAGTCATTACCCTTAGCCTTTCCTCTGGAGTCACCTTGGATTCCCAGAATAGAAGAACTCTGAAGGACATGCCCCTCCTCACTATGAAAACAGCTGTCCAAGAGACCCAAGCCTTCTCCAGAAGAGCTCATCATATCATCTCCTGGGAACCATTTCATCTCCCCAAGCAACAAGGATGTTTTCAGATAACCTTGCCAAACCAGAGCTGAGATAATGATGGGGGCAAACCTTTTACCCGGACTGCATAAACATGCCTAGTTCTTGCCTTTTATTTTAACCTAAATCTCTTATTAGTATCCCAAGACTCACTTAGAGCTACTACATCCCTTCATTTCTTGCTGTTTCCATGCGGCCACATTGAACTAAACAGATGTCTTCTTATTGCTTGCCACTACTTGTCTTTTTGGACCTTCCTATGTATGTTTGTGTTCATGTGATGTAGGCATGTGAGTGTGCAAATGGACTCCCTATGTGTATGCATGCAGAATCTAGAACAGTATCTAAGGTATCTTCCTGTGTTGTGCTCCACCTTATTGCCTTGGAAGAGGGTCTCTCACTGATTAGAAGCTCACTGTTTAGACAAGGCTGGCTAGCCATGACCTTCTGGGACGTTCCATCTCTGTTCTTTTAATGCTGGCATTACAAGTGCATGCAGCTATGCCCAGCTTTTTATGTGGATAATGAGGGGGTAGATGAGATGGCTCCAAAGAGTTCATGACCACTGCTTCAGGATAAGGTTTGGGCATAGAGGGGAGGGTTCTGTGCAAGATGGAGTCCTCACGAAAGCACAGAAAGCACTCTTACCCACTGAGCCATTTCCCTGGCCCTGGTTTATTTCTTTATGTAATGTATAGGGACAGTTGGCTGAGAAGAACTTGTAACTATGTGTATTTTACCCTAAAAGTTCTGTCTACAAGCACACTCAACTCTCATAGGAACTTTGTTGTAGTCAAAAGCTAACCCTTAGTCATGAGACATTGCAATCTATCATAACAGATCTTGGAATAAAGAGCTCCTGGTGTGGGCTGGGGAGATGGCACAGTCAATATAGTACTTGCAGGATAAGAATGGGAACCTGGCTCAAACCCCATAAATAATATGTAAGGGGTTGGCTATAGTGCTGGGAAGGCAGAGACAGGCAGATACCTGGGGCTTACTGGCTGGTAAGCCTATTCTGAGCAACTAGGAGGTCCTATCTTAAAAATAAATAAATAAAAATAAAAATGGAAATACACCCAAGGTTGACCTCTGGTTTCCACATACAATGCACACACACACACACACACACACACACACACACACACACATACACACACACACACACACATATATATGTGTGTGTGTGTGTGTGTGTGTGTGTGTACAGCCTTCCATGTGAACAGGCGCACACACACACATTGGGGGAGGTTAGACGTTGTTTGGAATGACAAGGATAAGTGAGCTAATGGCTCAGAGGAGGATGGAGAGGAAATGATAAAGGGAAAGGCCTAGGACAAACCAAGGCTCGCTCTTGTGAATTCAGGACACACTTGTTTGTTTAAATTCAACCTCATTCTGAAAATAATTTGAGGAAGTCCTTACACATAACACAGCAAGACAAAAATAAAAAATAAAAGTAAATTTAAAAACTGAGACAAAGAAAAATAAGCTGGAATAACAAGATGAAAACAAAATAAAAGAAAGTTGTCAAACAGAAAAGCAAGCTGTGAAGTTCAGCATGATTATTGCAGTTGGGCCACAAACTTATTTCCTAGTAGAATGCACTCATGTTTTTTTTTTCTTTCAGGTGGAGGCACATAGGCCAGTTCCAGAATTAGAATTTGAACTCATTTCCATGCAGTGAGAAAGGTCACCAGAAACCTTGTTTAAATGAACAGAGATCTGTGTCTAAGGCAAAACATCACTGCCCCTAACTTTCTGTTTAACCCTTGGGTAGGAGAATGTTCATGGAAAGAAAAAAAGAAAACAACTTCAAAGCCAGCTTGGTATGTTGTCAGTTAACCCACAACTTCATCAGTTATGTGCTGGATTCAGTTTTCAGCAGACACTGTTTCCTTTCTCTGTTGAGCAAAGCAAACAAGACAAGGAGAAGAAGCAAACATCTTACCTCCTGGAGACATCTCCAAGTGGGACCCACCTTCATGTCCTGGGATCCCAAGAGCCTAGTTTCATGCCTCTAGCTCCCATGTAAAATGTCTCACATTCATTTCCAGCTCAGGCCATCAGACCATTATCACCCCGAGTCACATCAAAACTCCACAAAAGGCCACACTGGTCACCAGCTCCCAGAGTTCTCTTTGTTGAATAAGTCTATCCCCCAAACTGCTTATAGGAGTGATGCTATGTAGCTTCCTAGGCTAGGCATCCAAATAGCCTCAGTTGCCCTCTTCCAGAAAGTTCCTTGGAACTTTCTACCATAGTGTAGGAAGCCCACACCTCATGAAGAAGTCATATAGAGGAAGACTGAGACCTTCTTGTCATTAGCCACAGCAGAGAATCCCATTTTCAGCCCTTGCTGAGTATGCAAGTGATACCTCATAAAATGTGGCATTATTGATTCCTCCTGTCACTGCAGCCAACAACTGGCATCACATGGAGAAGAGCCACCTGCTTAGACTTGTTGCAACCACAGAGTCATGACAGATAATGAATGAAAGTTGTTTTTAAGCCTCTGTTTTGAGGGGAGGGTTACACAAAAGCAGGTCTTTGTTTTATTATTTCTCTTGGAATGGCACACAAAGTGGTCTTGTTATCCCTCTTTAGAACTCTAATGTCCATAGCAAGGTTTGGCTGTGAAAGGGCCCCAACCTCCCAATGTTCTGCCTTTTATGCATAGGTAAGGGAGATAGATACTTGTTAACCCTTGACCGTAGAGCATCAAGGTATTCAGCTTGTCAGATAGTCTCATGTAGTGTACATCTCTCAGAGACTCCTTTGTGTCTTCTCACCAAAAGCAATTAAATATGAGCAAGGTATTACAATAGAGACTGTCAGTGTGGTGTCTATGTGCCTTGGGGTATACAAGGGACCTCACAATGTCAGTGTATAGATAACTGGCTTTTTCTAGCCCTTTGGGATGCTACATTTCCCCATGCAAAGTGAATAAATTAAAAATTGAAGAAAGCTCTTTTCCAGCCTCATTTCAATATCAGAAAGTCAGTGATGCTATAGATAGATAGATGAGGTATTTTCAGTCTCAGAAGAGGAAGTCATAAAACTGTGCATTGGTTTATTATCCCTGTAACAGATATTTGGACTGAGTGATTAGTAAAGAGAAGAGGTGTGTTTAGCTCACTAGTATGGAGATCCAAGAGCAGAGCACCAGCTTCTGGTGAGCTCTGGTGAGGACTTCATGGTAGATGGCATCACACTGATGGAGAACATGTGAAAGAGCCAACATGGCAAGTGGAGAAGCCATGAGAGGGACCAGTCTTTCTCCTTCTATAACAACCTACTGTCTCATGGTGTCTCTGTTAGGCTCTGGCGAGAAATACCTTCATACCTTCCAAGGGTGGCACTGCTAATGACTACAAAACACTTGAACATGGTTGCATGGAAGAGTGAGCTTTCAAATCAGAAAGCTACATGGGACACATCTAAACCACATCCACCCTGCTGCAGGCCTTAACGTGTACCCAGTGTGTGGTGTTCAAGGAGACAGATGTGTGTTTGTTGGGCACCGATTGTGTAGCAAGCATGTTCACAGTGATGAATCTTCACAGCAATTTTTCCAAGATTTATCATTATCTCCATTCTGCGGATGGTGATAGTGCTAAGGAACTTAGGTATATTGTGTCATGGTTACCAGCCAGTAAGTGGTAGAACTGGGATATGGACACTGACTGGGAACCTGAAGAGCCCACACTGTTAAGTGCAGCACTATACTCCTTATCAAAACATACAGAATATTAAGGGAAATAAAGTACCAACACTAGGTTTTCAAAGTACTTTAGAATTAAAGTACTTTAATTTAGCATTCAAAATATTAAACTTAAGAGAAAAATGAGACTCCTAGGGTTTGGTGATGTTGACTTACAGCTAGATAGAAATCTACATAGTCTCCAAAAACATGCTGCGAACTTCATCTGCATAGGGCACCGATCCATGGTAGGAGAGACAGAAAAGCACACTTCCACTCATCACTGAGAAGAGTTTCTTTGTGGTTAAAAATACCAAACAGGAACCAGGTGCTTCAGAAAATTCTCTTTTTCTTTTTTTTTAAATTTTTAAAATTTTTTTAATTTTTAAAATTTTAAAATTTTTATTAATTCATTCATATTACATCTCAATTGTTATTCCATCCCTTGTATCCTCCATTCCTTCCTTCCTCCCACTTTCACCCTATTCCCCTCCCCTATGACTGTGACTGAGGGGACTCTCTTCCCCCTGTATATGATCTCTTTTTCTTTTTAAGATAGTTGAGACAAGGCTAGCCTTGAAATCTCCAGTCTTCTTGCTTCAATCTCTTCGAATGCTGGTATCATGGAAGAAGAGCACTGTCATGCCTGGCTCAAGTTCTTAGGCAGCAAAGAGTCTTGAAGCTGATGGCATATGTCACTTTGTCCTGGTGCTGGGCCAAGAAGCTGTGCATTGAATTATCATTAAAGAAGAAGGCATTTAAAGACCCTCCCAGCCCCAGGATGCGACAAGACCAGTTAGTTGATGCTCATTACTTAGGCTTGGGAAACAGTGTTAACTCTCTGTGATGATGAGACATACTTGCCAGGGTCACTCTTGTTTTTCTGCATCCACACCCACTCCCAGCCCAACCCAGGAGGATAAAGATATAAGAAAAGAGAAGGGAGCTGGCAGGCATTCAAAGTGGGGATGGTCAGACACAGTGACTATCACAATAAAATCTGGATGTTCTTTTCTGTGTCAACTCTATGGTGACAAACATGTGGGATGCCTTTACACAAACAACTCTTACTTTGCATGAAATCCCAAGAGGAAGGTTTCTTTCTTTTTGTTTGTTTGTTTTCTTGTTTTTGTGTTGTTGTTGTTTTGTTTGTTTGTTTTGAGACAGGGTTTCTCTGTGTAGCCTTGGCTGTCCTGGACTCCCTTTGTAGACCAGACTGGCCTTGAACTCATAGCCATCCACCTGTCTCTGCTTCCCAAGTGCTGGGATTAAAGGCGTGTGTCACCATGCCCAGATCTGTTTTTTTTTATTAATTTATTCAGATTAATTCTCAATTGTTATGCCTTCACTTGTATCCTCCCATTCCTCCTGCTCTTCCTCTTTCACCATATCACCCTCCCCTAGGACTGTGACAGAAGGGAACATCTTCCTCTACCATATGGTCTCATCTTGGTAGCCTGCTTATCCTTTTTCTGAGTGCCACCAGGCCTCCCCACCAAGGGGAAGTGGTCAAATATGGGGCACCAGAGTTCATGTCAGAGTCAGTTCTCGCTCTCCACACAACTGTGGAGAACATCCTGAAACCTACAAGAAGAACATCATGACTGGCGGGTCTGGACCCAGGAGTGTCTACTTAAATGACTGCACCAACTAAGGACAATCCATGAGGTAAGCATTGAACCCCTACTCGGATCTAGACAGGAAGGTTTCTTATTCCCATGAGTTGAGGACCATGAGGATGAGAAAGGCAATCTGGGTCACACAGTCAGTCACCTGAGTTTTTCCCCTAGGAGGACTTTCCCGCCCGGGCTGCAAGGCAGCACAGCTCCATTCTTCCATATCACTCACTGCCACACAGGATACACTCTCAAACTTTTCCTGACTACAACAGGAGGGACATAATAGAAGGAAAGGGCATTTGTGGTAAGAGACGCCTGTCTTTTTATTCCTTTGATTGTCACCTCCTGAGACATACACACAATTAATGAACTCACTGAAAGCACGGCTTCTCAAATATCTTTTCTCTGAATCCTAGAGAAATTGTGATTGTTCTGTAATAACTGCTGCTGTGGCATAAATTACCTTTAGCAAACATCAAATGTGCTTAGTGCTCTCACCCAGCACAATGGCTGCCACTGTAACACCCAGACGGGGTAGGATTCCCAGTTACAGCCCTGACCTCCACAATCAGACCTTTGGATGTCAAATTCAACCCTGCCAGGTACATATTGAAATTCAATTAATAAATATTAGCTAAGTGGGGTTTTGTAGGAGGCTTAATTGTATGGGTTTTATTTTTTTTTGGTATGGTTTGTTTTGTTTTCTTGAGAATTTTGTTTGTTTTGCTTTGATTTGTTTTGATTAATTTTTCCAGAGATGACTTTGCTTTATTTATTTATTTATTTATTTCTTTTTCTTTTTTTTTTTTTATTAATTTATTCTTGTTACATCTCTATGGTTATCCCATCCCTTGTAACCTCCCATTCTCCCCTCCCTCCCATTTTCCCCTTATTCCCCTCCCCTATGACTGTTCCTCAGAGGGATTACCTCCCCCTGTATATGCTCATAGGGTATCAAGTCTCTTCTCAGTGACCTGCTGTCCTTCTTCTGAGTGCCACTAGGTGTCCCCTGCCAGGGGACATAGTCAAATGTGAGGCACCAGAGTACTTGAGAAAGTCAAATCCCTCTCTCCACTCTAGATGAGAGAACCATGGGAGAATAGCAATGTAGAAGGATCCAGTAGGTCCTAGAATCCTACAAGTAGAACATTATGATAGGCAGATTTGGGTCATGGGGTCCCGCCCAAACTAAGGCCCTAGCCAAGGACAATACTGGCGGTCAAATTTAAACCCCTACCCTGATCTAGCCCATGGACAGGACTTTGCTTTATAAATGACTTTGTTTAATGCTTTTCAAATTGCATCCCTGAAAACGACTTCAACATGGGAAATGGGAACACTGTTTCTGGTTGCTGACCTTGGACAAGTCATGTAGCTTTTGGAGTTCTTTTTTGTCTGTAATAGGTATCAAACCCAGGGTCTTGTGTGCACACTAAGCAATCACTCTACCACTGAGCAGTAGCCCTATATGTGATGCGCTCTCTCTCTCTCTCTCTCTCTCTCTCTCTCTCTCTCTCTCTCTCTCTCTCTCTCTTTCTCTCTCTCATTTTTTAGAAGAGAAAGAGAATAGAAAGAGGGAGACAGAGGAAGAGAACAGAGAAAGAAAAGAAGCAAAGTAGTAGCTAGAAGATGGTGAGTGGAAATGCCAAGGGGCTGATGTGCATCAGGCCACCTGGCTCCAAACTCTGTAGTTCTCTGATAGCATGTAAGTTTCCTGCATCTGAACACCACACATGGCTTTCAGTGCCACATCTGTCACTATACACTTGGACATGCAAATGAGCTATTTGGCACTGTAGTCACTCACTTCAAACTTTTTCCCATGCAGTCAATAGCAGCCCCGCAATACCTGGTCCCCAAATGTGCAGCTGTATGTACACTTCACTATGAAGAGAAAGGAATTCTGCAACACTGGCATCAGGCTTGGCCGATGGGTGCTAACCTTGGGCAGGTCAACTTGTTTAGAAACTGTTTGAGACATGAGCCTGAGAGTATCTATGTCTTCGTGGTGATCTCAGGGCCACACATCATGACAAAAGAGGAGCAACCAAAACAGGAGCAGTGGGTGGGATATGTAAGAAAAGAATCTTACTGTTGGGAGTTGCTAAGAGTTGAGGTATTATTTATACAGATCTAATGTCTTATTACAGTACATTGGTTATGAAGACCTTCAGGGATAAGGCAATTTAGGAACTCATGAAAATGTAAAGTGGCCAAACCACAAAATGTGCCTTTTCTCCATCCATACTGCCAGAACTCCTTCCCCAATCCTGGAACTTTCCATTAGTCCATAGCACCTCCACGGGTCCACTTTCACACCCCCTCCTGTAGCCCTCTCTTTCTCTCTATTCTCTTCTCCCCTCACAAGCTGTTGTCATATATGACTGAGCTGCAGGCATGCTTTTGCTGGAGTTGTCTGGCTAAAACTCACCTGGACACCTTTAACAAATGTTCATCGTATTTCTTTGACATTACAGACACCTGGGAGCAGGCATCCCCAGGTAGGCATCTTCCCTGCTTGGAAGCTCCACAATGGGAGGTTTCCATCTCTTCCCTACCTGTTCGTTCTTTTAAAAAGTACCAAAGGCCAGCCAGTCATGTAAGGCTTCATGCACTGGCGCCAACTTTGGCCCTCCAGGCTCATGCATCTGTCAGTCTTTGAAGCATGCTTTACTTCAAGAGTGTCCTTACCTCCCATTTTCTGTCCCTGAAGCTCTTGAATGTGTCACACACAAAAAGAGCAAGATAAACTCTGTGTTGCCACACTGGGGAATGACAGAGCCAAGCTATGTGTAACACCTTACCAGGAGCTACCTGTCGGTTAGGAGCACGGAAGATTAGGTTATTCTAGACAGAAGTAGCTCCCTACTAAAGGATCAGAAAGAAGGTGAGTCAGGTGTGTGAGCAAAAAGCCCAAAACTATTAAAGCAATTTAGAAAAGGCTATGCAGGAACTGAGACTGCAGAGTTGAGTGAAGCCAGAGGACATTATACGAGGCTATTAAATGAAGGCTTACCTAAGACTATGAGGTAAGGCTGGGGAAGTATGCATCTCATTCCTTTCTCAGTGCACGGCAGCTAGCACTATTAATGTCCAGTTATTCTTTTTTTTTAATTAATTTATTCTTGTTACAACTCAATGGTTATCCCATCCCTTGTATCCTCCCATTCTTTCCTCCCTCCTATTTTCCCCTTACTCCCCTCCTCTATGACTGTGCCTGAGGGGGACTTCCTCCCCCTTTCAATGCTCATAGGGTATCTTAACTCATTAGAAGAATCTAAAAGCTAAATAATATTCCAGTAAAGGTTACTCTGTGGTCATACTCTACCAGGTGTTCCATTTTCATGCCACATTTTGTCTTCAAAAGAAGCCTTAGGGGAGGCATTATACTCACCCCTATTCTATAGGGGAGGAAGCTAATGCTTGTTTGTATCTGTAACTCACATGGGACTCAACAGTGGACTGAAACTCAGTTGTGATCCAGGGATCTGGTTTAAGGCACCTGCAGCCCTAAACTCTGGGGCCCGCTGCTCCCTGGGCTCCCTGATAAAAGCCTCCCAAGGTGTATGTCAAACCTACAAGTTACTAGGAGGTCTCGGCTGGGGACCTGCAGGTGCTGGCTGTACTAGCCTGCTAGTTATTGCAAGGGCCCTGGGTGATTCTTATCTTCAGGGAGCTTGGGGAATCATAAGGAAATAATGAACCTTTGTTAGTCTGGAGTTAGAGACCAAAAACAGAAAAAGGAAGAGCAGAGGCCAGGAGATGAGAGAGGATCTGGCCCTCCATTTCTTCTCAAAGCCTTCCAGGACCTAAGACCCATGGCTTGTCTCTAAAGATGCAAAAATAGCCATCAGTCACCCTAACTTGCCATAGCAGGCACTGGAGCTTTAAAAAGATAGAAAGAATTGCTAGGCATATGCAGTCTTCTGGGACCTTCCCTGAGGCAGAGGTCCTGTGTGAACTAGGTTAGTCTTGTGGAGGACCAGCTTCTACATCACGGATACATAACAAAGTTCAATGCTCGCCCTGCCCTACTCAACCTTCTCCTAAGGCATCAGCACTTCTTACCGGGCATTATCCAGGATTATTACAAAGGCTCTAAGCAGCTATAACTAGTTGACTCTATCCTAATTTGTCATGCTTTCCCTCTGTGCCTGAATGGGACCTGAAGGCTCCTCATTTTTCATTCTGTTACCTACGTTAGGCCCTGTCATTGGCCAGTAACCTTGATAGTAGGTTGGTGTCTACTCTCTTCACCTTTGAAAATGCATAAGGATTTTGACCCATACACAACACCTCCGTTTTCTTTCCTTCCTTGGTAAGTCTACGTCCTGAGCTCTTCCAGTACATCAGTTCTCCTGACTTTAACTTGCTAGGCTTTTCAAGACTGAAGGACGACTGGGGAAAGATTAAGGCACCAACTCAGTGCCTTGCTAGAAATACAATTGCGTGAAATAGTTCATGGGGACATACATTAATGTAATTGGCATACATATCTCCTAAGTCAAAATTTCTTACATTTAATTTAAGAACAAATAACTCAAGAGGCTTGTTAAAAATGCCCTTATCTGGAAGAGGAAGAGCAAGTTGTGACTCTTTCACAAGAGCAACAAAGAGACTTCAGTGTTGGTGACCCTGGGCCCTCACTTGGAGTAGAAGGTGTCATCCAAACTTATTTTTGAGAAAGCTCATTTAAAGATCATAACATCCTATGTATTGATCATTTTCTATGACTATAACAAAGGACCTGAGATAATTAACCTTAAGAGAGAAAAAAGCTGTTTGGGCTCACAACTTAGGAGAAGTCAGTCCATGGTCAGGTGTGCCATTTCTATTGGGCCCGGTAAGCCCAATTTCTGTGGAGAAACGTGTGACATGGGAAGCTGCTCATCTCAGGGCAATCAGAGAGCCTAAGAGATATAGGAAGGGGAAAATGTCCCCAAGTCACCTTCAAAGGCATGGTACCCCAAATCTACCTTCCTCCCCAAAAGCTCCATCTCTTAAAGGTTCCACCACCTCCTATAACCACCACAGGCTGTGACCAGTTCTACTCATGGGTCATTAAGGACACTAATCACAGCATCTGGAACTACCTCCTCTCTCAATCCACCAGGGCTAGCAACCTGCTCTGCTTGCTATTTTCATAGTGACTGCCACCTGTATATAAGCCATCTGTATCTGCCCCCTAAACATACAGCTGTGTGCTGGCCAGAACCAGGCCTTCTAGGTCTTTGTCCAACCCCCTGGCATATTTACAGTAAGCCTTTAATTCACATGAGTGAATGAGTTACAATTAATATTGAATGAATGAATGAATGAATGAATGCATCTAGAATAGATACAATTAAGTGCAGCAAGTTGCTAGGTCCCAAGAAAGCAAAACTGGCTTGTAAAAGACCAGATTAGGAAGATGTTAGGCATCATAAGCCATAGATTTTCAGAGTTACACATAAGCAGTGAAAGGCAATAGGTATATGAGTAGATTTGGATGGCATTCAACACTGTGCAAACACACTGTGGGCTGATTGGACCCAAGGGCCATACTCTGTCAACTCCTTGGCTCAGTTATTTGCCTTTTGCTTTTATAAGATCAACCAGTTCTTGTTGATTTATTTTT
>OU015748.1:78308619-78339259 GCA_907169655.1 Acomys percivali | reverse complement strand
TGTGTGTGTGTGTGTGTGTGTGTGTGTGTGTGTGTGTGTGTGTGTGTTTAATGGGCGTTCTATAATTGGGATATAATGTCACAACTAGGCATCATATGACAAGTAAAGTCTTCAGTGCCAGAAATGAGGTAGATCTGGTTGAGTGGTTGGCCAAAAGTGTCCGACAACTCCCCTTCCACTCCCCCATACACACTTAACCTTGTATGCTATCGCCAATGCTATTGGTTTTCCACCATACCTAGCTTGATATTTAGGCTCTATTACTGAAGCATTTACTTATATCATTGAACATGAAAAAAATTGAGTTAGTACACAAACTAGAAGTTTGACTCTTACTGACTAGCTTTCATAGTGCTGGAGGGCAATGCTATAAACACTACTAGAGAAGAAAAGTTACCATCACTCTCACATAACTATGAACCTTGTGATCTACAGCAATGACCTGTTTGCAAGATATATTAATGTGATAGTGGGGCAAATATTAAGGAGTAACCAACCACTTTTTGAGTGAATTTAAGGGCCACTTCATGGGATGGAACTCATGCTGAGTATGGTTAATGAGGTCAAGAAACTGTGACTGGGCCTAAGAGAAAACTCACTACTATTATTACGATACTATTATATTATGTCCATAAAATGATTCCTCATAATATGTTGCTCTACCCATAGATCAGAGCATTACTCAGTCCTCTTCTTGCAATAGATGGGGATTAACCCACAAGTAGACAAGGTGAAGACAGTGAGAGGCCTTGAAGCACTCAGCCCGAAATGGGATCTCCTTATCAAATTCTTCCCCACAAGCCTTAGGGACCTGTATGAAAAGGCAGTAGAGAGGGTGGGAGAACCATAGATAGTGGCTGACTCTAAGGAAATAGCATCTTCCAGTTACAAGACTGATGCAAACACAAACTCACAGGCTGTGACACCATGAACAAAATCTGCATAGGTTCAAACCAGAAAAAAAAATTCAGAGCAGAGAAGGGAAAATAGGCACAAAGAAGCCATTGGCAATTGACTAATGGTGGGAGAGAGAAAATGTGCTTTCTCCAACTAAGTGACACCAGGAATATCAACCACACTGCAGGGAAGGCCTCACACTCAGGAGTCAATGGCCAACACAAAACGGGCTCCACGTTGTATTATGTGTGCTTTTTGTTGTTATGATTTGATGTTTTGTTTTTATTTTCTGTGCGTGTGTAGTTGAGGGTCTGTAAAAATAAAGTACAGATCTTTCTACTACACCTTCCACCTCCCACATAATGAAATGGAGACCTATTACATTTATTATTAATAAGCTTTAAAGCACTAAGCATGGCAGATTCTCATTTATTCTAGCCCGTCTACACTGGTCTGGACCATTCCCCAGCCACCTGCCCTTTTACCTGTCATCTAGTTTCCCCCTCGCTGCCCCTCATGGTGACCTCCTCATGACCTTTTGGTCCTCTCAACCTTTTTCCCCTCTCTTCCTACCTATGACTCCCCTAACTCAGATCAGAAATCTATCCCTAACTCTCCCGCACAGCTGTTGGCTGATCAACTTCTTTATTATCCAATCAGAGTTGATGGAGAAGAATTTTTATACAACATTGATACAGGAGAGTCTTCATACAAGTGACAATGTCCATGTCCTGGACTGCCACCAGATCTCAGGGCACAGAAATCAGCATCTGAGTACACAGTGCATAAGACCATCACCCAACAAGGGATTTTGTTGCTGTTCTGACAGGAAGAATATAAAGCTGGGTAGATAGGGAGGTAGGGAGGATCCAGGAGTATGTGGGGGAGGGAGGTAGTATGACCACAATATATTATATGAAAAATGAAGAAAAAAACAGGAAAAAATGTAGGGTACCTGGTTACATGTGAATCTCAGATGATGATTATTACATTGGTTACTCTCAGTAAAAAGTTATTTGTTGTCTATTTGAAGTTAATCTTTAACATAATGTAGACTGTGTACCGTGTGCTAGGAAATGTGTCCATGTGGACTCAATACAGCCCGGCTGATATGATGTAGTCTGGCCAGTAGGATGTAAAGTGAGGACCACTGGAGCCCTCTGCAAAGGCTCATGCTTTTCTCCATAAAGGGCCTTTGTCCTTCTACATTACTTCTGCTCTCTCTCTCTCTCCCTCTGTTGCTCTAAACACAAGTGCCCTTTACATAGATTCATGCACTACATCACAGACATGAGGTGACAAGTGTGACGATATAAAGACTGACAGTGAGATGAAAACGCATGGGCCCAAGTTTCTGTGGTCCCTTTGAGGATCCTTGGCCATACCATAAATCTCCTGCTTCAGACTTCATAAGACTGATCTGTGAATCCTTCCTAGTGCGACCTTGCTAATAGTGTCAGATGGTCCACAGGGTGCTCTGTGCATGTGCAGGCATGTGGCAGGGCCCCAGTAAATATATGTCCAAGTGATCAGTGTTTTTTTCTACATAAAAATTCACTAACACTCAGTTAAGACAGAAATGCCCTGACTTTCCATGCACTGAGGAATAAATACCTGTCTGAAATAAGAAGAGAATGTGTTTTGTTTTATTCTGCAGCATTATTCCTCTACCTGGGAAAGGGTTTCTTGTCATCTCTTAGGTCTGCCTAGGAGTTCCTATACCTTTTATTAAGGAGGGTATATGGTCATCATCATCACCATAATTATCTCATTTACTTGGTTGCTTAGCATATTTCCAGACTATGTGATCAAAAGACGGATCCATGATGGGGAATGGGGGTCGGAAATCTTGAAACTTACAGTGTGAGCAACTCTTGCCAGAGAGTAAACCCAAGGCTAGTGAGGGGAGGGATATGCTTCCAGCCTGTCACTTGGAGTAATGCAACATGTCCCCACGTGTCCCTTTCGGATGACAGCAAGCAAGGCCACTGCTGAAAGACAAGGACTTCTATTAACAATGAGCACAAAGGAGTTCAGCATATTAACATTTGACTTTGCAGAAGGGGAGACAAGGGCACTGAGTGGGTCTTATAATCAGAGTACAGTTTCAGGGGACCTTGGTGGGGGTGCCGTGTCTGCTCTGGAGAGCCCTTCAGCTTCACTTGACCCTGGAATAGACCAGAAAGACTCCAACAGCAAAAAGGACAACATTGCCAGCACTGCTCCTTCTCACAGTTTTGGGAGGATTTTAATTTCTAAGACTACAAATCTAGAATCATAATGAAAAGTTTTCTCCCTCAGGCCAAAGATGATTTACTATATACATTCATCTCTCTTCTTCTCTGATTTTCTGAATTACACACAGGAACCATTCTAGTTCAGGGTCAACTTTCATAGAATACATAATCCTTGTCCTAAAGGAGAGAGTTGTGCCATAGTTGCTGTAACTTGAATAATCACCACTAGGGATGCTATAGGGAGCAAGGCATCCAGAAGCACATATTGGGACTACCGTACCCTGGACAGTCTTAAACTCTGAAATTTGATGGCTCACTTATATGTCAAAATATATTTAGGAAGTAAGTGCCATGTCTGGATTCCAGTATTTTCATTTTTTTTTTTTAAGTGAAAACATTGAAGACCAACACTGGGAAAAAAACATTACCACATCAAGTCAGAAGTAAGATATTTCAGCATTTTTTTTTTTACACAAAAGTAAAAAGAATGAAAGTGAGATAAAGGTTGTTCTTCATAAAACGGGAAAGGTGAGAACTTTGCTGTGCATCCTACCAGGGCTTCTGTGTGTTCCACGTCCCACACTGCACAACTCAATGCCAGGGGCTCTGTTCTCAAGAACTATTCTGGTCATGCCTTTGTGTTCTCACTTCCCCAGGAAGCAGAAGAAACAAATTGCAGGAGATAAATTGGCAGCTTACTTCTGTAATTTGCAAGGTTCCAAGGGAATGAAAGCAACCACGTGGTCCAGACACACAAAGTTGTCCTTCAAGGTTCCCAAGGAATCCACCCAGCCTGCTCACAAGACTTTGCCTCAAAACTAACCCCTTGCTCTCTCATTGCTTTCAGTGTAATCGCATTGCATGCAATCCCTTGAAGGGATGGCTTGCAGGGAATTTCACAGAACAGGCTTTAATTTTAACCTAATGACACTAATCTCAGATGCCTTCCAGGATCCCATACTAATTTGATTCTACATGTTCCCTCACACTTTCCTGGAAGCTAACAGTTCTATACACTTTCTGTGTTTGAGGTGGCCATGACAGTTCCCATCACGTGTGTGTAGAGTTATCTTTCATTAGAACGTGTCTGATACTTTCTTCCTGCTTACAAAAGGTGCTGTGGTTGGGAAGGAAATCCACAGAGGCACAGCAGCATTTCCTTCATGGATCAGGGAGTAGGGTGTCAGTGTGACTCATAACTGTTGCCAGTGGCCGTGATCACTTTGCTGAGCTAGTGTTCATCCAGTCTCTTTGCTCTAAAGTTGTTCTCCATGACCCTTCTGTATTACATAGTTCACGAAGAAGTCATTCAGTATAATTCACACATGGGGACTGGAGTGCTCTGCTTGTTGGTCTTGTTTTATTAATGTTTTGTTGAAGCTTTGTGTGTGTGTGTCTTTGTGTATGGGAAATCCTGGTTTGTACTTTGTGGTAATTTCTTAATCTAGTTTTGTTGCTGCCTCTGTGCTGATGCTTACCTCACAGAAGGACTTAGGAAAGAGTCATTCTCCGTTGACACTGTGAAAGAAAATTGGTGTCACGAGGCATTTATGGATTACTAACGGACTCAAATTATTTAGTGGTTATAATCATACATTCATTCAGATCATCCATTTCTCAGAATCCAAATTTTACAAGTTTTTTCATTCCCAAGATATCATTCTATTTCATCTAAATTATTAAAGGAAATTATCTTAATTTTTCCTCATTGTTCTGTAATATTTACCACATCTGTAGTGATGACCTCACTTTCATTTCTGTTATTGGTAGTATGAATTTTCTCTTTTGCTAATCAGTCAAGAAAATTTTAAATAGTGTATTGATACATTTCAAATTTTGCTTTATTTCCTATTATTTTCCTGATTTCAAGCTCATCAATTTTTTTATTCTTTTCTGCTGATTTAAGCTTATTCTCTTTACTTTTTCCTGACATAAATCTACATTTTCAATGTGAAGTCTTTGTTCTTATATAATGCATATGCAGTAAAATGCTATAATTTCCCCCTGAGCATTACTTCTGCAGCATCCAAAATTTCTGACAAGTTAGATGATCATTTTCTCTTTGTTTAAATTTTTCTTCAGGTGAGAGGATCTGTCATACAGGAGAATTGTGGGTCAAGGACGTGGCCTGGCAAAGAGAAGGCAGAGTAAGAGAACACAATGTGCCATGTTCACAGCATACAGATTGATTTTGTCTGCTACCAACCAGAGAAAAGGCTAAGGGGGCAAGAAATTGGTCCCTGAGAACCCTCATGTGTCATGATGGAGGAGAGAAGACAGTGTTCTCTTTTTTGTGCAGTTTGGAACCAGACTCTGTCCTTCAGTGAGAACACAGTGTTTTGCTCCTAGGATCTAATAATGTTGCTTATGGGAACCAACTGTCCCAATGCCACTGTGCCCCGAGATTGTGGGACACTGTAGAAGCCTACGCTTAAGGAAAGTGCTATCATGAGCACAACTCTCTCTGCTGGATTGCATTGGGCTATCAGCGGCATATGAGCATCCTCAGAAGAGTCTCCCACATGGTGCACACCATTACCAATATGTCTGTCTCCATCTCTGAAGATTCTGAAGATGCAAATATAGGTACAGTTGCTTTCCATGGCTTTTCTCCTCAGCTCTTCCAATGAGTGAGCAAGATTGTCGCTGTATATTGTGCTATTTCCTGATATAATCCCTTAAGGGACTTTATTTTCCTGAAACATACCCAGTTTTCAGTATTCAGTACTAAAAAGGATCCAAGAGTATGACATGTGTTAAGTTTAAGATAGCAGTGGCTTAGTGTCCAGCAAATTGAATGTTGGGAGTTCCTGGCTAATATTGGCTTTTTGGCAAGGCATTGCAAAAACAAGATGTACTCACAGGACCATTAATTGGTTTATAAGCAAAAATGGAAGGGAGTAGAGAGTTCTGAAATGTAGGGCCTGGGAGGATCAGAAAAGCGTATTCCAGATTCAAATAACAGATAATATTGACAAAATCTTTTCTCTAAAAGACAAACAGTCTGACCTAACACTGCAACAAAGATCAAGTTTAATATGTGGTCTGCCACTTAACTCTGAAAGTTTCAATCAATGTACCATGAAATTGGAAGGGTACAGCAAGTGGAGAGAAAGCAGAGAAATGATAGGTTTGAAAACATTAGCAGTGGGGTTTGGAGAGACAACTCTGTGGTTAAGAGCACTTTCTGATCTTCCAGAGGACCCAGATTTGATTCCTAACAGCCATGGTGGTGGCAATAAACATTTATCAGTCCAGCACTGGGAATTGTATGCCCTCCTCTGGCCTCAGAGGGTACCACATACATGTGGCGTGTGCGCACGCGCACACACACACACCATATATACAAATAAAAATAAATTCCTTAGAGATCAGCAGTCCACTGAGGTCTTGCAAGAACTATATCACAATTTCAGAGTAAACAGAAACTTGATAATTTGAGACTTAAAGCAACCATTGGTCCTTCAATCTTCTAATAGTAAACCATGGGCTGCGGAGACTCTGTGGCTGACAAAGTTAGACTCTCTCCAACACCTACTTCAAATATGTTCATGAAAGATGATAACAAGCAAAAGAGAAGGACAAAGTTTGGGGGATTTTCTTGGTCAGGAAAGAATGCCTCATGAGGTCTATACTGCAAGATTCCTGCCTTCCTGTGAATCCTCAATTGTATGGATTGCTCTCTCCTTATGAATAGGAGATTAATTTACTCTAACTATGGACATTTCCTTACTCCTTTACTGTATATAACAGGGAAAACAATGCATAATTTTAGTTTTAAAGTGTCTGGACCCCATAAGACACCCAATGTGGTCAACATGTCTTTTCCCATCTGTTGGCTAAAACATATGTCTACCAAATCATGCAATCAAGGAAGCACTGACCACTGAACCCCTGAAAGACTATAAGCTAGTACTGAATGGTAAGAAGATTATTAATCTGCTTATTACGGCCACTAGATTTAATCACCCTGACTAACTAATTGATTTAGAAGCTTAGGTCCCACCCACACCAATTCAGAAGGTACAGACCCTGGGGCCATGTCTTCTGACCTTCATCCAGCAAGTCTTCCAGTCTTGGAATATATCCTGTGCCAAATCTAAACTGACTAGTTACTCCCCCATGGCTTGCCTTTATTTGTTGGAATAATGAGAGGATCTCGTTGTTTTGTAGCCAACCAATCTTGTCTATGTTAGAAAGAGTGATGGAAGCATCATCCACTGACCTAATTTCTCTCGCTCTACCATGTTGAAGGATTTTATGAAGGACTGTAACTAGACAATCACCCTCCTCCTTTATGATCTCAGACAACCTGCCCCCCCCTTTTATTACATTTACTGTCCTCATTTGCCAAGGCACTTTTACAACTCTAGGAACGATCGCTTCACTCTTGAGGACTCGGGGAGTATCCCTCAGTGCTTCATATAACTTGTCACAATATTTTTAACAGCAATTCTTCTTGTGTGCTGCTATGAGAGCCTCTCACCAGCATCTCCCCTGACGGCACTGTTCAGGGTTGTAGCAGCAGGAATCATCTTCTTGAAGCAGCAAGAGAAATTTGCTGGGATTGTGCCGGCTTCTCTACTCTTTAAATTCACCATTCCTAGTCTCCTCTCTCGGCATATGTATAGAAAAAGAACAAAACTTTCAACCAGGGGTTCAGTGGTTCAAAGGATCAAGAGCAAAGAAATGTCCTGACCCAAAGCAACAATGACATGAATAGCAACATTTATTTGTATGGCATTATTAGATGCAATGCATTTCTACTTGGTAGAAGAGACTGGAGAAGCAACATTGGACCTGGTGTCCAGCCTTTAAGATTCAGATTGTGTTGACGAAGCTGGGAAGTCTCTGTGCTCCAACCATCACGACCCCTACCTCATTCGGAGGCTTTGTCTTTCTTTTGTTCTCACTTAATATCCATAGCTTATCTCACTTGCAATATTTATCTGCCTTGAGAACAAAACAGCCATTCATCTCTGAATCTCAGACACCTTAACCAAGTGCCCAGCCTGAAATGAGCAATCAATATTCATTAATCCAACATTGATTGAGCACCTGCCATATGCCAGGGCCTGTACTAGGCACGGATGACACAAACGGCAGTGACACATGCAAAGCACCTGATCTCGGGGAGATTTCATACTCCTCTAAGAAATCCATTAGAATCAAAAGAGAGCATGCTTAAGTGTAACATGGTCATGCTCTTGGTTAACTGGAGTGGAGGGAAAAGTAGATGGTCAAAGAGCCTCTCAGAGAAAAGACGTGTAAACCAGAAACTGAACAAGAAGAAAGAGAGGTGTGAAAACAGTTTTGTTTTGTTTGTTTGTTTGTTTGTTTCAAAGGGAGCAGCCTTTCATGCAAGAAAAAAAAATCAGATAGGACCATGGTGCCAAAATGGAACAAGCAATTGCATAGCAACAGAAGATAAGGGCTCAAGCCATGGATTTACTCCTAGGACAGTGACAGCCACTGGAAGGGCTGAGCAAGGGTGCCACATGATTTGGTTCATAGTTTTAGAAAGAAACTTTCAGATTAGCTGGCGGGAAATGTCTGACAGAGCCCACAGGGACATGAAGGGAGGGATCAGCAGAGGCAGAGGGTTCAGAAGAAGGCACTGTGGGAGGCTGTAACATGTTTTTAAGGTAAAGCTGACCAGAGCCTGGCTTCCCATTGAGGTGAGGACAATCCATCCCCAAGCACAATATGCCATCAGTCGAGCAGCTACTGCATGCCAGTGCTTTATGTTCATTATCTCATCCTCGCATTTATAAAACACTGGTACCTCATCCTATATAGCAGGTATTTGGAAGGACTCATTTCACTGGTTGAGAAGCTTCATGACACAAATGGGTTTTTCCAAAGTCTTTGAACTTGGAACGTAGATGCCAGTGGGACTCTATAGTCTGTGTAACTCTGATGGTGGTAAACTACATCCCCTGTGATGGATCTCAGCAAGATAGAAACTCCCTCTTTATTTTCTTCCTTAATGTACTATAATCGCATGTAGTAAACTTACCTGACATTTCATGTACAGTCAGATGCTGTTTACCAGCCCACAACTTGTAAGTTTAACAACTCTGTGTAAGAAAGAATGAAACTGAGGATCAGAGAGCTAGTTAACTACCGCAAAGTCACTCACAAGTGAACTGGCATGGTACAAATAATGTAGATAATCTTCAAGAATCACTAGGTAGTTGAACCAAGTTTGGAACCCACAGCTCTGTTAGGTGACCTAGTATCATGATGTTCTATTCCCATTGATACACAAATAGAATTTGTATTATAGGGTCTGTATTGTTTTTCACCATGTTAGGTACTCCTGCAGAAATCATATCAACCTCTGTAGGATCTGGAGTGGGAATAAATTCAGGCTTAGGAGTCAAACTCCATGCAGACTGGAGGAGGCTGGTGTGGTTGTCTGCTGAGACTCCAGCTTGCTGTGTGGGTAGATCTCCAGGGTTCATCTGTGTGGCTCAGCCTTCAATAAACACATCAAAGAGTCCAAAAATGCATTATAGAGAGGTCTTTTCAGAATGACACAGGAGACCCCACCCCAGAATGATATTGAAAACATTGCCAATAAAAGTGATGAACCACTTTTGCAAGTGACCCAAGACTAGAACTTTTTTTCTTCTTTGCCTAGCACGGCATCCCCTTCATCTGTCTTACATTGTAATCAGATACAACCTTGATAGAATGAAAGCAGAGGTCACACTGAACAAACTGGCACTTTACGTGCTTGGGAAAAGGCTCCTTTGTAACAGGGAAATTACAGCATTTCTATAGAGCGATTTTTCTTAAAAGAACAGGTTGCTTTGTTCAAAATGCTGCTGATTTCAGCGCTCTGAGGAGATGGCCCGTTCACACTGTCGACCTGCAGAAATTTGTGGGGTTCCTTTTGTTTGTAGCAGTCTGCATATATTACAGAGAGAATATTAAAATAGAACATACAAGCCATTGTCAGGGAATCTTTTGATTGTCCAGAAAGTGTCAGACAAAATGCAAAGTGACTGATTTACTCTGTACCTTTTATTTCATGTCAGTGTCACTGGGGAGTTCTGTGAAACAGGGTTCGCTGCTCACCGTGGGTCCCAAGACCTGAATTTTGTCCCTAAATCCTAGGAAGAGGTGTAACACACTTAAGCAATGGTATTTCTGAGCATAATATCAGACTACTGTTTAAAATGAAAATATCAATACCAACCAAACCACACTCTTTCATTTAGCTAGTGTATAAGAAGGAAGGAAATGTAAGTGAACCTTCTGTGCTCTGAAATCCATCTGGTGGAGCCAGGCCAAATTTTATGTGACAATACCACAAAGCAGAGTGTGAAAATTCGGGAAAAACTACCACCACCACCACCAATTAAAAAAAAAACCAAGGTTTTGTGTCAGCTGAAACACTGCACATGCCATGTCTCAACAGGAAATGTTATCAAAAATTAAGCAAAGTGTTTCATTTTCCTAGTGTCAATTTTAACACTTAGCAATATTTTTTGGCATTGTAATTATTGTTTTCATTCCGTTAGGTCTTCTGTGAGTAGAAATGTTTGTCTACAGTTTTAATAATCATTTATATTTTTATGAACAGATGTATTGCTTCATTAAAACTTATTGTTTATAGCTGATCATAAAAGTTTTACCAAACCAACTAAATCTCATAATTTGTGCTTCAAGAACATTTGTTTCTCACTCTTTTTGTATGTTATGAATGAAATTAGTATTGTCATCTTTTTTCAAGAAGCAGCTATATTTGTGGATGGGTAAAAGGACACTTCTAATCTCTCTCTAGTGTTAAAAAGAAACCCTAGTGACTTGTTCTTTAATTCCATTTAACATGTAGAACGCTTTGTCATCTAAGTCAGCAGACAAAGGCTGTTCATCAAACCATCATAATGCCATTGTATTGCTTTTCCTAAGACATGAGGTGTGTGTGTGTGTGTGTGTGTGTGTGTGTGTGTGTGTGTGTGTGTGTGTGTAAAAGTTTGACTAATGGGAAAATCATAAATGTGTGCACAGAACCGGTATTAAGAGAAACCATTCTGTGGCTATCAAGAGCACTTTGATTTTAGTTACAGTAGAAGAGACATAGAAGCATCCTAGTGGAAAAGCAAGATATACCGTATCCATATTGCAATCCAGCTAGCCCAATATACCTCCTTATGTTAAGGCCTTGGGATGCCAGGGTTTGTGTGGTGCTGCAGTAGACCCTCACTTTTCCAATAACAGATCACCCCTCTCAAGGCTGTCATGAGGAACAGATGAAAATTCTATGTATACCACCCAGAGGACGGCCTGGAGCCTTGCATGTAGTCCTTGAATGCCAGCAGCTCCCTTACCCAACCTGCCTCATATAGCAAAGTTGGGTCATGGGTACACACACACACAAAAAAAAAAAGTGAGAGAGGTCCCTTTGTATCCAGAGGTGGGATAGTCTTCGCTTGCCTTGGCTAACTTTTCAGAATGTCCCCACTTCCTGGGCATGTTATAGTCTATCAACATAAGAACTTGCAAATAAAATCCAATAGCCCAAACTACAGAATGGTTTGAATGTTCTTGGGCTAACAAAAACAGCTCTGGTATAAAGAGTTGGAGAGTCCTTTGGTGCAAATACCTGTCAGGACTTCCGTAGCTGAGATAATGAGTATTTGAAGCAGCATAGTCCAGTCCCAGGGGGTTGATTGAAACACCACTCAGCAGAGACAGAGTGCCTGGGTGTCTTGATACTGACTGTGGCCAGAGACAGCCTGTGACTAACTGTACTCGCCACAGGGGGACATCAATTTCTTACTAAAAGGGACTCAGCTAATGTGTTTCTTCCTGGACACTAAGGGTAGGGGGGAGGCTCTAGTGTCTTTTCTGTCTCAAGAAAGCTGCTTTTGGAGACTATGAGCACCCCATTTCCTGAGCTTCCTTGTCTTCCTCTACATAGGTAGATTTGCACAACAGAGGGGGTATGCACATTTCTTGCAGCAGCAGAGGATTCCGTGTTTTCAAGCAGAATTTTAGCAAAATAAAGTGAAATGTCTAAATGTAGTAGTGTTTAGGTTGAACAGCACAGGGGACACTCAGCAGCCCTTGAAGCTTTCAGCGTCCATCCCATTTGGACTGAAATTCTCACATAGATCCCTGAGTTGGGGGAGGGGTAGGGTGGCTGCTGTTCTGTGCAGTTCCATCTTTCTGTCCCATGACCCCAAGCTACCGGCTTTCCTGGATTTACTTTGTGTAGGCTTTGGTCTTTTAAAAACCTACTTTATTTGGTGTCCTTTAATGCCTCTACCTCACTTCCTAAGGTTAGTAGAGACAGTGGAGATAGACCTTTCTAGACTCAATTCCTTGGGATCATTCCACTCTTTGTCACCAGGATAGCATTTCTTTTCCTTTCCTTTTTCTTTTTTTAAAATTTATTTATTTATTATGTATAAAATGTTCTGCCTGCATGTATGCCTACAGGCCAGAAGAGGGATGCCTACAGGCCAGAAAAGGGCACCAGATCTCATTATAGATGGTTGTAAGCCTCCATGTGAGTGCTGGGAATTGAACTCAGGACCTCCGGAAGAGCACCCAGTGCTCTTAACCTTTGAGCCATCTCTCCAGCCTAGGATTTCTTTTCTTTTCTTTCTTTCTTTCTGTTTTCAAGACAAGGTTTCTTTGTGTAAGAGCCCTGGTTGTCCTACTTTGGAGACCAGGCTGGCCTCAAACTCACAGAGATCCACCTGCCTCTGCTTCCCAAGTGCTGGGATTAAAGTAGCATGCGCCACCACACCTGTCACCAGAATTTCAACAGCAAACACAGAAACAGGAACAAGCACCAGTGGGAGCAACAGCAGGAATCAAAAACAGCCTCATCAAAGTTTTCTCCAGAATATTTCTCACAAGGAGTGCCTCAAAGTGAAGCAATGAGCAGCCAAGTGATGCGAATCAATGCAAAGTGTGCCAAGGTAAGACTCTCTGGTTTTTGGGCTCCTATTGATATGCTTTTAAAGTCCATACAGGACATTTTTTGACTGGCAAAGACCATGCTCTCGCATGAGACAGTTCCCTTTCTAGTGGCCTCTCACATCCCACATTAGGGATCAAAACAAAAACATGTTTACATCCATTACAACTTGGTGAATTTTTTCCCTCTGGTTTGTCTGAAATTGAAAAGTAGGACTCTTTTCTTTCAATGGCCTGTAAATATGTCCTTTAATAACGTAATTGGCCCCTATTTTTCATGAGCTACCTGCTGTCTTTGCTCAACCTAGACAAACCAAAATACAAAAGTAATTGTGTTAGGCTAACACAACTGTGTTTAATGCCCATGGAGAGCTGGAAAAGATGAGCAAGCATAGGACATTTCCTGCCGCTTGCTCAGAGAAGAGCTCTGGGGCTCCTGAGGTGTGAGGTCTCTCACCAGGCCACCACCAGCTTCTCATTAGCTTTCCTCTTTACCCCCATCTCCACTGCTGTCTCTTTTCAGCCACTTCCATTCTGACTTGCCTCTCTATTGTGTCAGCATCAGGGCTTACCTGACTTTTGCTTCCAGTTTCCCTATGGATACTTGCTCTGTTCTCTACACAGAGAGTACTTTCAAAGTACAGCAGGCCTTGGTTCTCCCTGGATGAGGGGAAGCCTCTTCCGACTCATCCACATAAACCAAGTATTTTGGTACCTTCTAAATAGCAGAGCATTCTAAACCGCATCATCCAGCCTGTTCTGGGATCCCCACCTGCTGACTCTGCTTGCCCTTTATGTGTATATAGGCCTGAAGTAGGCTATAAAGTAGGCAAAGGGGGACCATATAAGAAAGAAAAAGGAACAGATCTCACGTAACCTTGACTAAGACTGAGAGTTAAGATGTTCAACACAACTTGCTGTGTCTGTTGTTGTTGTTTGTGTGTATTTTGTTTTAAGGCTGACCAGTCTGCGTTGAACAACCAGCAAAGGCCTCATTCCTTGGAGAAGGTAATTCTTCTCCCAGTGTTCATGCTGTAGTTTTTTGTCTATGAGTAGGACCTCAGGATATTTTCTGCCTCCACAGTAGCATGTACATTGGCATTGTTTGTGCTGCCATTGCTAGGAAAGACTGTTCCACAGCAGTTTATTATTTTTCTGCTCATTCTTCTGTGATGTTCCCTGAGCTATAGATGCTTGTGCTGTAATAATATATAATAATATATATCTATTGGGCCTGGGATCCCCATGACCTGTTGATCTCTGCATTGTGTCTAGTTGTGGTTTTCTGTGATGGTCTCTATTGGGGGGAAGAGTGGTCTCTTTGATGAGGAGTGGTAGCTGTATCTGAATATTTGAAGCTACGAAGGACAGGTGAAATTCAATATGTTGCATTTGTCTCTCTGGATCTAGGTTATCTCACTTGATATAATCTCTTCTTGGCCCAGCTATTTACCTGTAAAGTTCATGATTTCATTTTTCTTTATAGCTGAATAGTATTCCATAGTGTATATGTACCACATATTCATTATCTGTTTTTTGGTTGAAGAGCATTTTAGTTGGTTCCATTTCCTAGATATAATGCATAGAGAACCAATGAACATTGCTGAGCAAGCAGCTGTGCAGGAGGATGTTCAGTATTTGGGGCATAGGCCAAGGAGCAGTGTAACTGGGTCACATGATGAATTTATGTCTAGTTTTTTATTTTTGTTTTTTTGAGAATACTCCATACTTATTTGCAGAATGGCTGCACCAATTTGTATTCCCACCAAGTAAGTGGGGGCTCTTTTTTTCTACAATCTCACCAGCATGTTGTTGGCTAGTTTGTTGATCTTAGCCATTTTGAATATCATATGCATGTAAACAATAAAAACAGATTTGGCAAGTTGTGTGTGTATTTATTGTGCATACACACACACATTAGTGTGTTTATGTGTAAAACAATAATAGTAATGATAAATTAGGCTTCAACTTGATAGGGGGACATGGGCAGGGTTTGAGGGGTAGTATCTGCGAAAGACTACAGGGAAGAAAGGGAGAAGGAAAAGTGTGATTCTATTTCATTTAAGACATTAAAAATTCTTTTTGAAGATTCTGAAAGAAGAAAACTGGTAGGTAGCATTCTAAATTTATAAAAGGAGGAGATAGTTAAAACCTGCTGTGTGTACATAAAGGGTAATGCTACTGAGAATAGATCCTTGGCTTTTCATTCTCTCTCTCTCTCTCTCTCTCTCTCTCTCTCTCTCTCTCTCTCTCTCTCTCTCTCTCTCTCTCTCTCTCTCCTTCTCCACCTCATAATGCAGTACTGTATCTTGCAGTTAAGTTTATTGTCCCTGGAAAGGAAACAAGAACATAAAATACCATTGCTTTGTATTAAAACCAAATATACTTGAAAATTATTAGATAAAGAATATGTAGGGTTTTATACAGTCTGTATCAACATTTGTAGGCTTGACCATATAGACAATCAGAGTAACCTAAAGTTTTAAAGAAAAGATTCATTATCTCCAGCAGTGGGTCTTAGCGTGAGAGAGTACTAAGTGGCACCAGCCATACCCTGTCAGAGCTGTCACTGCATTGAGATACTATCATGTACAATGGAATCAATTAGGGGTAGCCAGTAACCCTGACACAGTTGAATTCATAAGTTGTGTTCATGGTGTTTATCATATTAACATAAAAGAAACTGAAACAGAGACTAAGGGCAGAACATACCCATGTACCAAAAGGCACCCAGAGTGCATAGAAGCTGAAGTATCATGCCATGAAGTTCATGGTCCAGTGAAAAAAGTAATGGAGTCCCTGATTTGGTGTCAAAGAGCTCTGTAGAGTGTTTGCCTAGAGTGGAGATTGTTGACTTGGTCTCTATGAAGCACCCTCATCACAGTTGTGCCTTGGAGCTTATACCACAATGTGATGTATTGAAAATCATCGTAATAGGAATGAGTTCTCTATTCCTCCTCAAGGTTCATCGCAAAATGGGACCAGTAAAGAGCATCAGGAGCAGAAAACGCAAATGCATGATTGAGATGTTGTTTTGTTTTCAATCTTTAAAATATTCAGAAGTTTCTATATATGCTAGGAGAAGGACTGGCCAGTAAGGTCCTTGAGTAGACAATGAACAGGCAGAGGCCAGAAGTTGAAAAAGAGTAGAGACATCCTACTTAGGAATAGATGGCAAAGATATTAAATCATATCCACTATGATGGCCAGGCAGGATTAATCAGACTTCAGAGAATATTAGGACCCAGAATTGGACCAGATCAGTCATAGTGGAGTGGGGACCCAGGACGGGAAGGCCACAGAGTGTGCTTTCCCCAACAATAGGAAAAACAAAGCTTCTCTGTAGTGGTTAGTTTTCTGTCAACTTGACACAAACTAGAGTCCTCTGGGAAAAAAGAGCCTCAATTGAGAAAAGGCCTCCATCAATCAGATTGGCCTGTAGGCAAGTCTGTGAGGTATTTTCCTAATTAATGATTGATAAAGGAAGGTGGTGGTGCTACCCCCCTAGGCATGTAGTCCTGAGTTATTTAAGAAAGCAAATTGAGCAAGCCATGGAAGGCCAGCAAACAGTGCTCCTCCGTGGCTTCTGCTTCAGGTCCTGCCTCTAGGTTCCTACCTTGAGCTTTTTCCCTGACTGCCTTTCATGATCAATAAAGCTGTGAAATTACATAAACCCTTTCCTGCCCAAGTGGTTTTTGATTGTGGTGTTTATCACAGAAATAAAAGAAAATTAGGGCAGACCATATCTCAATAAACGAACGAAGATGGGAAACCAATAAAAGAGGAGAAGAAGAATTGTGATGTACAATTTGGTATGAAAAATGATGGCAGAATACACCCTCCCCCACGAGAGACTGAATATACTTAAAGTTTATGTCTGACTGTTTTAGTTCAGAAGATTCAAAGTTGTGTCGTTTCAACACCAACAGTTACCCATTACTGTCTCTAGTGGCTATAATGAGGAAGTTACACAGGGCAGGATAATATTGCATGCATAGAAAAAATATTACACTGTCATTTTGACACAACTGAAAAGTAGTGTGTAAACTTAAATTTCGCTGCATAAGCAATAACAATACCAAAGTGTTGAGAGAGAGAGAGAGAGAGAGAGAGAGAGAGAGAGAGAGAGAGAGAGAGAGAGAGAGAGAAAGGGAGAAAAAAGAAGTAAACCTTGGCTAGTGTAATTAGGACAGGCTTGAATGGGATGCTGACATTTACGATGTGACTTATGTAATAAAAAAGAAACTAATAAAAGATTCGAGGCAAAAAGAATGGCATGCAATATGGTCCCGGGGACTAGGAGGAGCTTGCCGTGAATGATAGTAGATGGAAGAAAGATATTGGAATGGCTTGGACTCGAGAGGGAAACACGAGGTGAATATGTAGGTCCTTGGGAGCTACACTAATGAGTTCAGATACCACTCACAAAGAACAAAGCCACTGAAGGACTCCACGGGAGCAAAGATAAGACACACAAAATATTTTATAATATCCCTTTGGTGATGTGTGGTCACTGATGTCTGGGATAAAGCTAGAGCAGAGGGTGACATGCGTTATGCAAGAGGTGATGGTGACACTGGCCAGAGGAGTAGAAAATAGATGAGGGGACACATAGAGATTTTCAAGTGCATTGAAATGGGCATCAGCAGGTCCTAATTGTTGATGAACTAGATGTGGGGATGAGAGAGGAATGAAAGATGATATACAGGCTTGTGTCTTGAGCAATGACTTTGAGCAATGACTGTCACTTGTAGGAACGAAGAAAGCTGGGTATAGATGACTAAAAATGTGGCTCTAACCTCTTACCTCCCCCTCATCAAGAAGCAGATTCTGTGTTGTTCCTCATCAGCTCTTGTCAAATGGCTCACTGCAGTACAGCACATATGACTAAGATGTTCCAGGTCAGATCACAGCAGACAAGGATCCCTACCCTCAATTGCTGTAGTACACATTCCAGAGTCCCCATGTCATCACTGCTGAGGTAGTTATGCCTACAGAGCAATGTACACAAAATTTTGGTGGCTGAGAAACTCTGAAGATCAGAAGCCCATACCCAGCACAACAAAGAAGTCTCATGAGGTGACTCGGACACTAATGGCTGGGCTGACCCAAAGTCTCTTCCTCACATTGTAGGGTGGCTGGTCCCTTAAATACCTTTAACTCTACTACTGTCTTGTACCTTGGGAAAAAAGAATCTGGTAAAATGTGTACTACTTTTTCTAACCTATTCCTGGAATTATACAACATAATTATATTCATTCGAATCAAGGCATTAAGATCAGTTCATATTCAGGGGAAGAGTTTGAGCCCACTTGTGCTGCCTTAGACTGAATAATTTATAGATGAAGACATTTAGTTCTTATAGCTCTGGAATCTGGACAGTCTTAGACCAAGGTTGTGGCAGAGTTCGTTTCTGGTGAGAGCTGTTTTCTGCTTATAAGGTGGTATTTATTGCTGTATTATCACATAGACAAAAAAAAAAAAAAAAAAAAAAAAAAAAGAACGGCGTGAAGGTAGGTAGCCAGTTACCCCCCAGCCTCTTTATAAGGTGTTAATTGCATCCAGTAGGACTGGGATTTTGTGAAATAATCTTCTGCAGCTACCAGCTCTTCAAACTGATCTCTGAGGGTTGCATTTCAACAAACTTTGGAGAAGTCACAAACCTTCAGACCACAACAGGGAAGAAATTGAACTCTCTCTCCTATGGATTCAATGTGAGCATACAGCTATGGCTAGGTAAGAGGTTTGATGATCTTAATATGTCATGCTGGAGGCTAGGCATTTGTACCCAGTCAATAGTTCACGAAGCCCAGGTTCTAGCCATCCCCACCAAAATGCTAGACTCGGGGACTTCTCTATATCCATCATAGTCTATTCAATGGTTATAGTGTAGTCACATGTACTTCCCACCTCCAGAAAAAAGATATACCACTCATCTGAATCTTGTATAATAAGATATAATAACTTGAGGGTTGTATTAAGTCAGTGATTTTTTTTGGTTAGTGTGTTTCACCGTGATAGATAAGCATCATACTGAGGAGAATTGGGTATCTTTAGGGACAAAAGGTGCTTGGTGAGAAGAAAAACTCATTAAGCCAGAAGAAAATTAAGATAACCAGATGACTAGAGAAGCCAGTGTGGAGCCAGCTTTATGGAGACATTGAAAGGAAATGGTGGGCATTGCTAATCTGCTGGGCTCAGACTGAAGGCGTTAGACACATACTGCAGACATGACTGTGTCCAGTTGCCCCATCTGTACAGTTATTCTACATTGGTAGGTGCCACTGGGTGGGGTAGTTAGTTCTCTGACAATGGAGAAGGCTTGGACACACATGAACCAGTACTGCTGTAGGTAAGTGCATTCTGCTCCTGTTTTCCTCCCTCCCTGCATGGCATGAGAAACCCTAAGACTGAAGCCTGGAACCTTCACCATTGGTATTAATGAAATAGAGCACATAAAAACATTATATTATATTTGTCAAAATAATCCATTTAAAAATAATATCCTAAATAAAATGCAATTTCTAAATAAAATTGAAAACGTTCAGGTCTCAGGTGACTTCTTCATCTTGGACAAACAAGAAGCCCAGGTTAATTCTTCTTTTTACTCAAAATATCTAGGGAAAGAAAATCCCCTTTCTTTCACTTTTATTCTTGAGCCATATTTACTAGGACTTACTCTTTTCTTTTTTCAGCTGCAATTTACAAATGTGAAAAGCTGCCCCACCCAGCTTCCCACCAGAGACTTTGTTTAGGAACAAGAAGGAACCGGGCCCTGCTGTGTCCTCCTTCTGTTCCTGTCTTCTTTTCTCTCACACCGGCAACACAAAAGGGAAGGAAAATCACACATTGAGAAAGCCCTTGAATGCAAAACAGAAAACAGATACACTGAAACCCAGACTTTTCCAAATTGGGTCTTCTAGGGAGGGAAAGTATTGAGAGAGATAGATGCCTTATTGAAATTTGCTCTTGTCTCTGGAGTACCAGAAATTAATATTAGTCTCCCTACTGTTGTTTCCCGTGACTCTACAAAAGATTTCTCTTCTGTAAAAGAGAGAGAGAGAGAGAGAGAGAGAGAGAGAGAGAGAGAGAGAGAGAGAGAGAGAGAGAGAAAGAAAGACAATAGGACATAATCATTTTCCTAAAGTAAGTTAAACATTATGACGTATTACTGGTATTTTCGGCAAAAAAAAAAAAAAAAGATTTAGTGGGTGGGCAGCGAATGGTGGAGATATATGCAAATTGCACAATCTGTACTAATTCTGCAGGGCCCATGGGATACCCTTCTTCCAGGGAGAGAATCACAGTGGCTGTCTGATGTCACTTGGAGGCTTTAACAGAGCTGGAAGGCGACTGTTTTCAGCCCAGGAGTGAGAATCACACGAGTTTGTCCCAGCCCCACAGTCTTGGCGTGGCCTGGAGTCTTTCTTGTGCCATAGAGAAAGAAGGAGTTGAGGGGCAGGGTGAACACTGCATGACAGTCAAACCAGAAGTGGAGGGAGGCTGCAGCTGGAGTTCAGCAAATCTGGTCTGAACTACAGAGGGCCACTTGCAAATGAGCCAGGTCCTAGCATGGTGCCTGTCACCCCACTGCTAGGGCCTTTTTGAAGTAAGACAGATATATCTCCCGGCAGCCAGGAACAGAAGATCTAAAGGTACAAAGACTTAGTGACAAAGCGCAAAGTTGAGAGTTGTTCCCACTGCTTTGGAAAAATGGAGGGTAGGAGGTATAAGGTAAGAGACAACCCTGAGCTTTAAAGGCCCACCAGGAAGGCTGATCCTCCTACACCCACACTCCACTGAGACTTGCAAACACAGAGATTAAAGACCTTGAAGCTGGCTCGTGCAAGCCTTTTCTTACCCAGAGGTGGAATTTCATCCTGTAACCTCTCCTGGGACAGCTCTGCTGGTATTCTTTCCCAAAGGGGACATTGCCTGCTGAGATATTCACCCCACATTTCCAAGGCCCCTGGGGAACTTGCCCTTGCTGGGAAGTCCCCCAGAATTAGAAGATGACATCTCAGACTCCCTTTTCCCACCCTAGGCTTACCATCATTTTGGACTATACACTTTCTAAGGCCTGGGCTGTAAGTCTGTCTAAACTACCAATGGGTCCATCACTATCACATAGGTGGCATGTCCATCCTTGACTGTGGGCTGAAGACCTAGAAACCTAGTTCCCTTTGAGCTCTGCCTCTGTAGGCAAGCACACCCCTTTCTATGAGCCCTAGTTGCCAATGGGGAAGTATGTCAAGTGATCCTTGAGTGTCTCTGGCCTTCTTACCCTAATAAGTCTCTCGGATTTGTCTCAGTACCAGTGATTGGGTATTGTGACAGCTGGGTTCCACCAGCCTTGCTCCATAATGTGTAAGGGCTCAGCTTTTAGGGCAAATTAAAAATGTAGCCTGGAAGAGTTCAGAGCAAGGGAAGATGAAACAGGAAGAGGTTACTCAGAAGCACAGTGCTAAGAGGCACTCGAGACGCAGAACTAGATCTGTGTTAGTTTGCTATTGATGCCATAACTAAGAACCAGCTTAGTGGCCTAAAGCAATAGCATTTATTATCTTACAGCTCTAAAAGATTAGAAAATCCAAAAAGGTTTCACTTGGCAGAATTCAAGGTTCTTAAAGGTTCTTAAGAGAGCAGCCACTTTTTTTTTTTTTTTTTTTTTTTACCTTCCAGCTTCTTCAGAGGCCTACTGCACTCCTACCTTCTCCGGTATCCGCAGCACTCCTTGCTGGTGGCTGTTTCACACATCCTTAATGCCCATAGTGTGGCTTCTTTACTCTCTCTTACTCTGGTGCCTCCCTCTTCTGCACTGGAAGAACTTTTGTTATTACATTAGATCATCCATATAATATAGGACAATGTAAGGTCAGCTGAATAGCAATCTTAATTCTATATGCAATCTGCCCTTTCTCTGCAAAGTAAAATATTCACCTATCCCAGAAATTAGGCCACGGGCATCCTGAAAAGATCAGGAGACAAACCATCAAAAAGATCCCAGATCTGTCCCACAGTCTGTGCTCTGGAAATTTTAACTCACTGCACAGCTTACCTATAGCCTCATTGGCAACTCCTGATCTCACAGAATAGAGAATTTCCATGTATGTATGTATGGGTGTGAGTATGTATATATGATGTATGTGTGTACATATGCTTGAGTGTATTTAAGTATGTGAGTGCATGTGTATATTTGTGTGTGAGAGCATGTGTGTATATTTGTGTATGTGAGTGCATGATTGAACATGTGTGTGCAGATGTACATAGACCTAAGAACAACCTTGAGTGCTATTCCTTGGGCGCTTTCCACTTTTTAAAGGTATCTTATCTGCCAGGAACTTTGCCAAGTAGGCTTGGCTGGCTGGCCAATGAGCTCCAGGGATACGCCTTTTCTGCTTTCTATTGTCCCATTTCTTGGATTACAAGCACACACCACTTTACCCAGCCTTTAAAAATGTGGGTCTGGCAGGCATGTTAACACCTGCCTTTAATAGCAGCCCTTGGGAGGCAGAGGTCTCTTGAGTTCTAAGCCATGTTTGTTTACACTGTAAATTTCAGGTCTGGAAAATAAACAACTTTGTTTTTGAAGTTCAAACTCAGATTGGTGCTACTAAGGAAAATGCTTTTACTAAATAAGCCATCTCCCCCATCCCCTAGGAATGTAGGTTGGTGCACAGTCTGTCTTTGCCTGTCATGGACTCTTGTGAGTGGGAGCCCACGTGACTTTATATAGTAACTGTATTGGGTCATTTATACATAGATATTTGTTCAAAAATTATCCTTGGTGTTTCTGTGTACTAGTTTTTGTTTGTTTATTTAAGTTGAGATTTACATTTAAATTGGTGGTTGTGATGGTTTGAATGAAAATGGTGTCTGTAGAGTTGTATATTTGGATACTTGGTCCCCAATTGGTGAAACTGTTTGGGAAGGATTAAAAGGTTTGGCCTGATTAGAGGAAGTATGTCACTGGAGAATAGGCTTGGAGATTTCAAAAGTCCATGCGATTCCCAGTTAGCTTTCTCTCTGTATCTCTGTGTTTCTGTGTTTCTGTCTGTCTGTCTGTCTGTCTCTCTCTCCTATTTTCATATCAAGATGTGAGTCCTCAGCTATTACTCCAGATCCAGGTGTGTCTGCCTGCCTACAGCCATGTTTCCTGCTATGATGGACATAGACTTTAAGCCTCTGGAACTATGAGCCCCAAATTAGGTTCTTTCATTTATAAGTTGTCTATAACAAAAGAAGTGGATTTAGGGAAGGCAGACTGCCTTCTTTCATGTGATTGGGTCTCCCCCCTCCACTTGAAGCTGTAAATAGGAAAGATATTCACCTTATCTCAAGCAAAAGCAATTCGCCAATCAAGTGCCCTCAGAATTCAGAAGCAACATTGATTCTTCTGGCATCAGGGAAGGATTGCCTTTGGATGAGAATGTCAGTCCTTTCCTAGGTCTCTATCATGTGAAATGTGGACCCAACAAGTTGTCTCCCAGGTCAGTGCCGTAAAGTAAATCTCTTTGTATACATGTTCATACACATGCAACATGTATATCCTTCTGTTTTAGTATTGCTAGAGTATTTGAAGTTTATATTAACTATAATTACTTATCTAATAACTATCTCTCCCTGGACGTAAATTCCATAAAGCATAAAATGAGAGTCTCAGTTCACATCGAGAGCACATGAGGTAAAACAAGCTCCCATAGGCCAGTGTCTTATGATGCTTCAGTCAATGATACAGGTTGAATTCAGATGTGGTCTGCATGTTTTCAAACCCAAAGATCGAGACAGGGTCAGAATGTATGATCTTCTTACAGGAAAAAAATAAATAAATGAGAATAATCAAATTCACTCCATCTACATTCATGCTTGAAATGAGTGTTAGCTCTTGAATGTATGAACAGATGATCCAGATGATCCAGATGATCCACATCTGTATAAAAGAGGCAAATTGGAAAGGACTGGCTACCTCTGTCTATTACTATATTATTTAATCTTCAAAACAAGTTAGCCAGGATATGCTCATAATTTCTATCTTACAAATAAGTTATTATACTATGGTAGGTATTATGTCTGATTGTCTTTGGTCCTGTAGTTCATGGCCTTCATCTGATATCTTTTCACTAAAGGGTTCTTATGGGCAGAAAGCAACTAACATTTAAAAAAAATACTGTTGTTTATTTTTTAGGTAAAAGCTGGTATAGTGGCAGAAAATTTGGTTGCTATAACTACATACTGCAAAAACAACTAAAAGGTAATTTGTAAAGCTCCCAGGCCCCGTAGACCTGTGTTCATGAAGCAATGGGTGATGCAGAAGCTTGAATACCAGGCTGCTCTTCTCAGGCTCTTCCACTAAGCTTCTCTAGCCAGGGCTGCTTCTCCCTATAGCAACACGAAGGAGTAGACACAAAACTGTGAAAATTGCATTTGCTTTTCATCATCTACTAGGATATGGGAGTCAACGATCCAGTAACACAATTGTCGTGTGCCAATTGCATTTGAAATAATTGCTGATAAAATCAGAAAGAAAACTTCAGCAAATCTGAAAACAGATTACGGCAGAACTCCCTGGTACAGTAGGCTGATATTAGATATTGTTTCAGTGCTGGAATCAGCCTTCATATTGAATCTAGGTGAACACGGGGTCACAGGATTTGGATTAAAGCCAGGTAGAGTCAAGTCTCCTATCACTCACAGTACTTGGACTCAGATCTGCAGACTGATTGCTCAAGTACCTTACCTGTCTCCAGTTCAAGCTCACAATCATCAGAGATTTGGATTCAGAAATAGAATTACTTGAAATTAGAGTCATCTTCCTGACAGTACCACTTATGTGCTCATGTCGTCAGTCATAAGCATCCCATCCCAGGCAATGGATATTGCTTTCTTCATATAAAGAGTAAAAGTTTGATTTTTTTTTCCTTCCAAGGTAGGAAAGCATTGTACCACGGAGGCACATTGCAGGAAAACATTTGATTCTGGCTCAGGACTACAAACATGGTAAGGGGCAAGGCTAGGAACCACACTGGGATAGTTTATTCTAAGGACTTATTCATCCCACTAGACCAACTTACCTTTTAATATGTTCTGAATGACTGTAGTTATGTCATATAACTCAGGGTCAAGACACACCTTGGAAATCTTATTTCACTCTTTATTCTGATTAGTCTAATTATATTACTGTCACTGGCCACTTTATAAGTGCTATGCAGAAAAGAGCTGAATGCAATTAATATAAACAACTATTAAAACAGATGTACATCTGCATGGCTGGGTCAAATTGCATTCTTGAGCCACATATCTGGTTTTGAGTGCAAAACCATCTCCATTAATTTGTTCATCAACAGGCATGTATTAGTACCTTGATTCCAGTGGGCACTGTAATAGACCTTGCTTGCAGCACAGAGATGAATGTGACTTGCTCTCTATCTTGAGACCCACACGTCTCTGGAAAGTGAAGCACCAAGGAAGGCACATAGTGAGAAGGCACTATCCTTTCCTCCCCGCACTGGACCAAGCCTCTCACCACATTTCTACATCAAGTCATCCATAGTTGGTTTTTTTTCTGTTCTCAGGCTGTACTGAGTGTACTCATGCTGCCCTGAATCTCCCCTCTGGGAGCTTGTTCTCACCTTCTTTGTAAAAGCCCAGACTGTTCTTTGAGCATTAGTACTAGAAATAAAAAAATAACTGGATATCAGCTGATCCTTGGCTTGAGAAACCTGGAGACAATATTACCAGTCACTCCTACTTTTTGCCGTGTTGGAAATCCAGTATCTGCCAACGCGACTATCCAGAGGGGCCGTGAAGTCACCTCTCTCGGAGCTTCTTTATCCTCCTGAGTTCTCTGTGCTGATTCTGTTCTATACCAGTGTGAAAGCAAGTTTCCTCTGATTTCTACATACAGTGTGAAAGCAAGTTTGCTCCCATTTCTACATACAGCCTCATATGCACTGCTACGGTTTGAATGTTCACCCCCAAACTCAACAGGACAGATTTCATTGTCTCTTTTTTTTGAAGACCATTCTTTCCTGGTATTTGAAAGGCTCTGGGTTAATGTTTCAGGACACAGGCAAACAGTCAAGTGAGCTCTCATGAGAGAAAAACATCTGAGGCCATATAAGCAGTGACCTAAAGATACCTCCACTAGGTCACAGCCCCAATGATTCCACCAATTCCAAATAGCATCACCCTGAGTATCAAATCTCCAATTACATTGGGCTTTTGGGAAGACAAACCATATTCAAACCACAGTTTAAGGTTATAGATGAAGACTGCAGTGTTCCACATAGAGAAAGCTTATCGGAACAGGACTTGGATGCAGATATATCTGAGGCAGGACTTACTCTGAGTGTTGACTGTTGCTCCCTCTGGGGGTTAGGAAGACATCTCATAAGTTGTGAAGACCGATAAATTTGTGTGCGAAAAGCTCTTGGGACAGTGCCTGCCACAGAATGAGGGCACAATGACAGTTGGAATCCCTTTCGGTATCTCCAGCATCTTCAGTGTCACCCACCTGGAGCTGAAAAATGAGAAAGGGTCTTGAGAAGGTGGTTGGTCATGGAGTGCCACCCTCATGAATGGATTCATGGTATCATCATAGGGACAAGTTGTTTCTAACAGAGCTGTGTTCCGCTGGGCACATGCTGGCTTGCTTTTCTGTTATACATGGCGCACAGAAGTTCCTCGTTGGATGGTGCCATGCTTTGGGGCTCTAAGTCTTTATAGCTGTTCTAAATTAACTTCCATCGCTCAATTTCAGGGTATTCTGTTATAACAGAAGATAAAAAAAGGCTTGTATACATATGCATACAATTTTGTTGTTGTTGTTGTTGGTGGTGGTGGTGGTGGTGGTGTGTGTGTACGTACTAACTAGACAGAGATAAGTGGTGCCCAGATAGCTGGTAGAATATTTCTAGATATATATTTAAGTGTTTCTAGTAGTGGTGGTGCCCAGATAACTGGTAGAATATTTCTAGCTATATATTTAAGTGTTTCTGGTAGTGGTAAGCATTGAATCATCAATAAGCTGAGCAAAGATCTTACCAGCATAAGAGAGCATTTCCCATCTCCTGAGGGGCAGAGAGAACAAGAAAGTGAAAAATGAGGAATTCCCTTAGTTTTTTTGTTGGTGCACCTGCACCCTGCTAACCTCAGATACTAGAGATTTTGGTCCTCAGGTCTTTGGACATGGGAACTTAAACCAGTGGCTCTGGTTTCTCAGGTCTGAGATCGGATTGTGGTACCAAGTTTCCTGGTTCTCCAGCTGGCAGCTATGGTGAGGCTTCTTGGTTTCCATAATCATGGGATTCAATTCTCAGGATGAATCATCATCTCTATACCCCAAATACAAGGGCTGGTTCTGAATCTCTGTAGAATCCTGACGACACACCCTTACCTACAGTGCCATACATGCATGTATGTGTGCATGCATGCACACACATATATGAGAGTTTTGGGGGGGCTTTTTTGAAGCTTTGGTGGCTAGGGTAGCTAGTGTTCCATCACCCACCTTTACACTTGGCTCCCCACTGCCTTCTCTCACCCCAATTGGCCAGGCAGACTTCAAATTTTCTTCATTTTGTTAACGTGGAACCATTTGGCTCCATCCTCTCTATGTCCTCACAAACCTGGGCATCGCAACACATGTGAAAAAAAAACAAAACAAAAACCTAAAGCAGAACTCAGAGGGTCCCAATGACTTTCTCTTTTCACACATTGCCTTGCAATATTCCCGTGAAAAACCTGTGTTCCCACCTGCTGTCTCTATTACTTTACTCACTCAGCCAACTCACTGAGCACACACTCTGCCAACACTGTGCCAGATAGATCATAGAAAAAGGAAACATAGAAATAAGGGAAAGTCTTCTGTTTGAGCTTCTGCAGGTCATTACCTGGTCATTATACAGCACGATCCCATTGGCATTGCACTGCAAGAGGCATTAGCAGCATCAGAGCATTGCACGAAGCAGGTGCTTCCTTCATCTCATTGCATCCTTCCCCCTATGCTGGCCCCTTTGCTCTGGGCGAAGCAGTCCTTGGAGTCCAGATCATTTGGAAGGTGTCTGAAAGTCCACTAACAGGCTAAAGGCAGCATCTAGAGAAGAGAACAACAACTAAGAGTTGGTACATGAATTTTTTTCACAGACAATGAGACAGAGAGATGGAGGATGGAGCCATAGTGTATCTTGGGCATAGGTACCCTAGGCAGCCCACTGGGCTACTGGAAATCAAGTCAACATATTGGCAAATGTCACCATGAATGGGGCATAAGATGTTTCAAGAGGAGGAGGAGGGCAGGACAGTTTGCTGTGTAAAGGACAACAGCCAACTGCCAAGTAAATCAATGCTGAATACAGGAAGCATCACTCATGAGGAGATCAGAATCCGAGTCTCATCCTAAGATGGGCTCCTGATGGGAGAATCTTTTAGTTCCTTTCAACAGACCAAGATGGTCTTTGCAAAGACAGGTAAGTCATGTCCAGGGGAGTTCACCAGCAGGCAAATTACATAGGCTCCTGAAAGAGGAAGTCAATCGAGCAAGCTCACTCCAGGAGAAATAAATGCACACATCATCCCTGGGGATGTTACTAATGCACAGGGTAACTGCATCCTTCTGAGAATTAACTCACTTAGTATTCACTACAACCCAAGAAGCATCGCCTGGAGCTGAAGAACAAAGGAAACTCCTCCCCCCCTCCCCCCGTTTTCTTCCTTAGTCTGATTTTCATCACCAGAGGCCATACTCTGTGCACAGACCCTTTAGCTACAGATTCAAGAACCCTTTTGTTGGGGCTAGAGAGATAGCTCAGTGGTTAAGAGTACCACCCACCCTTCCAAAGGTCCTGAGTTTAATTCCCAGCAATCACATGGTGGTTCACAATCACCTGTAAGGTTATCTGATGCCCTCTTATGGCCTACAGGTGTACATGTAGACATAACATTAAAAAAAAAAAAACTTTTTTCACAACCCCTCAGACCCAAAGGTCTCATAGCACTGCCTGCCTTCAGGAGGATGCCCAAGAAGAAGAAACCCCAGAAGTCTTGGAAGTAGATGGCTTTGGAGATGGCCATAGTTTGGAAGCAGATATAGAAGATCTCAGAATAATGTGACCTTGGTCCCTGTCATATCACATGGGGAGCATAGTGTAGGGTTATCCAGAACACAAGGTCCACACTGCCTTGGTCTAACCTGCTATAAATATGTAGCTCAATACCATTATCTTTCAGACAAGAAAACCAAGGCCTGAAAAGTTAAGTAAATTTTCTAAAGTCTTAAAGCAAATAAGTGAGAGCCTGGTTCCCAAGACTCCAAGCCATTACACTATACCTGCTTCCAAACATGGAGGCCCCTGCTGCCCAAGGCTCGAGGGCTCAGTCTCTGGGAAAGCTTCTGTTATCAGTCCTAATTTGAGAGAAGATGGAAACTGGAACTGAGGTTTGGAGATGATAATTAAACAAGCCTGTAGCAGGTTCGATTCAAAGTCATCTTGATGGCCACAATTCCATGTACATACTTGTGTGTGGTATAGTGGGGGCTGTTTAGGCATCAGGTGTTCCAAGTTCCTTCAAGCTGCATGACTGGATATAAAGAAACAGTTGCCCAGAGAATTTCTGACCTTATGGTGCCCATGATGACATGAAATCCCCAGGAGTCATGACATAGGACTGAGCATTAAGGGAAGGTTAGAGACGGGACAGCAAAATGAGATACAAAATTACTATGTACAAAGAAGGCTGAGAGAAATGGGGGCAGAATGCTATATTTCAAAACTATAATAATAATCATTTATATTTATCAAGCCATTTATTATTCAATCTTCAGCAATCTATGAAAAAGCTTCTGTTATTAGCCCTAATTTGAAGGAAGATGAAAAGTGAACTATAAGTTCAGAGATGATAATTTAACTGGGTCACTTCAGAGTCATCTTGATGGCAACAGAAGCTGGCTGCCCCTCCACTCTTAAGTGACTTGGAGTGCTGTCTCCTGCTAGCCTCTGAATGTTTGTGCATCTAGATGAGTTGAGTTGAGTTGAGTTGAGTTGAGTTGAGTTGAGTTGAGATGGGTTGGGAGGGAAGGGCTGAGAGGCCACCAGCAATCAAGAAGCTGGACGTGGTCAGGGCAGGCATTTAGGACCAAACAAAACAGAAATTATCCCTACACTGTCAAATTTACCTGAAAAGCCACAACGTTTGTAGTCCAAACCATTTTAATGCTTGCTTCAATTTAAGTTCTATTAAAGTTGTTGATATGGAACCTATCCCTTAGCCCATGAGGCTACTCTATGCCTTTCCCAGCATGTGCTAAGGTCGGAGCTAAGAATAGTGATAGAAGTAATTGATGCCCATTGGAGATAGAGAGATTGACAGTAATTTGATGAAGCCTCCTGCATGGTGCCTGACACAAGGGAGGAGTTTGGTTAATGTGAGCTGAACGAGTGCCGAATAAGAGAGAAGGAATAAACGAATGAGTTAAATACGTGTTTATATAATTAAATAGAAAAGACCAGAATGATATCCTCTGTCTGTCTGTCTGTCTGTCTGTCTGTCTGTCTGTCTGTCTGTCT
>OU015748.1:78265547-78286954 GCA_907169655.1 Acomys percivali | reverse complement strand
GTGTGTGTGTGTGTGTGTGTGTGTGTGTGTGTGTGTGTGTGTGTGTGAGCCACCGGCTGGGCAGTTTGCCGTTCCTGGGGGCGGGCACTCATGCTAGCCTGGCAGTCAGGCGGCCCTTGGAGGACTCAGTTTGGGAGAGGAGGCTCGCCAGAGAGCCAGTTCTTGCTCGCCCTCCTCTCTTTGAGACAAGCTGGGCGGGTGACCCTTCTTTGGTGGCAGGCTTGAGGTTGAGCACATAGCCAAAGGAACCACCCGCCTGTGCCATTTTTTTACACCCCTCCAACCAGCGCGGGTGGGAAAGGAACCGGGAAGTGCCAAGGACAGGGACCCTGGGCTTTATGGAGGCACGCCTACCCAGGGCAGTGCTCTTCAGGTCTACTTCTCCTCTGGCTTCCTGAATCATCTGCTGGGATGGAAGGTAAATGAAGCTTGCCTTCCCGGGAGCTATCTGCTTGCTACACACCCGCGTCTAGGATAAACGTTTCAGAGGCAGATGGGCTGGGAACCCCTGGGCTTTTTATTTGTTTTGTTTTCCCTTCAAGGAAACGACAGAGTCTTTTTATCTGGTCAGATCTGTAACCATTTTATGAATCACTCTGTGTAGTGGTTCTTAGGCGTATACTGTGCTCAGTGCTGGCCCCGACTCTTATTGTTGTGAGAGAAAGATGAGGCAGACATATTCTATTTGCGTGTAGATACCCATATTTTAGAACCACGACCTCTGCTACTTGCCTATTGTAGACAGTTGCCAGGAGTCGGCTGTTGTCGCGATTTTTAAGCATCTTTGAATTGTTGAACAGAAATATGTTTGCCAGCCCCGTCCGTTAATGATGTGCTTATTTTGATTTCTTTAATATAACAGGCTTGTGAGTAATAGGCATTCACTCCTCAATTAGAGAAAAAGAATTTAAGTCCTACTGCCTGGTCCGTGTGAAGAGTTTTGTAGTTAGATTCCTGCAGTTAGATTTGTACTCTTCACTCTTTATGATTTACATATATCTTTTGCTGCCTGCTGGGCTGTCATCTCTGTAAGAAATTTCTTTGTACATTGTGTGAGATCCGTGGACTAGAAACGGCCTGCTCTGTGAAACCAAGTACAGTTTGCTGAGCGGAGAGACCAAATCAAACTTGGGTTGTACTCAATCAGGAAAACCGGGTTTAAAGGGTAATGAGTTATTCTCAACGTCATGGTTATTTTCCCTGCCGTGTTGTCCTAGCCGTGTGCTGTTCAGATGTTCACAAATGTGTGGGTTCCTGTGTCTGCTGGTGTTAACAATGGCTCCAGTCTCCTGAACCAGATACCAGGAGGTGTTATTTAGGGCTTGTTTGGTGTTGAACTTGCTTGCCTTGCTTTTCATCAGGAACGTAAGAAGTACACTTCTTGCCGATGAAGGAAGCCCTGCTGCTAGCGTGCTTCTGCCACCGTGAGTTTTTACATGACTTGAGACGGAGGCTGATACCCAGAGCACAGAACTCTGCCATTTAAAATATTAATTATAGTCTGTTATGTAACTCCAATGGTACAAGTACCTTTAAAAAAAATCACATCTGAAGTCAGCATTTGGGTGAGTTTTGGCAAAGTTTCATTTGAAATCTGATAGCCACCTTCCTCCTGGTCATATGAAAGCATTGTTATTCTTATTTTGGTTTTTTTTTTCTGTGAGCAAAGTCTCTTTTTAGAAGTTATGCTGGAATTTCCCACAGTAGGGAATGGTCAACACTGTGAACCTTTACCATGGTGTGACATGTACGGAGAGACTAACATCTCCAAAGCTTGCAACCCTTATGGTTTAACACAGTTTTTACAAAGTTTCTCCAAGCACTTGGTATCTGGTTCCATCCTCACACTGCCTGTGGGCAAGACAGTCAGGGCTTTCCTGGGAGGCTGCTGGGACCCCCCTGCTGCAGCCTGTGGGCACTGAGAATTGATTTGAACCTGTATCTTCTATCTTGAGAGGCATTCTTTTTTCTACATGTGACTTCCCAAAAAGAGGAAATGAACTCTTCCTGCATGTTAATTTAAAACACTGTTGAAATCAATACAGCAAATATGATTGTCCCTGTTTAACTTAATGTAAGAGAGGGAAATAGAAGGTCCTTTAGAAAGACTGATGTTCTTCTGTAAAAGACAGTGGTCTCTTTCTGTACTTCCTTGAAAAATCAGACCTTCACTGTAGATTTAATTCTGAGGCCAAGGCACCTGTGAATTAAAGCCCTCAGGCGACCAGTATTTTAGCTTAATAATCAGCACCGCAGGATAATGAGACAGTTTATAAATGAGACGTAGTCATTTCAGAATGCAGTATTCATAAACATTGATCAGCACCCCGGCTGAGATACCACTGTTGTTCCCATATTTAAGTAAGGGCTTGGGTGGATATGCTGTCAGGTACACTCTCAGCTAGTGCAGGTGGCCTCAGCCTTTTGTCCAGGACCGTGTTTCATGATGGGCATGAATTATTGAATTGACTTTTGATTTCCAAAGGTAGCTGCTTCCCTCTCTTTGCCCCAAATGTAAAATTTCATCCTCCAACCAAAGTCAGGAGAGTGCCTCATTGGCATTAAGACGGAAGTCAGGCTTGGTAAGAAATGGAAGAAATCAGACTCTGGTGTTCGCTCACTGTTCTCCGCTTGGTCCTACAGTTAGTTGTGCCTACCGGGTGAACTGCTGTGCTTCTTGCTCCGGAGGTTAGTTGGAAAGGAGAGTGGTGTTGCGTACTTGTGTTGCATTTGTCAGTAGGAGGTATTCCCACTTAGGAAACCCTCTCCAAATGTCTTGTGTGCTGATTTACTCTAGCATTCTGGTCAAGGTTTGGATGGCTCCCTGTCCAAGGCACAACCCGGTGTTTTTAATTACCTGATAATAGATGGATTGGTGACTATCCCTGGCCAAGTGGAGTGAAGGCTGCAAGTGAGGCAGTCTGTGTGCCCACACTGATAAAGGCTTTGTTGCTATTTCAAAATAATAGTTTTCACGTTACCTCAGTTTCTCAAATATTAGGGTTCTTTGCATTAATTAGGCTATGTATGTACAGAGAGAGGACCATTAGCTCATGTTTCTTTGTAATGAAAAAACCTTTTTGTTTGGGTTAAATGTGCTCAGACTTGTACAGTGGGGGCTCAGCAGTGAGATTAGCAGAGTGGTGTTTAGGTGTGGTGCAAATAAGCTTCAGAGTGTGATTCTCCGCTTCATCCAGGGGAAGCTGCCGTTATTTCGTGTTTGTTTGTTTGTTTGTTTTTAAAAAGTGTTTCTCTTCTGGTTGTGTTGTGGTTTGTTTTTGTAGGAAATGGATGCAGTGACTCAGTTGGAGGTCAGCCACTTCTGAGTTTTATGCATCTTATAGAGCGTGTCAGTGTTCCAGCGCATGGACCTTGGGGGCCCAGCCTGTGTGCCTGGCTTTTTGTGCTGGGTACTAGAGCAGAGATGGAGAACTTGAGGGCCCTGTGCTCCACGGCGGGAGAAAACGAGTTTCAGCTTTATAAACGTCTCCTTTCCTCAGGAACTTAGTCCCTAGATGTTCTTCTGGGATCCTGAGTCACCACAAGGCTCAGAGGGGCTAGAGCAATGTTTCTGAAACCCTTCTCGCCCCAGGGAATGCTTGTGTTCTTATTACTACTGATACCCAGGCGTGGAGAGGCCTTTGGGCCAGGGTTTTAGTTGTAGAATAGTCGGAAGTGGCACACTTTCAGGACGTGAGACTCAAGGCAAAAGTTGGTTGTTGGCTTTGCCGTGGCATTCTGTTCTGACCCTTGGAGGTCTGGCAAGTGAAGGTCCTGTTGCTTAAAGCTGGCGGACACTTGGAAAGCCTGGCTTCCAGATGTGCCATTCCTTCTTTTTCTCCCTGACCACACTGGGTTGAAAGGTACATGATATGGTGTCTATTTTAATTATTTTTATTCTTTCCCCTTCAGATTTCTGCTTTCGTTCTCCTGTCTCCTTTCTTCTCTCCACTGAAGAGGAGGGCTCCATTGCTTTTTTTCCTTGGCTCCAGTGATGCTTACCTTTTTCTCCTGGTGCTTACCTTTGTCCTGTAGTGATGATGCTGTTTAGCTCTTATCAGGTTGCTGGGTGAGACGATCTGGTCTTAACTGGTCCTTGTGTCCAGGTCATAGCATCACGTCTCATGCTTGGGCCATGATCTCCAGCCTTCACCATTGTGCAATAATTAGCATACAGGTGGAAGAGTGATTGTGCACCGGAAATGCAGAGCCACGGAGGAGCTCTGTTCCTAATGTCTGTGGAGCACCAGGCCTAGGGGGTGGGATGAGGTCTCTATATCAACAGCAGGAAGGAGAGAAGGGAGGCTTTAAGCGCAGCAGCAGGAGAGCATGCCGGGGGTCCTACCTGTGGAGGAACAGTAGGGGTCTTTTTCAGGAGATAATGAGAAGATGTTGTCAGCTCTGCTTAGAATCAGATGTTTATTTACTTTTATCCTTTCCTGAGGATTTGTTAAGTCTGTGCACTCCAGCGCAATCAGTTTTCCTTCTCAAATCCATAAAGAAATGATTGGGGGAAAAAAAAAACACAAGTAAAAACAAAAAGACAGTCAAACTAGACTCCTGGAAGCTCTCAGCCCTTGTCTTATAATTCTTACCTGAAGGAGTTAATTTGCTATTCCAGGCGACAACCAGAAACTTTTTCTTTTCTTTTCTTTTCCTTTCTTTTGTTTTTCTCTTTTCTTTCCTTCCTTCCTTCCTTCTTTTCTTTCCTTTTTATTTTTTTTTAAACAGGGCCTCACTATGTAACCCTGCTTGTCTCAGAACTCATGAAATAGAACAAGCTGGTCTTAAGTTCATAAAGATCCACCCTCCTGCCTCACTTCCTGAGTACTTGGATTAAAGGTGTGTGCCACTGAGGCGCTGAACCTGGAAGTCAGAGGACCAACTGAACTGCTGTGAATGCCAGCTTCATCTTGGGTACCTGTCTTAGCATGGATTTCTATTGCTGTGATGAAACACCATGGACCAAAAAGCAAGTTGGGCAGCAAAGGGTTTAACTTTTAGGCTTACACTTCCACATCATAGTCCATCATTGGAGGAAGTCAGGGCAGGAACTCAAGCAGGCCAGGAACCTAGAGGCAAGAGCTGATGCAGAGGCCATGGAGGGGTGCTGCTCACTGGCTTGCTCCGCTTGCGCGTGTGTTTTATAGAACTCAGGACACTGGCCCAGGGATATCCCCACCCACAATGAGCTGGGTTCCCCTCCATGGCTCACAAATAGAGAAAATGCCTTCCAGCTGGATCTCATCGAGGTGCTTTTTTCACTGAGGCTTCTCTTCTGATGACTCTAGCCAGAGTCAGATTGACACACAAAACCATCCAGTACAGTATCTAAAGACCTCGTTGTCACTTGTTGTCCATCCGACTGAAAGAACAGAAAATGACACACACTTTTTTTTTTTTTTTTTTTTTTTTTAACCAAAGCAGTAAGCAAGGTGCTCTTAGCTCTGTCGCAGTGGTTATAAATGGTTAAAATACAAGCTACCACATGGAAGGCCTCTTTAGCGGCCTGTGCTCGCTGTGCGTTATCTCTGACCCACACAGGGTCCTGCAAGGTCTGTATTTTCATCCTTGCTTTGCCTCCTTTTTTGCCCCCTAATGAAGCATCTCTGCTCCAAAATGGAAAAATCAGTGGAGATGGTGCCCATGCTCAGACTGGAACCTCAGTCTTTGAAAGGATACTTTAAGAAAGGATATAAAAGGCTGTTATTCAGTGTTGTTTTTAAATAAAAGTTTGATTATGGTAGAAGCCCATTAGGAACTTCCGTTGGTGATGATGAATTTTTAAAAGAGGTGTCTGAAAATGTGCTCTAAAAGAAAGGCCGCCCACTGTGTTCTGGGCTCTCCAGCCACACTGTTGAGCGTTTGTTGGGTGTTCAAGGTGAGGAGGTTGGCTTAGGCTTGCATGTCGGGAGTCGGAGGAAGCAGGCCAGCACAGCATAGAGAGCATGTGAACGAAGTCTTCTCTCAGGGCCTGCTGTGTGGAAGGACTCCTGTGGAAATGGAGAGCTCTTTGCTTTTAGTTCTTGGTCAGCCAGGGGATCAACTGGTTCAGAGTGTCTTAGATTCTTACTCAGTCTGTGGTCTAGGGAAAGTCCCCATCCATTCAAGCCTGGCTCAAAAAGGAAGAAGAAAAATAATGTTAACACACAAGATCATAGTTCCATGAGAGAGAGAGAGAGAGAGAGAGAGAGAGAGAGAGAGAGAGAAGAAGGAGGGAGGGAGGGAGTGGGGAGGGAGGGAGGGAGGGGGAGAAACCAAAGTAAAGCAGGTGAGATGGTAATGAAAGTTGCTTTTGTTGCGCTTGGAGCCTCAGGTAGTTTGGGTACAGCAATGTGACTGTGGTAACTACAGCTCCTTAAATTAAGTGCAAAGCTTTCCACAGGTGATCCGCTGAGCAGAAGATAGTCTATGCGGTACAGTGGGTAGATTGCTTGCTGCCAGTGTGGAGACCTGTGGGCGCCATTTTTACATAGGTAATGGCCACACCTAATCAGTAGCAAACTGTGCAGAAAGAATCCTGTGGTTACTGAAGGTGACACCCTTCAGGATTGTCTAATTGCCTAATTTGTCACACCCTCAGTTTGTCCATCTGCAACTTGAGATGTGTGTATGGTTGCTGTGTTTCACATTGTAGTGCAGAATATAGTGGGTGTATATTATTCCCTGTTGTTTTTGTAAACTGGCCCAAGACAGATATATGAGTCCAGTGATTACACACTGATTTTAGCTCTGCTGCCTACAGCAGTGTTATGATATGAGAGTGTTTTTAGGGTTCCAGCCCTGGATACAGCACCAGAAAGAGAAAGTCCTGGCTTAGGAAGCTACTTCCTCCCCACCAGAATCAGCAGCAAGGGTAGGTTTCATTATGCTAGTCCAGGCAAAGCACCGGAAGCCTAAAGTTTGTTCTGTTTTGTTTTTCTTGAGACAAGGTTTTTCTTTGTAACCCTGGCTGTCCTAGGCTAACTTTCTATACCAGGCTGGTCTCGAACTCATAGAGATCCACCGCCTCTGCCTCCTGGAGTGCCAAAGCCTAATTTAACAAATGAAGTTGCATAAACATTTTTATGACCACAGCTTAGGGCATGTGTGGGCACTGCTTCCTCAGCACAAGAGAGCTTGCTTTGAGGTGGGAGGCTGTACATTTCCATGGTTTCTACCAAGAAGCCCCTACTGCTATTTTTAGGATTTTAGAGGTGTTCTGGCATATTACTGATGCTCTTCCTTGGTATGGCAAAATGCGTGGTTGTGAGAGAGCAACCTCTTTGATCTCTCCTTTCAGCACAAATCCTACACTTGGGGTCACTGTTGGTTTGAGGTCCCATTGAGAAATTAGAAGGGAGCTGGGAGGGGCAGTTTTCACCTTTTCCTGGTGTTCTGTACATGATATACGGCTGTGATATGCATTTCTTCCACTAGATGGCGCTCCACCTAGCTGCAGATCCTTCTTCCACCTGTTCTAACTTTTGAACTGAAGTGAGTGTTGATGTACAAGCTTGCCTTTCTTTGGGTTTTCATGCATTGATACTATTTTTTTTTTCAGATGTGGGTTACTTCCTGGGTAGCATTTCAGGGTACAGTGGAGGGTTTTTGTCTAGTTGCTAGTGTTTCTGGGTTCCTAACAGGTGCAGTGCTCCGTTGCTAGTGTGCTTTTCACACATTTCTTTTAGTCTTGGTACTACTGAGTATAGCTGGTTTGTCCATCTCATTCTACAGATAAAGTAAGAGTGGTCACAGGATCATCTGAGTGAGCCATGAGGCTAACTTAGAGAGGGCTCTGTGACCCAGTGAAAGACTGTAGAAACACTAGGGTGGACACTTTATAAAGCGATACCAGGATAGTCTGCCTTGTGGCAGTGGGCCATTGCACTCTCTTGGAAGGGGAATTACAGTTTTCACAGTTAGTTGGCATGTCAGTATGACAGTGTGTAAGCAAGTAACGGAAAGAAAAGACTCACGAGCGGCTGTGGGGTGTTCTGCCTCTTCTTGCCTGTGTTGCTATTGAATTGAGTGGTGAGCTAGAGGGCCCGTCAGGGGTAGGCACAGAGCCGCTGCAGGGATTTGAAAACAAACAGGACTCTCTTTTAAAGTGATTTTTTTTAACAGGACTGAATACTGGGTCACCGTATCTAGAGACTGTTAAGAATTCCAAAAGTTCGTTTTCATTGCTGGAAGTAGTGTGTATTGGGGCACTTTGAACAACTGAATTGAATTGTGAATATTTAATACTGCTAAGTTGAGCCGGGACAGTATTGTCTCTGTGTTTAGCTCATTTGTTGTCACTGAGATGAAGGGACAGTGGTATCTAATGTGGAGTCCTCACCTGGTCTTCTTTGGTCCCCGTGAGCTAGCTTTTATATCACTCCCCAGCCCTAGCCTAAATTGACCAGTGCAAAGTTGATTCCCTGCTTTCTGTGGGGAGGGCCTGGACTTTCTTACTGCCTTCATTTCTTTGTCTCTTGCTTTCAAAGTCCATTTGTGCCCAGGGAGCATAAACAAAAGTTATCCACTTAGAAAAAACCTTTATCTTAGCTTGATGCTGCTTGTAAGCCACAGTTAGCAGAAATGACCCCCAGGTAAAACTCGGACTATTATGCAGAACAGGATAGTTTTGTGTCAGCAAATGTGGGATCATGTCTTAGCTCAGCTTTTGTGGCTGCACTAATTCTTCTTAGCCTCAGTTTTCTGTCTGGAAAATGATGAATAAACATATACATGTGCTCTGGTGTGTGGGTGGTGTGTCAATGTGGTGCCACGAGGAGTCGCTGTGGCACACTGGGTGTGTAGAGAGCATAGAGCAAAAATGGCTGCAGCTGTCATCCTTGCCCTCACCTTCGTTATTGTTTTTAATATATCAATCAATCCTTTTAAAGATACTATTATTTCTTTGTGTGTGTGTGTGTGTGTGTATGTGTGTGTGTGTTTGCATGCATGCCTGGAGAGTCCATATGAGGGCATCAGATCTCTTGAAGCTGGGTTGTGAGTTGCCCTGTGGGTGCTGGGAACAGATCTGGGGCCTTAGCAGGAGGAGCAAGAGCTCCTAACCACAGAGCTGGCTTCTGCAGCCTCCTCTTTCTCCCTCACACTGGATCTCATTGGATGATCAGGACCCTGTCTGGGAGGGAAACATGCTAAAGACTGTTCACAGAGAGGGTTATGTGCTGTGGTAGAGCTCACAGGGTTAGGATGCTTTATCTGCATTTTTTAGGACCAGGTAGCTTTTTGAGCTAGATGCTGAGAACTGTACTGTCAGTGACTTGGTGCCAGCCGCATTGCATGTAACTTGTCTGACTTTTCTGTTTCCCCACATCTTCATGTTCCTTTGATGCTACCTTGTAGCTATTTATCTGTCTCCTCTTCCTCCAATATTCAATATACTTCTTTCCCCCTTGGCGTTAAAGATTTATCTTGAAATAATTTAAAGCGTATATAAGCTTTATTTTATGTTTATTTTCATATTATTTTAATATTTATATTATATTCATATTAAAAGGATAGTGCTAAGACTCCTTTACACTGTGTGTGGCTTCACCGCGTTAACTAACATTTGCTGTAGTTTCTTCCTGTGTCCTTGCGGTACGTTCACGACGCTTCTGATGGTGAGATGCATGTGTTACTCAGTGTTGGCTCTGATTGTTTAACATCTCTACATATTCCTCTAACAGGAAGGGCCCTGCTCTTGCAGCACTATACAAGTTCATACGTGATGCTGGCCTCTCACTCAATTCCATACCTGTCTTTGCCACTTGTTCCATTTCTGCCCTCGAGGGGTCCAGATGCAGCGCACATGTTGCATCCAGCTGCCAGGTTCCCAGTGTTTTAGTGTCACCAGCCCTCTCTGCCTTCCCCGACCTCTGAGGCCATGCCAGTGTTCCTGGGATAGCATTGTTAAGTTTGGGCTGTCCCATTCTTTTGCACTGATGCGGAGGAGACAGTGTGTCCTCTGTGCATGAGGACACATGGTGCCAGAAGCTTCAAGGCACTGGTGATCAATTTGGTGACCTGTGGTAGTTATGCTGGCATCTCCCCCTAAGTAAAGTGTCTCCTTTTATAACTACTTCGTGTTTTACTGAGAAGTTAACTTTAAGGCTAAAGTTTGTCAAACTGTCCCTCACAGACTTTGGCACCATTCATACTTCCTACCTGATGCATGGCTGTGGGCGTGGTGTTTATAAAATGGCACTTTTCTAACTCTGCCGCTCCAGCTACATTTATCAGGTGGCATTCCTCCGAGACGGGACATTTCTTTTGCCTTCTCTCTCTCCATACTCCTTTTCCCTACCTCCCTCTGTTCACTTTATCTTGTTTATCTTGTACATTCATGGATTGTTTTAATCAATGAGTTATGAGCCTTTACTGTATAAACTGATGCTCACATTTGTCCCTCATGTGGTTACTAGGAGCTCTTTGCCCTGTCCCCTTGGTCCTTCTGAAGGAATTTTCATTTGTGAAGAGAGCTGGTTTGTTATATGCCCATGGGTCCCACATCAGTGTTTTTAACCAAGGATATATCAGAAATATTTGAAAATATAAAATCATTATCAGACATGCATATATTTTTTGTAATGTGAGTCATACACAATTACATAGTATTGGGTATTAATACATATTGTAGAGATGATTTAGTGACAGAGAGGATATGAACAGCTTAATGCAAGTAACCATCACACTGTTTTACACACGGGGATTGAGCATCTGTGGATTTGGGTATTTGGGGCAGCATCTTGTGCCAGGGCTTATTTGTTTTGCTCTGAAGTCAGCCCTGTCTTATGCTGTGTCCTGGTTTCTTTCAGCGTGGAATGCTCACGTAAACCAGGGTCTGGGCTGCTGCAGTAACACTGCTTTCAGACCCCTTCCTTAGCAGTCTGGCACACAGAGGTCTGAGGCAAGTCTGTAATTGTGCCTGTATTGTCTTCATGCTGAACTCAGGTTTTTGTTTTTTGTTTTGTTTTGTTTTTGTGGAAAAACCAAAGGCTAGATGTTTTTAAGGTTTGCCTTCTATTAGATTCCCATTAGTATAGGGGAAGCAGAGTGCACAGTGGACAGTATGTAAATGAGTGCGTGCATGTGTATTGCGATCAGGCTTTATAAAAACAAGCTGTGTGCCACGGGGTCAGCCCACTTCGTACTCATCTCATGTTAAAGGTTAAACACAAGATTTGGTAAAAGTTTTGCTGTCACCCCCAGGAGAGGCACAGTAGACAGTGCTTGTCTGAACCAACAAATGCTAACTGTGAGCTACATCTGCTGCGGACCGGTTCTTTCTCTGATGTAGGTCTTTCCAATGCCGTACAATTTGCCAATGTACTTGCAATATGAGAGTCTTTTAAGCCACTTTTTATGTATTATTATATTGGGGAAATAATTTTGTAAAGTTAGGGGAGTAAGTTTTTGTGGCACAGTAAGAGAGTTGCCCTCTGTGAGTGAGGTAGAGAGGTTATGTGTGCATGTGTGCATGTGTGCATGTGTACATGCATGTGCACACACACCACACACATGCAGAGGCCAGGGGACTAAATCAGATAGATGTCCTGCTCAGTTGTGCTCTGCTGTATATTTTCAGACAGGAGCATCCACTGAAGCTGGACTTTGCTGATTCAGCTAAACCGACAAGCCCCATGGTTCTGGTTCTGGTTGTTTGCTATCCACTGCTAGGGTGACGCGTGTGCTGCTGCAGCTGGCACTTGGCTTGTGTTCCTCTTGCTTACATGGCAAACACAAATGGAGCCATCTCCCCAGCCTGCCACTTCCTTAGTACTAAGGCCTGGCTAAAGGCAGACTGCACTGTGGGGTATGGCCCCTGGCTCCTCTCTCCCATGGCCTTCGATGACTCTTTCAGGCTCAGCAGAGAGACAAGATTTAGTACCAGTCAACTGGGTGAAAAACAATCTCAAGATTATACTTTTCTTCTTGTTGCAGGATAGATTTTTTTCCCCCCTCACATTTGTCTTGATGTAATGTATTACTTTAATGTATTTATAAAGGGACTTTTTGAGAGCAGTGACAAGAGGATTTTATCTGGAGTGACCCTATTCTTGGAGGAAGGTATGCCACCAGGAATCATCACCTCTTGAAAACACTGTCTGCATTGGAATAGTGCTTGACAATGAAGTGGAGCCCTGTTGGCCACAGCACACAGCAGTATTTTGACACGCAAATGTGATTGCACCCACATAAGACATCTCCAGTGGTTCTGGAACAAACTAGGCTTTTCTAAATGGTCTCCTTATTTAATTTTAGTATCTATTGTTATTCTTAGATATCTAAAGTGAGTTTGGAGCATGGCTGAGCAGGTCTTCCATCCACCAGCATGCCTTGGGCTTGTTGGCAGCAGCAGGAAGTGACCTCAGCCTTGTTTTGGATAGGTGCACAGTTCCACCCAGGGCCACTGTGTAGTGGGGTGAACTGAGCACACAGCTGCCCTCCACAAGGCTGCTGCCCTTGGAGGTACCTTATGCCTTCTGAGGTTCCATTCAGTTAGCAACTGTTTACTGCTTTTTTGTTTTTACATGAAAAGCCTGAGGCTGTTATTCCTCAGTGTGTCTTCATCCCCAGACGCAGTGTCTGCATCACACACTGGGAAAAGATTTTCTTGACTTTTTGACCTAATGTCCATCCTTTAGGAAAATGCTAATCAGAACAAATAGAGATTCAGAATTCCAAGTGTTTCGTCTGTGCAACTCAGGCTGGTATCAGGTCACTAAGTACCTCACACAGATCTAGAATTCAGTCTTTCTGCCTCAGTCTCCCAGTCCTGAAGTTACCAGGCATGCACCACCAGGCCAAAGCCTTGCTCAGTATTTTCAGTCTCCAGTGACATAGAAGAATACAGAGATAAGAATTAAGAAGTGTAATTTACCAATTCCTAAGTTGTGTTTTGGATGGTTCTGTTCTATAGTTACATCCTTTTCTCAGCCTTTGTAAGCTAAGCTCTGCACTCTCTTGGTGATAAGCACCGCAGATGACTTCAGTGTCTTAGTCCCCAAATGCTCTTTCGTGAATGTGTGTGAAATGCTAATAAATATATCGTTAGGTCCTTAGAATTCAGTCAACCTTCCTTTCCCCAAGTCTGGTGAGCTAGCAGCACACATGCTTCCGTTTCCTTCCTTCAGGGAGTTCAGCACAGGGTACTAGGCCCAGAGATTATGGCTCTTGGGTGCTTTTTTTGAGGTACTTAGAGGAGAGCCTAAGAATTCTTGGCTGACCTGTTTTGGTCGCACACAGGGTGACTTCCAGTGTAGGGTTGGGGAGCTAAACGAAGGTGAAGCATGACTTTGCACTGCGAAAACCATAGCCTTCCTCTCAGGGGCACCACTAACAGGCAGGCAGGGCATGTGTTTTCCCTCCCCAGTCTCCTCAGGCTAGGGGTGGCTTCTGTCCTTCTGTATTGGGAGCGTGGCTAGGCTGGGCTAAGTGCTGAAACATGGAGCTGGCTAATATGTTATCCCTGCTTAAAGAGTTTCCAACACAGTGGGGAAGCAGCCAAATTAAAAGACATTTATATTGTAGGGTGGTAAGTGCTGTAATAAAGACAGCCTGGATACTGCGGCCCAGCTTAGGCGCAAGCCGCGCAGTATTCTAGTCAGGGGTGGGAAGACGACACCAGAGTGACCCCGAGGGAGAGCAGGGACATCCAGGGCTCTGTTGTGTCTGGAGGATAAAGGCTTTTCTCTAGTGTCAAAACGTGGCCTCTCTGAAGGCTACAGGCCAGGCTCTGTGTCTGCTATGTAGCAGAATGGACTCATGCCTTCTTCATCTGTGTTCCCAGTGCCCAGAGTGGGCCCTCTTCTTTAACAGTGCTTTGCACTGATCCCACTGTGTCAGTCACAATGGATTTTTGGAGTTCCTAATCCCAGGAGAACCTAAGCCCCTCCTATGTAGGGAATGTGGCTCTTTTGTGTCCTCAGAGCTTAGCCTGGGGAGGGTGGGTGCAGCACAGCTGTTGGCAGAGCGGAGAAGTAGGAGGTTTCAGCGTTGTCACTTAAGATTCCTTCCTTTAGCTTGTGTTGGTTAGGGAGGGCAGTAGATTGTTTTCCTTTTGAGTGTCCAGCAACTGGCTTTAAGGAGAGGTGTCACCTCTCGGACGGCTACGTCAGGTTTGTGAATCCTGATGCTTGTGGCTGCACCAGGACTGGAGAGGGCTGGGCCGAAGGACAAGCCTCTCTTGTCACTTTTTCCTACCTTCATAAAGAGTATATGAGCTGAATTACACTTACAGGCAGCTGCTTTTCAGATGGGATCTTAACCTCAGCTGCTGCTGCTGATCCTAATCGCAAGACCCTTGAACTCCAGCTGCTAAAGTGGACCAGAGTGCTGTAGTACAGAGCCGGCGGGGGCAGGGGGTCGGGGGGAAAGCACAGGCTCACCCCCTAGAAGACTCAGCAGCCCCTGTAGCTTCTCTTTGTCTCTGACTTTGGGTTGGCTTACACCATGCCGATTGACTTTACTTTTAGTGGTAGGCGCCATGCAATATGCACTTGGTTTGTGGGTGTTCTTGATGTATCTGAGTATGCTGATTGAGAATGCTTAGGCTGAGATCTTGAGATCCTTGAACGTGAATCCTTCTGCCTGTCTAGAGCCTGCTTGACTTCCGGATGAGGCCACAGACCTTTGACACAGGAGCCATGAGAGGTTAATGCCCAGCTCCTCTTCTTAGCGCTTAAGGCTCAGTAGAAAGCACATATGGCACCTTCCTCCCTGCTGTCTCTCTTCTGGGTTCTCACTCTGGTTTGGTTTGCTCTCTTGAGGGAGGCAGTGGCCTGATCAACACTGCGTAGTATTTTAGAGCTTTCTTACTGCAAGAAGAAGCCACATGACAAGAGCTGCTCAAAGAGAGAGCTGGAGGAGGAAAGATCTTTTTGTGGACAATATCTATTTATTTATTAATTTATTATTTATCTATCTACTTATTTATTGTGCTTTCTGTAAGAAGCTCCATTATTTGCCCTCTGGCTCATATGTATTGGTATATACAGGAGTTGATTGATATAGCCTTGGCTAAGGTGAAAGCAGGGACCCTTGCTATACGCTATGGACTTGACTGAAGTGAGTAATTCTTTTGCCTAAGTGAACTGTTACTTCCTGGTGAATTAGTGAAGTGAGGACACTAGCTATGGCAGTCTCATAACTCACTTAATATACTTTAGTAAAAGTATTGTCTATTTCAGTGACCTGTAAGAGGCTCTTTTTAGAATATTTTTTGATCTGTTTGAAAATGTCAACATAAACCTTTGCAGTCAAGTTGATTTGGCCTTCTTACATGAAGAGAAAATGTTAGTGTCAACTGATAGTCCATAGATCTACATAGAAGAATAGTATGGCTTCTCCTTTTTTAATGTTTATAACAGAGTACAAATCTTGCATTGGCTTGAAACCTGCCTTGGTTCTTTTGGTATTGCTGTAATAAACTACTTGAAGCCAGTTCACTTATATAAAGGTTTATATGGTTCATGACTCTGGTGGCTGGATCGTTCCACCAGCATGGCCTCCTGAGGTGGTGTGGATCTCTTGGCTGCATCAGTGTGGCAGAGAGGTGGAAGGGAAACCCACTGCATAGAGAAGGAGCCAGAAATCTGCGCATTCTTAAAGAGCTAGCCTAGACCTAAACCTCTCTAGTGGGGCAACATCACTTCATGCATGGGATGGCTCTTCTAGGACCCATTTACCTTGAGGGAGTTGCATCACTAAGGACTGAGCGTTCACAGCATGAAGTTTAAAGGACAAACCAAATCCAGGACACAGTGGAACCTACTGCAGTGTGCTTAAAGGTGGCCCAAGCTCACGGGGTGAGGGAGGGGGTGAAGCAGGCAAGGCACGCAAGGCTGGCAAGGCTGGCAAGGCAGTCGAGGCGCATGCAGAGTCTTGCCTAGTGTCTGAAAATTGTGCCCTCATTTGAGTTGGCTCTTCCTCAGACCCGGGGTATTTCTCTGCTTGGTTTCTTGGCATTTTAACTTAGCACCGTTGCTTAGTGTTACTGAGTGTTTGTGTAGTTTAACATCCTGAGTTCTTTACGAACAAAGCCTGGAGTCCTCACGGTTAACATCACTCATTCACTGAAGTTCAGTAAAACTGACATCCTTAATTGATTTATATTAATGAGCGGTATGACTGTATAGAGGAAGCAACATTGTTTTCTTTTTCAGTTTTCAGATTCAGAGGTCTAAGATCTACTTAAAATGAGTCTGAAGAAACTGATAGTGTGTTTCTTTTCTGTGGTTGTTGTGACAAGTTGTAACAAACACAGTGGCTTCATTACCTCACAGTCCTGGGCTGAGATCGCTATGAATGCCCTGGATGCGCTGTAGAGAATCTGGCTTTCCTCTTCTGACCTCTGAAAACTGGGCGTGGGGTGCGCTTGCGGGTCCTTCCATGAGGCCGTCATCTCTGTTTTGTGTCTCCATTTGTGAGGCCTTTGTGCTTGTTGTGGCTCACACCTGTAACGGCTAAATCTGGGCTTTTACAGCTTGAATTCCTGCTAAGCATCAGGCTGTGCCGGGAGATTGACAGGCTGCAGTCTCCCAAACCCCAGAACCATCTTCTGAGATGGAGGTAAATTCCATCTTACCTGTGGGAAAAGAGGCTCTCGTGGAGGTGGGACTGGCCTAAGGTCTCATTGCTGGTGTGGAACTGAATACAGTGTAGGTGGAAGGCAGGGTGATTCACTTGCTTCCTTTCAAATAATTACAGTAAAGTGAGAGGGAAGGGTGTTAAGGAGTTGATTTCTCCTCCTTTCCACTTCACAGCAAGGCCTTATTTGTATAATACTCAGAGCATCTGCCAGGGCGATTGCCAAAGATTTGGTATAGCATATCAGAAGAGCGACCAGGGAGCTAACTGACTCGGTAAGTCCCTTATCGCCCCCCCCCCCTCGCTCCCCTGTCCCCCCACCCCCCGCCCCCCTCCGTTCCTTTCTTTCTCCCACTCTGCATCTCATCCACTGTGTGTCGAACCTACTTTATTAAGTTTATTATTGTGCTGTTTCTTAATTACTACTTCTGTTTTCTCCTAAAGTAGTTACTTCTAATCCTGATGCTCTGCAGTCCGTGAAGTGGAAACCATTGTCTTTATCTTCAATGAGACTCTCATCTGTGAACTGGCAGATGGGAGCCCAGCATCAGAAAGGCAGGCTGAACAAGGTTGCCAAGTGCAGTGATGGGACAAGACTCTGATTTGTGCCCATTTGTTTTCAAAGCTCTCTGGCTTCCCAAATAGTTGGGTGACTAAGATAGAAAACTAGAACCAGGAAAAAAAAAAGGTAAAGGCCGTTCAGAGATGATAGCTGCAGAAATGGTAAAGGCGGTGTTAACGTGGATTGCGCCAGCCATCGGTAAAGCCAAAGTTCAGGAGAAAACGGTCTTCAGTTTATAGTGATGAGTGAGGGCTTCTTGTCTAGTTTCAAGTAATTAGCTCGGGCTTGTCCATAATCAGAACGAAAACATGACAGTGTCAGTGGTAACTCCCACCAACCCTCTGTACAATAGAGTCTATTCTCCACATCATCACTTCATCTAATATTCGCAACAGCCTCCTGCAGATGGGTACCAGCACCCCCGTCTTACATGTAATACCACTGAGGCTCTGAGACATTAGGTTTTACCTAAGTGAAAAGCAGGTTGCTTCTGGAATGGAAGACTTGTGTTCCTTTTGCTGTTCTGTGCATCTTATTTCAGCATAGTCAACGTTATTGCTTGAAACAATTCCATAAAGCTCAGGAAATTCTAGAGAGAGAAACTCAGAGTGCCCAACATGGTAATTATATAGAAAAAACACCGAAGAAACACAAGCATGTGCGTTTTAAAGTAGGTAAAATGTACTTGGCCTATAACATCCTGGATAAGCTCCCAGAACTGACGGCAGCTAGTGCTTACTTAGCTCTGTGCATGGCACACCTGTCCAGTCTTATTCTTGTGCTTAGTCATGCTGGAGCTTTCCCCTCTTTCCACAGTGTTTTTAGACAACCAGTCTCCTTTCTCTGCCTCTGCTTTCTTAGCACTGAAAGAAGATAAAGCCTGGTATGTTCTCTCTGTGCAGTGCTGTGTGTGCTAATTCAACACTCTGGTCCTGGCCCGTGTTTGGAACGTGGTAATTGCATTTCTGAACTCTTGCTCCACATCAAACACATGGTACAGTGGTCAGTCCTGACTACAAATACCTTCTTAAACCAGTAATTATTGTAGTTGCATTCTTGTGCAGCCCCAGACCCTGAAGCTAGTGGACAGCAGTGAAATGCTTTCAATGCCATTGTCTGTTGTGGTTTGCAGCTCCCGTGGCAGTATGTAATTGCTCTCTGGTTGTGATAGAGTTGGCTGTTGTCATGGTAGCTGTGGTGCGGAGAATATGTCATTCTTTGTGTCTTGGGACCTTGGTCGCTGATTAGCCTTTGGGACTTGGCGGTCTAAAGCACATGGAAGAAGGTCCTGCACTCCATCTCATGGTTCTTTCCTTTTTCATAACCAATGCTCCTTGGTATAAAAGCATTCTGCTTCTGGCCCGTCTCTGCGTGTCAGCTTTCCTGCTGCCCATCAGCTAAGCACCCTTCAGGGGCCTGTCAGACCTCCAAGGGCTTGATGTTTGAGCACAGTCAGGACTATCTCATTCTCTCCTGACCCAGAGACTGTTTCTGGGTTCAGAACACTAACAGGGGTATTGTAGAGTGTAAATGGAGAATTCCATTTTGTTTGATGTCACTTGGCAATGTTCCCTGGTTTTGGAAGATGGTGCTGCATAGTGACTAGCATTGGATCAGAAGTTTAGTCTGTCTCATTGTCCTGCTTCTTGGCTGAGTGTCCTGGGACAAGTTAACTCCCTTGCCCTACATTTCTTTATTTGGTTCAAGACATGGCTATAGTAAAGTAGCCACCTTAGAGGACTCTTGGTGAGGAATAATTATGCTAACACGTGTAAAACATTATTGCTCGACAGGCAGCAACATTCAATAAATGTTATCTGTTACTGTTATTAGTTCACTACTGTTTATGTGTTAATGTTGATCGCCAGGACCATAAGTGTCACTAAAGCATAGTACCTGGCCTTTGAAAAAGTAGTCTGCCTGGGTGTATATAGGAAAACTACACAGTGTGGCCAGTGCTGTGCAATAACCACCTCTCCTCTTTCTCTCTCTACCCATCTATCTGTCTGTCTGTCTGTCTGTCTGTGCCATCTCTGACTTTCTGATGTTACTTGCACACTTTTCAATGCTAGTTTTTCTTTGCTCATAGGGATGTTATCAGCACCCTGGCCTCAAAGACAGAATATAAAAGGGCAAATATGTTGCTATAGATCATTTAATTCTTGCCAAATTTTGAAGCAAGTAGCTTTATCAGGTAGACGTGGCTGGTTGCAAGAGGAGCCATGTTTCTTTCAGTTAATGAGCTGTTAAGATAGCTTTGTAATTGTGAGTAGTTCTTACTGCTTGGCAGAGTAGTTTAGAGACGCCTACTCCAGATTTATCGTACTAGGAAAAATGCTCTTTAGTGGGGCTTAATTTATGCCATTATCTGTCTGTATTAGTGTTTGGCTTCAGCATCCAGGGATTAGAGAAACCCACGGATGGCAAAGCTCGGCCTTGTTCCAGACATCTTTGAGAAAACTTATGACATCCTTCACAGCGGAGATGCTTTGCAAAAGGACAAACTGAGGAAGCAGCACTTATTAACATATCTAATAGATCATATATTATATAAGTAACTACTGTATGTAGTATATAGTATTAATGTATACTGACAGTGTTGATATGTATCAGTAGTGAATACTGTATTTGATTGGAGTCTGGTTATTACCAAACTGGAAAGAGCCAGTGTTGAGATTGAGGCTGTAAACACTTTCTATGTGACAGTATAACTGAGGTGGAAAGGGGTTGTGTCTTGAATATTGTAGCTTGAGCACATAGCTAACTCCTGTTCATAGCTGATGCTGAAGGAAAAGCTTGGGATGCTGAAGCCAGGCAGCCATTACTGCAAACTGCAGTGTGGCTATGATGACTGTTTTAAAACCATTACAGTCTAGCCAGTAGCATGTTTAAAGGCCTTCTTCCCTTTGGTAATTCTGTCTGGATCCTCCCCATGGCTTTCTTTATATGTCTTATCTCCCTTGCTCAGCTCAATGCCCAAGAGGATTTGTGTCTTTCATAGTGCTGGCCAGATGCAGGGTTTCAGCTTGGCAGGCTGGCACTGGCATACCCTGGATTTCCAGACTGTGCACTCAGTGCTCCGTCCTTTGCAGCCATCGGCACTGGTGTTGAAGGCCTCAGTGCAGTCGACCTGGTCACACACTCCCCCAACCCGCCCTGAACCTTAAAGTTTGCTTCCTCCTGCTGTTTTCCTGTCCACTTTAGCTGGTGCTTCCTGTAGTCTGTGCTTAGGCCAGTCCTCTCCTTGTTCTAGTGGCTCATGGAACATTTAGGCCAAAATGAAAACAGCAAAAGTCAGACGCGGGCTCAGGTCAGGCTCCGGCTCCTTTTGTTTCTCTTCCGGGTCAGAGATATAAATGTCTTTTCTTACGAGATTGAATGCTATTATTATGAACCTAAGTTATAGGTGCAGAGTTTAACATTTTTTTTGTTCTAGATCACGTGTCTCTCCCTACCCCAAGTACCAGCAGTGTGCTATTATACCTGAAGAAAGCAAAGCTTTTGAGCTTTTTGCTGAGAGAGAGGGAAGCCAAGGCTTTGTGTCTGCCGGTGGAAGCAAGGAAATCAAGGCCAATGACTAACTCATTTTTCTAGCTGTAAAGATTAAATAAGACTGTGGCTGTAAACCTTGAGCACAGAAGGTGTTACAGACATGTTGCTATGATTTGACGCTGGGGTCTGGAATTCATGAAAGGAGTGTGGCCCAGGAACAGTGCTTCCAAGCCCCCAAACTTAGTGGTTCAGACAGGTGGTAAGAGTAGTCAAGCTTCCCCCCAAAATGTGGTCCACATTGAAGGTGTTTGTTTTATTGAAATGTTATTTCTTAACTGTGTGTAGGATTTTTAAAAGTAAAGCTGTCTGGGTTGTTTGGCAGATGAGGTATCTGCAAGTCAGCTAAGCACTCTTTGCTTTATTCCGCAGTGATCTGGGGTAATGGTTTTTGTTTTTCAAGCTGGTTGTTTCATTTCTTCTAAGTTGCTGAATTTACATATATAGTGTCCTTAGCTTTTCTTTACTGTTCTTGTCATGTCTTGGGGTCTGCAGTCTGGGGTGCCACCCTCTCACTTTTGATAATGTACATTCTGTTCCTCTGTTCTCTTCCCCTTTCTTCTTTTTCTTGCCCTCCTCCCCTCCCCCTTCGTGCCCTTCTCCCCTCCCCCTTCTTGCCCTTCTCCCTTCCCCTCTTCTTGCCCTCCTCTCCTCCCCCCTTCTTGCCTTCCTCCCCTCCCCCCTTCTTGCCTTCCTCCCCTCCCCCCTTCTTGCCTTCCTCCCCTCCCCC
>OU015748.1:78216450-78235123 GCA_907169655.1 Acomys percivali | reverse complement strand
GTGTGTGTGTGTGTGTGTGTGTGTGTGTGTGTGTGTGTGTGTGTGTGTGTGTGTGTGTGTGTGTGTGTGTGTAGGACTAATAAAAAATAAAAATGAAACCACAACTGCAAATTCTACTACTCTGCTCTTGGATGTCTCAGCCTGAAGAATGGTTAGCCAATAAAGTCCCTTTCACTGTAAGTTTCCTCTGTGCAAGTATTTTGCTATAACAAGAGAAGATGGGATGAGGCAAAACTCAAGCTTGTCTTCCCCCATCAGAGTATTTGCTTTTCTCAATAGGATTTGATGCTTTCTATCCATGTGTTGATTTAGCACCTTTGAGGGAAGTCAAATGGCTGTGGAAATGATATTTACTTCTATTCCATGCATGTATTCATGGATACTTGTGCCAGGACCACAGTCTTGGTTACTGATGATTTCTATGGAGAGCCATGAATCGCTCAAGTTTTGACCTTTTTTTTTGGGATTACTTACCTATTCTGCATCTTTTATAGTTCCATATAAATTTACAAATTCATTCATGGATTTCTACACAATGACCTGCTGTGTTCTGACTGCACCTGTGTTGACTGTTGATCGCTCTGAGGACTTCACCCTCTTCCCAGTTCTTATTCTTCCGTGTCTGAGTGTGGTGTTTATGGAGTCATGCTCAGATTCTGCTCAGCAGCATTTCTTACCTTCCTAGTACAGGTCTTCTGTGCCTGCCTGAATATTTACTATCAGAAATGGGATGTTTTAAACTATATTCTAAGCTTGTTCCGTACCTTTGTTATCCTTATTATCTGTTTCTTCTTTGTATTGTTAAATTACTAGTTCAATTAAGTTGTTTGACAGATCTGTTATGATCTCTAGTTATATAATCATACAATTTGCATAAGTCGCTTTACTTCCTACTTATTTATATTTTTGGTAAAATACTCAACACGGGTGGTGGGGTAGGAACCTTTTGCTTCTCAAAAAGAAGAAACATGCATGATTCTATTTTCCCTCTCATCTTTGCCTCACATTTATTGGTGATGTTTATAAAAACAAATGAATATGAGTTTCTAATTTTCCTGTCGTTGCTTGTTGCCCTCACTCCTCTGCAGAGCATCCTGCCCCTCAGGTTTGGACATATTCAGGACAGAAGTCAGATGCTCCTGTTGGCTCTCTGCTGCCACACTGGTCACCTACTTTCCTCACAAGTGAGGTGTTCCATTTTTATAATGCAGGGGTGTTTCTTTATAAGCAGATTAAGACAGTCTTGAAAAATTTTAGTCCTTTAAAATGCAGTGTAGTCTGTATAATTTTTACTTAGACTTCTGATTGGTGAAAACGTAAATGGCTGTGATTCCACAAATACAAATTAGTCCTTAAGTTAAAAAATACGGACATTCACTGTTGAGAAACACTTGGTCAGAGATGCCTGCTGTGGCCAGTGAGGTTTCTTTTGTTTGCACTTAGTCTTGAAAATACCAGCGTTTTATCTGGTTAAACGTTGTTAAGAAAAATCAGTTCATTCTGATGGGGACTCTGTTCAATCTGTAGATTGCTTTTTTAAAGATGATCATTTTTACTATGTTAATCTTGCTGATCCATGAGCATTGGAGATCTTTCCATCTTCTGATATCTTCTTCAATTTCCTTCTTCAAAGACTTGAAAGTTTTATCAAACAAGTCTTTCACTTGCTTGGTTAGAGTTACTCCAGGATATTTTATATTGTTTGTGGTTGTTGTGAAGGGTGTTGTTTCCCTGAGTTCTTTCTCAGCCCATTTGTCATGTATATACAGGAGAGCTAATGATTTTATTTAAATTAATCATATATCCAGCCACTTTGCTGAAGGTGTATATCAGCTATAGCAGTTCCCTGGTAGAACCTTTGGTGTCGCTTATGTATACTATCATATCAGGCATGAATAGTGATACTTTGACTTCTTCTTTTCCAATTTGTATCCCCTTCAGTTGTCTTCTTGCTCTAGTTAGAACTTCAAGTACTATATTGAGTAGATACGGAGAGAGTGTGCAGCCTTGTCTTGTCCCTGATTTTAGTGGGATTGCTTTGAGTTTCTCTCCATTTAATTTGATGTTGGCTGTAGGCTTGCTGTAAATTGCCTTTATTATGTTTATGTATGTCCGTTTTAACCCTGATCTTTAATCATGAAGGGGTGTTGGATTTTGTCAAAAGCCTCTTCAGCATCTAATGAAATGATCATATTTTTGTTTTTGTTTTTGTTTTTTTTTCTTTCAATTTGATCATATGGTGGATTACATTGATGGATTTTCATATGTTGAACCATCCTTGGATCTCTGGGATGAAGCCTGCTTGATCATGGTAGACGATGTTTTTGATGTGTTTGATTCGTGATGGGATGGATTTGGTTTGTGATTATTTTATTGAATATTTTTGCATCAATGTTCATGAGGGAAATTGGTCTGAAATTCTTTTTTTTTGTTGTTGTTGACTCTGTGTGTGATTTGGATATCATGGTAATTATGACCTTATAAAAGGAACTTGGCAATGTTCCTTCTGTTTCTACTTTGTGGAATAATTTTGAAGAGTATTAGTATTAGGTCTTTGAAAGTCTGGTAGAATTCTGCCCTAAAATTGTTTGGCTCTGGGCTTTTTTGGGTTGGGAGACTTTTAATTACTGCTTCTATTTCCTTAGGGGTTATAGGTCTGTTTAAATTGTGTGTGTGTGTGTGTGTGTGTGTGTGTGTGTGTGTGTGTGTGTGTCCTTGTTAGAGACAGGCTGGCACTTTTGGTTGGTCACAGCTACTTACTCCAGCCAGCTGGCACACAGGCTCCTGGGGATTTCCTGTCTCTGTTTCCCATCTCTGGTTATTGCAGATGGAGGCTACTCTACCCATCTTTACTTGGCTTCTTGGTGTTGGTCGGGTGTCCAGCCCCACAAGTGTCACTTTTGTTTGTGCCACTGAGTGTGCAGTTGAAGCTGATGCTAAAACTCTTGGTCTTCTAATTCTGAAGTCTTGATCATCTCATTGCATTAGGCTGGACACTTTTATCTTGATGAAGAGTTGTATTGTCTGTCATGTTGGCTAATTTTGGGTTGTATCCTGGACATTATAGATGTCCATTCTGGCAGCCCTCAGTTCTGTTCCAGATCTCTGAAGGACACTGATGCCTTGCTGGTAGCTAACTAACTAGATTATATTCAGACTGTGAAGTAGTAAGAAGAATTGAATTGTCTTTTTCAATTTGACTTTGCATCTAATGCCAGAGTATATGGTTTAGGGGCAGCCTGAGATCCTGACAGCCCTTCTGTGCTAACGATTTCTGGGCTCATCCCTTCACATTTCAGTACTATGGCTGCCTCAGGTCTTGCTTCTCTGGTGTAAAAGCTCTGAACTTACTAAGTGTACACTTGCTGTTTGTTTCAGGTCTTGACTGTATTTCAGCATTTTCCTGTTTTCTGTTACTTTCCAGGGCTGGCAATAGTTGACTTTGATGTTTTGTTCAGACTTGGACAGTTTATGGTTGATACCCATGGTCAGATTGGGATCAGCTTTATTCACAACAAAGGCAGATACATCTTCATTTAAATAGAAAGCTAGTTATGACCACTGCATGGACAGACACATTACCGAGCAAAGGTGGCACAGGCAAACTTTTTTATGGATTCTTTGTGCCTAGCGTGCAGTGGATGGAAAGATGGGCAGACACAGCAACTGTCTTTAATTAAATATTCTGGTACATGTTAATTATCCTGAAATTGATACTTTGCTGTATTAAGTTCTTTTGTGAAGTAATACATGAAATCTCAGTGTCTCAAATATTCCTCTTTAGCATCAGCTTTGTTTTTGTTTTTTTGATTTTTGCTTATTTGAGATAGGATTTCTTTGTGTAACAACCCTGGCTGTCCTGGAACTCTCTCCGTAAACCATGCTGGCCTTGAACTCACAGACACCCACTTGCCTCTGCTTCTTGAGTGCTGGTGTTAAAGGTGTGTGCCACCACTGCCTGGCTTCAATATCAGCTCTGATGAGACAGGAAGATGTGTGACTTCAGTGACTAGCAGATCCCAGCACACTGCATCTGCTTACAGTGTCTAGGATGGTTATGTCCGGTCAGCATCGCCAACGTCAAGTGTTGTATGAGTGTGCATGTGGGCTGTAGAAGGTCTTCTGTTAGTGTGTGCTAACTGTCAGCAGGAGGGGAGCAGCTGTGGCGAGAGTACAGTTGTCGAGTTGCTGCTGGCTATCCTTTGAGCTGCTGCAGTAAGAGAGAACTGTGTGTGGAATTCTAGTTAGTAAAAGAGCCTTCACATCTTCGAATCATTTTTCTCCTGCTGACTGGTCTGAGCTGTGTTTGTTATGGAAAAACTACAGTGGTTAGGATTCAGTTATTGGTCTCAAACTCACTTGAGCAGGGAATACAGGTGACTAGTTAATGCTCAGAACACACACCTGGCTGTAAAAGAAGGACAGGATGGTCATTTTTACATATTTAAAGAATGGTGCTTTCAGGACGTTATTCCTTCCAGAGGCCAGCTGGGTTAGGATCACAAGGAAGAGAGGTTGATAGTTGATGTTTCCTCCTGATTTGAGGGCATGCTATGCAGGTCAGACACATTTGGGAAATCATAAGCTATTTCATTCGCTCCGGAAGATTAGTTCAACAAGATATGCAGATTTTAATAGAAGACATGGAAGAATTGCTAGTGGGACTGCACACTTTTCTAGACTAGAGTGACTTTAAGTGGTTTTAGCAGATGTGTGGTTCTGTTTCAGGATGCACAGTTCGTGCAGTGTCATGTTGAAGGGAACGCTGTAGACCATGAGAAAAGGCAGAGTTGTAAAGCTGAGCTAAGAGTTAATGTCTTTACGTCTGGTTCTCTGTCTACACAGTCGGGCTTCCTCGGGCTTGGCGGACACACAGCAAGATATTCTGCTGGAGCCTCTGATCGCAGAGTGCTCAGCTTGTGTAGACTTGTTTTCCTTATGCAGACACATGCATGCACCTATGGGGAAGTTTGGCTTCTAGCTCAGGCCCAGGCAGATCAACAGCAGTGACTAACATTTGTGTGATTGTGGCAATAGACTGCTGCAAAGGTTACTTAAAATTTACAAATGGCTTATTTCTAGATTTTTTTTTAATTACTATTTTTGATGTGGGCCAACTATGAGTTAATGGAGCCTTCAGACACACACACACAAAGAAGGGAATTTACCTCCCCCCCTTCAGAATATTAAATGCTTTTTTAAAGGGATTGTTAGCATGTAAAGATGAATAATAATTGGAAAATTGGTTTGGGTTTTTTATTTTACTTTTTTTATTTTATGTTTTCATATATTACATCCCTAGCGCAGTTTCCCCCTCTCTCCTCCCTTCCTAGTCTGTGCACCCCCTCGCCATCAACTTCTCCTCCTTTGGCTTCAGGAAGGGGCAGGCCTCCCAGGTATTGCAACCAAACATGGCATATGAAATTGCAATAAGACTAAGTAAATCCAAGAAGGGACATTCTTAATTTTATGAACTTGATGACTGTTTTTAAACATATCTCAGTATTCTCATGTGGTCACTGCAGTTTGTGGTTAAAAAAATCTTATTAAAAATCCATAGCATTACATGTTGGGAATGCAAGGTGGTTGGTGTTTTCACAGGCACTCTTGGGCTAAGGATCTTGGAGATTAAAGATCCATAAAATGTGTCTACTCCGTGTTTGAGGTAAGCTTCCAACTAACTTAACGTTGAATTTCTTCTACTCTTTCCCCTGTGGAGCTTAGTACAGGCACTTTCAAATCCACCTGCTTGGGCGATTACTCAGTGGCCGCTGGTTTAGTTTATCTAGATGATGAATATTTGGCATTTCAGCACATTACAAGTCGCCTTTTCTGTAGCACCTGGTTGAATTCCAGAGACAGAGGGTTGGCGTGAACTATTATGTTAGGTAGTAAACTGATAGTTTACCTATAGAAATAAGCTGTAAGGCTTGCAGTTATGTATCTCTGTTACTGTCACTGGGAGTTAAATTGTTTGTGGGGACAGTGCCGTTTTTATGAATTTAAGTTTTTGGAACTGATGATGCATGCACTCCATGTCCTCCATCCCCAGTCGTACAGTATGATTCTTAACATCCAACACACTGGCCATCACTTTAAACATCTGTTGTTTCTTGTGTTAAGAACATGCCATATCCTCTGTTCTATTCTATTTTGATACATGCATTTAATACATCACCTTGCTGTACAGTTGATAGCACAAACTAATTTCTCCTGGTTAACAGGAACATCTCCTCTGCCTTGCCCTTTACCTACCCAGTTTTTTTCTCTTTTAGATTCCACACAGATCATGGGATTTGTGTCTTTGTAGCTGGCTTATTTTATTTAGCATAAATCTATGTTCACCTCTGTCACAGTGATGTGATTTTTAAAAAATGCTTTACTGTGTTCTATGCTATATATTTCACGTGTTTTAAATCCTTCATTCTTCGATGGGCACTTTGGTCATATCTGTACCCAGGCAGTCATAGCTAATGCAGTGAATGTGCAACCACAGACTTGTCATTAAGATGCTGACTCCATTTCTATCTGTAGTAGAATTTGTAGTGCTGTGTTGAAAACCTGGAGCACAGGGTGATAGGGATGAGGATTTGAGGCCCCGCTGAGGAGGCTTCCATCCATCTTGATGAGCAGAGCAGCGCAGCTCCCACTGTGCAGCCAAGAAGCAGAGACACACAGGGAGACCGAGAGATGGAGGGGCGGTGTACCTGCATGGCTTCTCCTTTTCCTCTGTGATTTCTGCCATGAACTAAACTTGAACCTTCACCAAAACAAGTCATGACTTCATAGCTATGCAACACGAAGCACAGAAAGCACTTATGCTAAAGCTTGTTTGCAGAGTGGAAAGAAGCTTGTGTTAGGAACTCGTGTGACTTTGTCTTGGGTGTGTGTAACTCTCGTGTTCATTAGCTCTTAACATGCCAGCTTTTCTTTAAACATCCTGCCAAGCACCTGCTAGCTCTTCCACGTGGATGCATTTTAGACAGACTCGGTGACCGTAACTGAACTCCACAGGTCCTCTTAACTGTTTCGGATTGTTTCCTGTTTTTTGTTTTTTGTTTTTTTGGGTTTTTTGTTTGTTTGTTTTAAACACTAAGTATTACAGTCTATTTAAGTGTCTGTGCCCAAATTCAGGGAATTGTTTTTGCTTGCCCACTAATGCCTCTCTTGTATTTTCTGGTCAGAATTTGTTTGAGAATTCTGTCATCCCTCAGCCACACTGTGGTAAGAGCCTCTTATCCATATCAGTTTCTTGCCTTTGATTTAAAAACCTGCAATTAATCCTCTGCATCTGTAATTAGACTGGTATCATTTCTGATTTTCTGGATTAACATTTCCTAGCTATCTTACATCTTTCCCTGGCAAACCCAACTTTGATCAGTTGGTGATGAAACATATAAGATAAGAGTCTCAAAAGTGTGTATCACTTGAGCAACCCTGTCCACATTTTTGGCCCCTGCTCATATAATCTAGAGAAGTTACTGGTAAATTCCATTGATTATTATTTTTTTTAGCATTTGGAAATGTCTGAGTGCATTGGACTTTCTACCGTTTACAAATTCCATGGTGAAAGCAACACTTGATGGAACAGTACTATAATCTACCACCAATAATAGTTATATTTGCTAGGAAAATTAGACATTTAAATAATAGCATTTATTGGCAGCTTAAATATTACCATAATCTCTGTAGCAAGAAAATTGACAAAGTGTTGAACAATGCCATTAAATGTGAGGGGAAAACAAGCTTTAATTTCATAAGTATTTATGATAAAGCTGTTATGCAAGGGAGATAGAAAATCAAAGTGCATTCTACTTTAGAATACGAAAATTCGTAATTTTAGCAGTGGAAAGCATTCATTTCACCAAAAAGTATAGGCTAAAAGGGTGGTAATGTAAGAGAGGTGATGGGACAGAATTTGAAGAAGGAATGGGAGGTTATTTAGAAAGAGATTTCCAGGTACAGTGAGAATGTGCTAAGAACAGTCTCCTCACTAGAAACAGTCTCTGCATCCGATTGGATCTGGTGGGTCCCATACACATTGTTCCCATGGATTTTCCAACCAGTGGTAGAAGAGCAGTGGCATTTTCAAGAGCTAAATGTGTTTATAAACCTTCATATGTGGACGGCACAGGGGCCATGATGATGAACAGGTGTTGATAGTGGCCTTCCCCAAGCCGTGTATCCATGGGCCTGCTTCCACCAGCTCTCAGTCTATCACTTTCTTGGCTCTTAAGTTCCTTTGAAATTTGTACTCTAAACTATGCTCAGACATTAAAAGAATTAAACAAACTCTCTTGTTCTTTAACATAATTCAGCCCCACCTTTAGAGACAAAATTTACATTGTCTGATACTGTACCTTAATTGTCCTAGGATAATATATATATATATTATATATATATATATATATATATATATATATTCACTTGAAGAATTTTAAATACACATTAAGATTTTGTAAGATCCTCAGGTAGAAGATCCTCATGGCCTGGTAGCACTGATATTTTAGAAACCTGGTTCCTTCCATCTGTGAACCTGTAAACCAAACCTGGTTCACTACCACCTGCCTGTGGTGTAGTCTATGCTTGGTTGTATTTAAGGCCCAGTAGTTAGGAAAGAACTTTGAGTATTAAATTTGGTGTGGGCTATTCACTCAGTTTTGTATATGTGATTCGAAGGTTTTGTTCCAGGCTGTTGTTGAGGTACAAGGATGAATGAGAGAGGGCCTTTAATGTCAGAGAGACTGCTGCCCAGTTCCCAGCTTGACCAAGCAAAGCACATAGGCAGGTAGACTTCCAAGTCTTAGAAAACCCCATGCTGTTTGGGGCGTTTAAGTTGGCCTGGTTGGTCACCGCTGTCTCATCAGTTCTATCTGTGGTGGTAAAGCATGCTGAGCTGGGCCACATGACTCCAAACCAATACATGCATGCTTTGTCCGTTCTGATCTGCAGCTTCCTTTACTAATAGCATGGGCAGGACTGAGTCAGAGATTAGGCTGGGAGAACTGACAGTGTCTGCTTTCTTAAACAGCGTTGCAGACAGCGCACTATTGGAAGTGAAGTTCAGGACACACAGCCAGAGAGGACAGTCAGTGAAACCAGGGAGCACAGTGGTTCCCAGTAGCCAGCCAGCACTGGCTTATGAGCGAGGGGATAAGGCAGCCCAGAAGGGCCTCTGCTTACCCCCATGAACCCGACTGTTACATCAAGCTTTGCCAGCCTGTCTCTTGCCTCCCACTTTCAGTGGGGTTTGTGTCTTCTGAGACCCATGTGAAAAATGGATTGCTTTTCTGGGGTGTGGGGAAGTGGAGCCTTTAAAAAAAATGGTAAAATGTTTAACAGACAGTGAATTCTGGCTCTCGGATGGATTAGTTACCTGGGGAGTTGGTTGTTTATACAGCTGGGCTGTCTGCTTGGGCTGGTTCTTCACTGTACTCTTGTATGTTATCCTTTGGTGTTCTTGCAGTGTCAGTTTGCAGAAAGGGACCCTTTCAGATGCAGCTGCCTGATCTCAAACAGCCAGCCTCCAGAACCTCGGTCCTTTGAAAACCACCCTGCCTCATACATTTCGCTATAGCAACAGCAAGTCTCCCCCGATGTCCCTTTTCTTCCTTGTGTAACTCTGAATTTTGAGCAAGTAAATGGAGCTCTTTCCCCCAATTTATTTAGTGAAGTCATTAAGGCTAGGTGAGAACTGATCCCCATCTAAGCTTATAGTGTTTCTCATAAACTTCTTTAATGTCTTGGGAAAGGCTTCACTATCTGTATAACATAAGCATCATATTGTATGTAAGTGTGTTGAATCAAATGCTTTAGTTCCATTTAAAATGGATCGGGGCTATAGAGATGGCTCAATGGATAAGAGTGTTTTCTGTTCTTCCTGAGACCTGAGGTCTGGTCCCTGTAGCCATGTCTCGTGATTCACAACCACATATTCCAAACTGAATGGACCAAAGGGCATCAGATCTTGCAAATGCTGGTACAGTGACTGCTGTACGGGAATGCCCCAGAAACTGCAGGTGCCAGTGAGGTCATGAGGTGGTGGTCCCTGTTGTAGCTTCAGTTCACTGGCTGGCTAAGCTTCTTTCTGCTCAACTGTGTGGCCGCTAGTGACTCTAAGCTCTTCATTCTGGTGCCCATTCCTAATGCTAACTTCATGCTGTATACAGTGGTGTATAATGATGCTGCAGAATAGCTGATACAGATGCTAGAATAAGTGTCGGTAGGGGACCAGATGAGCATTGCTGAGGAGGATGCACACAGAACGGGCAAGAGAAGTTGCACCTGTGTTTGCATGGTCTGGTGAGGGTCCATGGCTACTGCTGTGTTCTAACACAGGCCTAATCATACACTGTTCCCTTAAGTCTTCTTATTTAAGTTTTTAAATTACATTTGTGTGTGTCTGTGCGTGCACGCGTGCGTGCTCATGAAACTATGAAGTTCAAAAGAAAAGTTCAGTAACTCTGTTCATTCCTTCTAAGTATATCTAGACATGGCTTTCTCAGCATAAATGACAAAAGGCAGATGTTTGGACTCTCCCTTTACGTGATCTTTTATCCATCCTTTGTCTGGTGTGTTCAGGTTTGAGTTTTCTAATATGGTCACTGACTTCTGACTATATTTGGTATGCTAAAGGTAGCAATGCTTTCCTTGTGTGAACACCGTAGCTATCAGTCTGCACTGTGGTGGGTTTTGAACAGAAGATGGCTGTTCACCATCACAAGCACGATGTCGAGTTATTCTCACAGCATGAGGCTCACAATGGAGCTACTCAAGGCAAGGCACAGCCTGGAAGCCAATGTTCAATTCACCGTGGAGCAGCATAGAGCAAACAGGACTCCAAACGCTGGAAGCACATTTATGGTTTTTAACTTTTTGTCTGTTTTGTGCTGTCAGTGATCAGACCCAAGACCTATTATTATGTGTTAGACAAGTGCCGTTCCTGTGAGCATCAACCCCAATGACAGGACCTTTTGGTTCTGAAGTTCTCTTTTTATTTCTTGTCCAAAGAGTGTTTTTATGTTTTATGGCTCTATGGATATAGATGTAGCTTTCCCAACATAAAGAATAAAAGACAGGTAGGCGCTCAGGTTCCTGGTCCTAAGGTCATTACTTTATTGTTGTTGTCTCCAGTCCTTCTTCTACACTTTGTTTGCTTTAGGGTCTGTTTCGTTCTGGCAGTGCATGGAAGGTTAGGAAGTGCATGGGCTTGGAGATTCAAGAGTTGAATAAAATATGTTCTCAGGTACCAAGACTCCACGGAAATGTCTTCAAATAATTTGGTTTGCATAGCAAGAAATGCAGGAGTAAGTGGTTCTGAATTTCAAGGGAAGGTTCTAGAAAAGTAGGTGGGGCCATGGACAGCGAAGGAGTTCCAAGGAGGAGGGGGTGCCTAGGCTGCACATGCATTGGATTTATACAGCATTCATTCTTTTCATGTATTTGTCATTCTTAAACCATGAAGTTCATACTAATGTGGATAATTTAGGCAGTGACCAAGATACCCTGAGGAAATAGTTTTTGGACTTCTGGCAATGGGTCAAGGCCTGCCTGGGTGTGTCTGTCCTCTGCTCTTCTCAGTATTTCTCTGCTCTGTCTCAGAGTCAGTGACTCTGTCCTCCCCCCCCCCCCCATTTCTCCTCCATTCCCCTAGTGATTCCTGTCTGAGAGGCTCCTTAGTGTCTGAGGGATTGCCTGTGCCTGTGCCTTCTCACTGAGACATGAGACTCACGAATAACACAGCTCATGCCTAACTGTCCCGGAGGCCATCAGTGGTTGCTGCCTGCCTCTGTCTTGTATACATCATCATCTGAATGCATGCCTCACTTGTCATTGAGCGGACCTCAGTGCTGGCAGCAGGCTCTGCGCTGCTGCTTTTGTTCTCACTCAGCACCCCCTTCTTCCTGGAGGTGAATGATGGGTTAGATGGTTCTGGGTGTATCCCAGCTTCACACTTGTCCCCAGCTCCTCAGGGAATCGCGGATTAAATATTCTCCTTTCTCCTCTATGGGCTCTGGAGACAGGATGATCCTTCAAGAACATGCTGATCTTTATAATTCAGTGAATGCATGATCCTATCATGCTATCTCAGATGTCTGAGTGTCTTGACTCTCTGTGTGTGCCAGGGATGCTATAGGGTTAAAGGTTTCCTGGGATAGAGTGTTCATTTGCAGCAAGTACAGCTGTTTTTCCATTTTCAGGGCAGAAATAACTTTCTATCCAGCTCTCTATAGCCAAGATGCATGGGCTGTGCTGGGGCCTGGTGGCTACAGCTTTGCTGATTCTATGAGGAAGGCCTTTCACAGCCAATGCCAAATATTAGGATATAGATTCTTAGAATAGTGATACCACTGTGTTCTAATCAGAGATATATGTTGCTAACCTTCTCTTTCAAAAGGAACTCTCTCTCTCTGTTGATGGGAGGGAGGAAAGAAGGAGGAGGAGATTGAGACAAAGACCTCTTGTGGTTATGCATGAAAGGAGAGATAGCTGGCAGATGGTCAGTTAATGCAGGGCTAAAGAAAAGTGGACAGACTTAAGCATGCTCCAGTATACTCTTGCTAGAATTTAATTAATTATTCCTTAAACAGTTAGTATACGTTCTGAACAGGCACTGTAGATAGAGCAGTGCACACAGAAGGCCTGGCCAGTTCCCTCGGGGAAAGTCAGCCATGGGCTTGGGCCACTGAGGTGCATGGACGTGATGTCCCTTGCTAGACTTGAGGCTCTGAAGAAGAATACCTTTGAAACTATTATAACAAAGTAAAGTGTTGAGTGAGAGTCGATGACATCCATGCATCCATGCATCGGGCTAGTCAACTAGCCCTATTTGTACTTGAGGTTTGGATATAATTGTTCCCAGGGGATTTTCATATCACATGTGTAGAAGGGCAGTTGGCCTTCACCAATGAAGATCATGGCTATCGCAGCTTCTGTGCACTCTGCAGGGAAACACTAATGTCCATTTGCCATCCTAGTGGTTGTGGAATGTTGCCTATTTCCAGTGTGTGTGTGTATGTGTGTGTGTGTGTGTGTGTGTGTGTGTGTGTGTATGTATGTGTGTGTGTGTGTGTGTGTGTGTATAATTGGCAATTGTCATCTTGAGAAAAATCATTGCTTCTAGAAATGGTAGCAGTTTCATTTGTTACTGCAGATGAAGAAATGAAAGTATTAGGTACATGTTGACATACTGGAGAAATGAGTGCTGAAATGCATTCCTTCTTACTAGCTATCTTGCAGACATTGTTGGCGCACTAAAGATTAAACTCTGAATTCAGTAAGGAGAGACAGTACTGGTAAACATCATTGCAGAAACCGAGAAAGGGACCGTGGCAGCAAGGATGAATGGGTGATGAAGATGTGGAACATAGACAGTGCAGTCTATTCAGCTGTCAAGGGAAATGTAACCGTGAAATTTGCAGGCGAATGGACAGAACTTAGAACAGGCTGTACTGAGTACGGTGACCCAGACTCAGAAAGACAAATGCTGTGTGTTCTCTCTTATTTGTGGATCTTCTTGCTCTAGTTCTTTGAGATGTAACCTGGAGTAATAGAAGAAGCCAGGAGAATAGAAAGGGACCTTGATGGGGGCTGTAAGGGTGGAGAGTTGTTATGAATGAGTGTTATAAATGGGGAAAAGGGGACTTAATTGTGGGTGAGAGAAGGAAGGGTAACACAGAGGGAGAGGTAGGATGGAGTAGGATGGAGCCACCTAAGGGTGGCTGAGAAGTGCCTGGGGCAGGGGAAATCCATAGGGAAACACTCATACATATGTACATGCATGAATGTACATATACTTGTTGTTTTTTTAATATATTTTATTAATTTATTTATATTACATCTCAATTGTTATCCCATCTCGTGTATCCTCCCATTCTTCCTTCCCTCCCATTTCCCCCTTAGTCTCCTCCCCTATGACTGTGACAGAGGGGGACCTCTTCCCCTTGTATATGCTCATAGGGTATCAAGTCTCTTCTTGGTAACCTGCTATCCTTCCTCTGAGTGACACCAGACCTCCCCATCCAGGGGACGTGGTCAAATATGGGGCACCAGAGTTCGTGTGAAAGTCAGACCTCACTCTCCACTCAACTGTGGAGAATGTCCTGTCCATTGGCTAGATCTGAGTAGGGGTTCAAAGTTTACTACATGTATTGTCCATGGCTGGTGCCATAGTTTGAGCAGGACTCCTGGGCCCAGATCTGCCCATCATAATTTTCTTCTTGTAGGTTTCTAGGATCCCCTGTATCCTTCCATTTCCCGATTCTCCCATGCTTCTCTCACCTAGAGTCCCAATAGGATGTCCTCCCCTCTGTCCCAGTTTCCTGGTAAGTGAAGACTTTCATGGGACATGCTCCTTGGGCTAGTGCCCAGATATAAGCGAGTATATACCATTTGATTCTTTCTGCTTCTGGGTGAAATCACTCATTATGATCATTTCTAGTTCAATCAGTTTGTCCACAAATTTCGGGAATTCCTTGTTTTTAATAGCTGAGTAGTATTCCATAGTATAAATGTACCACAGTTTCTGTATCCATTCTTCTACTGAGGGGCACTTAGGCTGTTTCCAGGTTCTGGCTATTATGAATAAGGCTGCTTTGAACATGGTTGAGCAAATTTTCTTGTTGTGTGCTGGAGCATCTTCTGGGTATATTCCAGGGAGTGGAATAGCTAGGTCTTGAGGAAGTCCTATTCCCAATTTTCTGAGATAGCACCAGATAGATTTCCAAATTAATACTTTTCTTTTAAATGGAGTTACACCATACAAGGTGAGAGTGTTCCCCCAGGAGTCATAGACTGTCTAACAAAGACCCTGGTGCCAGCCAAGGGAAACTTCCCTTCTAGTTGTTGGTCAAGAAAGTCCAAGAGACTCCAAAAGAAATGGAGACTGTTGACATTGCCCTTGGTTACCTCCCCTAACTTGTTGACTAGACCCTATTGCTTAAGACACCATAACTTTGGACAGAGGCTTGGAGGAATTGAGTTAGAACTGACCTGGGACTGGCTCTCCTGGTGTCAGCAGGGGCTACACTAGCTGCCAAGGGAGAAACACAACCAACAAGCCTACCCAGCTGTGATGCCTGAGAACGGAGGCAATTACACGCTCGGAAGGCACCTCCAGTGATTCAATAGTGACATATCTTCAGGGCAATCAATAGCTATCTAGTTAGACTTACAGTCTGACAGTAGGAAGTAATTGTGCTTGTTACTGTCAACTGTTACCCATGGCCAGTGAGGTCATGGACCCAAGAGGCAAATCTACTACTTCTGCTTTCCTAAACAAACCAGTATAATTTCTAACTACATTTTAAATATTTGTCCATATACCCACACCTAAGTGGTTCTCACCCCGCACCATGGAATCTTTCTTGCACAGTACATGGGTGTTACTATAGAGATCCACAGCTGGTCAAAATGAAGAGAATAAATGCCTGGAGAGGCCAGAATCAACTGACACATCCACAGTGCAGTGTCTACGCGTATGCTGAGGGAACATGAAGGAAGAGAGGCTGTAAGAATGTAAGAGGGCACTGTCTGTGCGACGTGTTCTATAGACTTGTCAGGGAAGCTGCGTAGGTGAAATAGTAGCAAAATGGCTGCAAGACCTGGACAATGACAGCACCAGTTAGTGTGCCATCCTTGATGGGGGTAAGTTCACAAGGCTCCACCCCTAGATGAAGAACTACAGGCATCTGGGAGAGGAAGGATTAATTTTTTCCTGTGGTGAACCCCTGGTACTTGGTTATTCAATCCCAAGTGGCCAACGCTAAACCTATGGACATATGAGCAATGTCAAATGATCTTAGCAGATAATGTGTCTTTGTGGGTGGATGCATGGATGGATGGATGGATGGATGGACGGACGGGCGGACGGGCAGGCAGGCAGGCAGGCAGACAGACACAGATAGATAGAGTCACTGAGTTTGAGAGGGATGGATGAGTGAAAATTTAAAAAAATCAATTTTCAAAAGAGAAAACCTTGTTATTACTTGAACATTTGATAGAGGAAATGAAAGAATCAACAGTGTGTAAAGAGTTTAGTTGCACCCTCCAAAAAGTCAAGTCAGGAAAAATAAAAGTCACCTGGAAATCCAGGATCTACTGTCCAAACAGTAGAAACTTTTAGGAAGGTGGAGCAGAGAGAGTGCATAGCAAGGACAGGTAGACATGAGTGGGTCAAGATGCTGATGCCCCTACTGAACTAATTCCACCTGAAAGTAAAAACAGTTTGAATTTGGATTGAAGATCCATACAATTTTAAATGAGTATGAAAAACGCCATTTTGATTTTTGATGTGTTAGCTGATTTCAAGAAAGTCAGTTAATGTCATAGTTAATTCAACTGCTAAAGACTGTAGCTCCCTTAAAACAGCAACAGCCACGGCATAGAGTACCACAACAGCAGAGGCTGTGCCAGTGTGGACTCAGAAATCTTTCCAAAGAGAAGTAAGTGCTGAGGTGGTCAAGTGTCTGGTTTGCAAACAGAAATATTTGTAATATATCTCAGTTACAGGAAAGCTTTAGTAACTTACTCAGCATTTCTCATTGTAATTCCTTTCTTCAAGGTGTTTCTTCCATGTGTGTTATATGTTAATATGCTAAGTATTGTTAGAATGACTTCTTCTCACTCAGCCACCCAGTCCTCAAAATGACCCTAGGAGGCTGCTGTCCTCATATCTGTTGTACAGGAGAGTGAACCAGGAAGATGGAGGACAGGGTGCTTCCCCAGGGCAAACCACGGCAGTCTAACCTCAGGCTGTGTGTCCAGTAACTCACTCCTCCTTGCTTATTAAGTTAGAAAGCACAGCTATCTTATCACATGAATTTCCTGATTCTTAGACCTAGTTATTTGCGAAGAGAATTATTTTGTTGTGAATCATTTTCAATCACTGACTGAGAATTCACTGGAGTCAGTCCATTCACTGGGCAACTAAACCTAAGTGCTGACAGAGGAGGACAACCCATGTGTTCCACTCCAGGAGACAGACATGGAGCATCTTTCTCACCTTTATGCCAGCCTGTTCCTGCATGTAGATGATAGGGAATTCTCAATTACCACTGTCACTTACATGGCAAATGCAAAGGATACCTCTTAAAGTTTTACATCTTTGGCACCACTTTCATGGTCTGGGAAATACCGCAGTGAGATCTTTGTGGCGGCAACATAAGTACTTGTTATTGATGAGAGCTGTTGGGCAGTGTTTCCCCATATTCAAGGCTGGTGTTAAACTACTTTAAGACTTGAATGTTACAAATCTGGCCGGTTTGTTTTTCCTAGTTCAACTTTGTGGGGAAGCTTTTGGGTCCACGTGGCAACTCTCTGAAGCGCTTACAAGAAGAAACGTTGACAAAAATGTCCATCCTTGGAAAAGGTTCCATGAGAGACAAAGCAAAGGTAATATTGGCCATGGACAGTGGCGGCCTTAGCGGCCCTGTGCTGTTATGTCTGTTATGTCTGTTTATTGCCTGCTGAGTCAGTGCCTAGTGTCTAAGAGTTAAGGAGAAGCTCAGATGGAATTAGAGGAAAATGTTTTATAAATTGATACATTTTGATGATCTGTTGATGATTGAAGTTCTCTGGCAAGTTCCAACACATATAGTATCTTACCACTTTTAACTATTTAAGACTCATGTGCAAAAAAAAAAAAAATCAAACAGTACTGTTTACCTTGCTTAGTCTGAGTGCAGCCTGTCACCCTTTATAGTGACAAGAAAGAGATGTTCCCTGTAGTCTCACCACTATTGTGTTTTAAATTAGTTCCTATGCTTTTTTACTGTATACAACTTCCATTCACTTCCACATAGTACATAAGATATGTGGTTAGCAGTGGGCTGTGTATGGCTGTGGTCTGAGATTCTGCTACCCAGTGCTGTGGCATGTTATCTTATGAGATGCTTCCCAGAATTCACAGGAGAATGTTCATTTCCCACAATGCCTTTCAGCCATGAGTGATGTATGCTTGAACTTGACTTTCAGTATGTGCACATTGACTTCTTTTTCTGCCCTTTATTTGATACACTCATTTTTATCACATTTAAAAGATGATTTTAAATGTTTTCATAATTGCTTCAGATTCCAAAATATATTTATTTTACATAGAGATGTTTGTGCTGTGTGCCTTTTTGTTTTGAGACATTGAAAATTACTGAATTACTGAATTGATTCCTTGTTGCACATGTCAGGAACTTGGGTCAGTATCTGGATTAACCAGAGGAATCAGCGATATTTTCTGGATTAACTTTTAATGAAGCCATGTGTCTCTCAGTGCAGCGCTAATGGAAGTGTACCAGACTCACAGAAAATTTTAAGATACAGGTTCCAGGACCCCAAAAACTTAAAGGTAGAAATTGAGGGTATGTTCAGTATCGGTGTGGATGTAACCTAGCAGACAAGTTAGCCTCACACCTCTCCAGGTGTGGCTGCTCCAGGTTCTTACCTGGATTCTTCCACACTTCTCTGTTGGCATCAGGTGGGGATGAAACTGTGTATTAGTCAATTGGGTGGAAATGATGTGTATCTCATAGGAGACTACTCAACACTTGCTAGTAGACTCACTCATTGTCTAATAAGGCTGCTTGGCAGTTGGGCCAGTGTCAGGAATGCTTGTTATTCAAGGGAGGTTCTTGGCAGCTCTTGGCATCTTTGGCATCCAACAAAGACAGACATCCTCAGGAAG